>CM053757.1:36513732-36562736 GCA_028658305.1 Pachyuromys duprasi | reverse complement strand
GCCACACAGATCTAATCATTGACTTGAACCCATGTCTGCTTTGCTTCCAGAGCGTACATTCCCCCCTAACCATATAATTTCTGTGCTATGTTTTAAAGCCCTCTATCCTGGAGCAGGATCAGAAATGAAGCTCTTGTATTTGATGATCCTGTTCTCGGCTCTGTGGTAGGCTGCTAACTCCAGGTGACACAATGAAAGAAATGCTAATCAGAATGCTTCGAAAGACCTATCACATTTTAACTCTATTGATCAGGGCCAGAAAACTGTAAGTTTACTGCAAATTGAACAAATGGACTAGGATTTCTTATAGACTGTTTAAGTAATCAGAGTGAGATGTTAGACGTGCCAATGAAGTGGAAAAATATGACAATTTTGCAACCATCAACTTGGTTTTGAGTCATACATGGATAACTTAATTGTATGATCTTGGGCAAGTCATTTCTTGACTTTAAACTTGTTCCATTATTTATAGATGGGAAGGTTTATAATATTTATTTAACATTGTAGTTGTAATAATAAACAAGATCTTATTTAGGATGTTTTCCAGATTAAAATACAGTTGTCAATGTATTTCTTGTGCCTAATAATTTACATTCTTGTTTTTCTTTGCAGTTTTTGTTTTTATTTTACCTTATAGACAGTTTACAAGGTTTTCTTTGAGATTTCTTTGACTAGATGGAAAACAATAATTTCCCCTTTGTAATTGGTACAAATGTGATTGGCTACATTTTATTAAATTGGAAAATTACATCCAACGTTTGGATTGTAAAAGTCATTTGAACTGAACAGGTTGGGAAGGATGTTCAATAACGGTTAATATGGAAAAGTGTTCAGGCAGTTGGAGAGATGGTTCAGTGGTTAAGGCTGTGTACTGTTCTTCCAGAGAACTCTGGTTCTGGTCACAGCACCCATGTTAGTGGTTTACAACTCCCTATAATTCCAGATCCAGGGGATCCGGTGCCCTCTTCTGGACTCCAGAGGCACCTTACACTCCCATGTTCACACCCCAATACAGGCACACACAGACACACAATTAAAAATAAAAACAAATCTTTTTACAAAAGTATTTGGAATGTCAGTATTATCTAGAACCATGGAGAGAGCATCATCTCCAGCTGGTTAGCTCACCCTATATTCAATATGCCACTTATTGATCTTCTGTGAAGGCATGAGGTCTTTACATCCATGCCAATCTTCTGGGTTTTCAATCTTTTAAAATATGCCTATCTCAAATTTTTTTTATTTTTATTAATTACAGTTTTATTCTCTTTGTATCCAACCTGTAGCTCCCTCCCTCTTCTCCTCCCAACCCTGCCCTCCCTCTCTCTTCTCCATGCCCCTCCCCCAGTCCGCTGATATGGGAGGTTTTTTTCCCTTTTCTTCTGATCTTAGTCTATCAGGTCTCATCAGAAGTGGCTGCATTGTCTTCCTCTGTGGCCTGGAAAGGTTGCATCCCCTTGAGGGGGAGGTGATTAAAGAGCAGGCCAATCAGTTCATGTCAGAGACGGCCCCTGTTCCCTTTACTGGGGAACCCACTTGGACACTGAACTGCCATTGGCTACATCTGTGCAGGGGTTCTAGGTTATCTCTATGCATGGTCCTTGGGTGGAGTATCAGTCTCAGAAAAAGACCCCTGTGCCCAGATTTTTTGGTTCTGCTGCTCTCCTGTGGAGCTCCTGTCTTCTGCAGGTCTCACTAAAATACGCCTATTTTAATGGGCCAGAAGTAAGTCTTCTCTATGGTTTTAGTCCCCTAAAAATTAAGTAGACACCTACTTCCAGGAACCCATTTATTCTACTTCTGGGTATTTATCCAAGAGAAATGAAGCATACATCTAAGCAAAAGCTTATAACGGTGTCTGTAGCAACTATTCAGAATAGCTTCAAATGGAAATAGTCAAATGTTGATGAACTGGGGGAATTATGAGCTAAATTCGGATATATCTTTGTATTTGAGAACATAAATAAGTAAATAAAAGGACAAAGGGATAAAAAAATGGAAAGATCTTTTGAAATTTATGGTAACATGGATGAAGCTAAGAAGTCAGTTTAAAAAGAACCAAGGATCAAAATTACTATGTAAATGTAGGAAAGAAATTAATCTGTAATAGTAGAAATGAGACCAGGGGTTATTCTACAACAGAGGACATGGGGGAACTCTCTGAAGTGATATGGGTAGCACATATTTCTATAGAGGTGTGGGTTCTAAGAGCTTGTGTGTATTGTCAAATCTGTCACATTTAAACTTTGTACTTTTTGCTATAGGTTGGTTACACTTCAATAGAGTTGATTTATAAAACCTAAAAATCCACAGAGATTGTGAAATGAGGGCTTTTGAGATTTTTTTGGGGGGTGCTTTGTAGATCTACCAAATCCTTCCTAGCAGAATCCTAACACCCATAAGTGGAGACGTGAGCGCAGGCATGCCAGCTAGATTCTCAGCTTGCCAAGGCCTTCTGTGAAGAATTAGGATGCCTACTATGTGTTTTTCCAGTGATCCAAAGGAATGCTAGGGAAATAGAGTTTGGCCTCCATGGAAAGAAGAGAATTAGGGATGCTGCAGGATGTACTGGGACGCCTCGGGGCCTGTGATCTCCTTGTCACTCTGTGTCGGAGTAGATTGAGGAGGGAGTCCGCATTACGTGCGGAGAAATTTGATAGAAGACCTCCACTTTTTTTTTCAAGTTCAGACTTGGCAGTTAGGGGTTGTATGGAATGAGAGTTTGTACATGAGCTTTGGAGTCAGCCTGTCTAAACCTGAATATGGGGCTCTACATCTTGTCACTAATTAAATAAATGCTATGCAAGCTGACTTCTGTAAGCTCTAAACTCACATGTTATCCCATGTGAGTGCATGTTTATATGCCCATTCCTGTATGTTTATGCATGTTTACTTCCTTCCGGTGTGTGACCCACTCTGAAAACTGCATGACCTCAAACAGTTGTACCTGAGATAGGTAATGTGAAGGGTGTAGCCAAACTCTGAGCATATGCACCTAGTGTGTGCTGTGTGCTCAATAAATTTTAGCTATTATTATTAATATTATTGTTATTTATTCCTATTGCTAAGAATCTAAGAATTTTAGCCAAGAATAGGTGTTTAGGGAAGAATTTTGTTCTCATACTATATCCTTTCTATTAGACTCAAAGTGCCTGTTATTTCTAATAAAAAGAATGATTAATCTTTCAAAGGTTAGTTAAAAAAATAAACAAATTAGCCTTTGTAGCAGTGTCGAACTTTGTGACTAATGAAACAAGCAGTGAGTGTATGTGTTCAATGTTAAGGGGATTCTTTTTACTCAGTTGCTGCATTCTCTCCTGGACCAGAGCCATAGCACCATAGGTGACCTTATAGGGAGAGGCTCGGTTGATAGGCTTAGGCTTATGCAGATCCCTATCCTCAGGGGACCTGTTGCCGAAGCATCATGAGATGCGTCAGGGAGTAAAGGATCAGTATCCAATAATTTACGCCAGAATTCGTGGC
Source organism: Pachyuromys duprasi (assembly GCA_028658305.1). Taxonomy (NCBI): domain Eukaryota; kingdom Metazoa; phylum Chordata; class Mammalia; order Rodentia; family Muridae; genus Pachyuromys; species Pachyuromys duprasi. The sequence goes on along the minus strand of CM053757.1, from coordinate 36,559,253 downwards.
TTCCTAAGAGGTTGGGTAGACTGAGATTTTCACTTACTTAGAAACAGGCCATTCAGTTTCACTGTTCATGATTTGAAAGTAACCAAAGGACGCACATAGCACATATTCCTTCCTCCCACAGCTACCCAGCTAACCAGGTCATCTGCAGTGGCAACCTGTGCAACCAGCTTTCTGTGTCTTGTTCTAAGGCTGTCATGGAGTCTTGTGAATCCTCAATCCATTTTTATTTTAAAAAGACCGCCTCAGTGCGTTTTCCGCCTGGTGTTGATCATTTAACAATAAGTACTCAGTGTTTCATTTCAAAGCCAAGGGGAGACTCTCAGGGAAGGGAAGAGACTAAAGGGGGGAGAAAAAGAAAGGAGAAAAGAGAGGTGAATATAGTCCACACGAAACCTAATGCCACATTAAAAGAATATACACCAATCAAACAGAAAATGTGCTCTGTGTAAAACTATATGTCATTTCAGAACTTGAAATCTTTCCCTTTCACTGTAGTAGCTACTTTGCATTATACTACACGACGAATCTGTCTTCTGTTTAACCAGTTAGGTGCTGATAGTTTTTAGGTTGTCTCCCACACTGACATAATTTAAAATAGCTTTGATTAATACATTATCTGGTTCCCAGGTCATTGCAAATGAGCAACTATATCTGCAGAATAATTTTGAAAGGTACATTTGTTCAGGGGCTGGACAGACGTCTCAGTGGTTAAGGGTACTTTCTGCTCTTCCAGAGGACCCAAAACTCAGTTCTGAGCACTCAACATTATTCTTCTCATACCCACATACAATCCCAAGAGATCTAAGGCCTTCTGGCCTCCATGAGTACCCAGCCTTACATGACATACAACCACAGAACCCCCACCCCCACCCCATACACATACAGAGAGAGAGAGGGGGAGAGAGATAAAAATATTTTTTCAGTGAACTGGCACATTCATGCTTTAAACTTTTTGATAATCTTCCATTTTTTCCTCTGCTAAACACACCAGTTTACCTTCCACTAACAACATAAACTTCAACACCAACTTGACATGTTCTCAAAGTTCTTGATCTTTGCCAGCTTGATGAGTGAAAAGGGAGTTCAGCATCCCTTCACATATTTAATAGTGAATTGTGCTTGCTTTCCTGTGCATAGCCTACTTATAACCTTTTGCAAACGTTTGGGTTGGTGCAGTATGATAATTTTTGTTGTTCAATGCTTTAAAATGAGTAAGCTTAGAATGTTCCATTTGTATCCTATTTCCCATCAGACATTATACATATTGTAAAATTTAATGTGCAGTAGTTAGGTTTTTTTTTGTGTCCTATCATTTTAAATACATTTTTCAATTTGTGTAACATTACTATCGGGATATAATATTGTCAGGGTGAAGAGATGGCTCAGCAGTTAAGAGCACTGGCTGCTATTCTAGAGGATCCAGGTTTCATTTCCAGCACCCACACGGAGGGTTACAACCATTTATTATTCCAGTTCCAGAGTATCTGATGCCCTCTTCTGGTCTCTTCAGGCACCAGGCATGCAAGCAATATCACTGTCTAGGAAACTCTCAGCTGAGGCTCTTTGTAGGTCAATCCCCACATCGGCAACCATTGTTCTGCTCTCCCAGCTATGGCTTTGCCTTTCCCCAAACCTGATGTGAATGGAGTTAAGCAGTGTCAACCTCTGGGGACCAGTGCCTCCAGCATCAAGCTTCTAAGGGTTCCTCCTGATTTCTCTTTATTGATGAACAACATTACATTTATGTACATGTAACAATTTCTTCAGCCATTCAGCCACTGAAGGATAGTCAAATATCTCAGAACTTGATCATTATGCAGAGAGCGGCTTTAAATCTTCGTCTTTTTGTGGTGTGGATGTTTTTCTTGCATGCAGGCAAGTGCATCACATATGTGTGTGGTGTCTGTGGAGGCCAGAAGAAGGAGCGGGATCCCCTGAAACTGAAGTTACAGTTGGTTGTGAGCTGCCAAGTGGGTATTAAAGATTGAACCCCAGTCTTCAGGGAGAGCATCCAGTGCTATCAACTGCTGGGCTTCCTCTCTAGTTCCAGCTTTCTTTCTTTCTTTCTTTCTTTCTTTCTTTCTTTCTTTCTTTCTTTCTTTCTTTCTTTCTTTCTTTCTTTCTTTCTTTCTTTCTTCCTTCCTTCCTTTCTTTCGACATTTTATTGATTCTTTGTGAATTTCACATGATGTACCCCAATTCAACTCATCTCCACATCCCTTTGTATCTGTCCTTCCACCTTGCAACCTCCGTCGAAAAAGAAATTAAAAACAAAACAAATAACAACAGCAATAGCAACAAAATCTCATCAGTGTGTCACACAGCACACCCTTCTGTTCACACATCTTTATTTGCAAAGGTTCATTGCAATGAAATATTGGTCTGGTGCCAGGCCTCTATCTTCTGCCATCCTAATCAATGCTGAATCCTTGCTGGGACACCTCCCAGATAGCCTGTTGTTGCTCTGTGTCACAGAGATCCTGCAGCTTTGGATCTGCAGGATTGACCCCTTCATTTGCTCCATCAATTCATAGATGGGGTGGATGTTGGGGTGGGCCAACTCAAAGCCCTGGATTTGGGCCTCGGTGGTAGCTGAGCTCCTGTACCCACACCACCAGGGCAAGCTTTCCAGCACTGCTCCGGTTAGCTCACCCAACGCTGTAGCCAGCAAAGGCTGAAGCCAGCTCTCCCGCGCTCATGCCCTCAAGGCTGGCTCACCCACTTCCATGCCATCAGGTCCAGCTCTACTGTGCTGCTGGGGTGAGGTGTGCAAGCTCGCTCTCCCCAGTGCTGCAGCCAGTGAGGGATTGGGCCAGCTTTTTGAAGCCTTTGGATAGCAACCTGGTCCCAGATGGCAGCCCAGACCAGGGACATTCACGTGGCCTTTTGTGGTAATGTGAGCTACAGATAGACATGAATCCCCGCTACTGCAATGGCTTTGGACCTAGACATGGCTCTCAGCAGCAGCATGGGCAGGACCTCACCATGGCCTAGGTTCCTCACATTAGGCTGTTCCTCTCCTCTCCACCCTTATATCTCTAGTTCTGCCTCTTCATAGTGGATGGTCCACTTCTCTTTCTTTCCCATCTTTCCACCACATACTTTCACATTGTAGTGTGATCTTGCTCTGGGTGGGCCACATGGCAGACAGGCCTTTGGGTGTCTTCTTCCTGCCTGTGCCACGTGGCAGCAGCCAGGCCACACTTTTGTTCTTGTTAATGTAGCCTCAGGTCTGCAAGGAGGCAAAAGTTGGAATGGAGCACCAGAACCTCTGAGGGTTTCGCCTATAGGGCTTTCTTTGATTACTCATTGCTCTTGGGAATAGCTTCAGAAGTTTAGTCTACTATCATCATGGTAGTATGCAGGCAGAGATGGTGCCAGAGGAGTTAAGAGTTCTACATCTTGATCTACAGGCAGCAGAAGTGGCTGGACTGAGGTATTCATGCTTTTAAGTACACATAAGTAAGTTTGCATTTCTGCAGAGTAAATGTCCAAGTGTTAGTGTCTTTTCACCATTGTCTTTGTTCACTATGGTCACATTTTAAGTTTAACTTGTTATTTATTGACAAATTTTATTCAAATTTACATATGAATTTCATTTATGAAATTGTCAAAGAATAGTGTATTTCTGGTTGCTGTCTCTCTAATTTTTATTTCTCTTCCATTTCTACCAGTTCCTTTTATTCTTACCAACCTTTTTTCCTTTATTTTTTACTGTTTTATTTCTTATTTAGTGTATCCTGGAATGTAGTGAGGGCTGTTTATGTGATCTTGAATTTGGAACAAACCCATCTGAGCCTGATGGACTCATCAGTGGATCTACAACTGTATATTTTGCCTTTCACTCACCCAGAATCTGTTAGTTGACCACAGATCAACAGTAAGTAGTACTTCTATCCCCATGAGATCTTTTGCCCTTTAAAGATGACTATTAAAGTGAGCCATTGATTGTAGGCACATAGGTGCAGCTGCTATGAGTTCATGATTACCATGGCTATACTGTGTTTAGAAGGTGGCATTTTGAAGCCCTTCTCTCTGCCTTCCAGCTCTTACATTCTTCCCACCTCCTCTTTTGCAGTGCCCTCTGAATACTGTAGTATGTACTGATGGTATATTGTAGACACACTGAATTCTATCATCATCCTCTGAGGATAACTTGTTTTCCTTTGGCACCCAATGAAATTAGTAAATAATGTAAACTTGGCTGTATACTCTTTGTACCATATGGAAAAGCCTCCATGGTTTCCATGCCCCTTAGGTTCGTTGGGACTCAACCTGTAAGCAGTTTCTTCCAAACCCTTCCAGGATTTAATTTAGAGCTTTGTTAAGCTAAGTCAGGAGTAGACCTTATCTTAGCTAATGGCCTTTACTCCTAAGGGGAAGCCTTGCTGGTGTGTCAGTGTGCTGTATGAGAAGTTAATGAGGTGTTAAATAACTTTTCCATTGGGCTAACCTTCCAGACTGCTCTAGCATTTCTTTAACTCTCGTGTCTCTGGTCTCTTCTCAAGCTGATTGTAGCCATTCCCTGGAATTCCTCAGATGGTCTCAATAACCAGTGTGTGGGCTCAGTCTTGAACTGAAAAAAATTTGGGCAGGATTTCTATTAGGTATTTCTTATCTTCAGACTCCTACCTCATAGCTTCTGGTGCATCAACTGCCTTGAACTTTTATCTTTGCCACTCCAGTTCTGTGACATTTCTACATTGCTTGAATTTCAGCTTGTAGTTTAGAAAATTGTGTCCAGACAGACTGTCCCAGTGTGTGAAAACGGACCTTCTACATCTTTTTTTTATAGTTTGTGTATGTGTGTGCGTACGTATGCAGTTCTCTCTCTCTCTCTCCATCTCTCTCTCTGTGTTAGGACAAGTTTAATACAGTTATTTCTATTACAGGCTTGCTTGAATGGCAGATCCAGGATGGTTTATTAAGAACCAGGGGTCTTTTGCTTGCAACCTAACTTTTCATTAAGGACATCTTTGCCTTTTCAGCTGTCAGAGAACTCTGTGCTGAAGGTCCTGGGGATCTGACCTGGTTTGGTAATGTTTGTGTTCTTATGTTTGTTAAATTGAGTGAATTGGGAGCCCTTTTCCAAAGAGCTGAAACATAGCTTCTGTAAACTGCACTAGGTAATGAATTTTTAATTTTCAGCCCAGTTCTACCACGGCAGTAAAAACAAGTTCAATTATATGCTTATTGGGAATTCTTGATTCTTATAAATTCTAAAGCATTTTATTACAGCAGAGATTAGATTTTTTTCCCTCAGCACAGCATGACTTTGGGACAGTTCTGCCCTTCTCAAAAGGGACTTTTCTTATCTGTGGGATGGAGACAAGGTCAGGGAAGGAGAGTATAAAACAAAATTGGAGAGCTAAGCATGGCACTACCTACCTGTAAACCCAGTGTTCAGAAGGTGGAGGGAAGGGGATCTGAAGTTCAAGGTCATCTTTGACTATATAGTGAGTTTGAGGCCAGCTGGGGCTACACAAGGCTCTTTTCAAACAAACAAACAGATGAACAAAAAAAACACAAGAAAAGTTTCTCTTTTAGTTTGTCTGGTGTTATGTGGTAACAAATTATAAATCATGGCTGGACAGATGTGGCCATTCACTCTCTGTGATTCTCCTCAGCAGGAGGCAAAAGACTACATGTCTAGTGGCGATGACCTGGTTTCTCTCATGTTAATCTCTGGGCAATAAGGAGTCAGCATTTGGCAGTCCTGCAGTCCAAATACTTGTTCATTGATTGAAAACTTTGCCACAATCACAATATGCTGTAACCAGTGGCTTAAAAAATCCCAGTGACACATGGCAATAGTCTGTTATTTTATTAAAAATAGATCTGTTTTTCATATAATATATCCTAATTATGATTTCCCCTCCCTGTACTCTCCCCAGCTTTCTCTCCAACATCCCCCCTCTTCCATCTGGATCTACCCCTTTTCTTTCTCTCATTAGAAAACAAACAAACTTCTAAGGAATAATAATGAAATAAAATAACTAGCTCATGTGTTGGGTTGGCTGTGAGTTGGCTGCAACAGGCCTAGTAGGAGCTGCAAACTCTGTTCATTACATAACTCATTCTACTTCTAGGTTAAGTGAACAACTATTTCATGAGTTTGGTGGAACTCTAAGAACTCAGCTCCAGCAGCACGGACACAGTTTCTGTCATTGCCGCATGACACATCGGCCAAAGCAAAAGCTTGTGACTAATTCCAACATGAACATAAGAGGGAAGATACCTCTTAGGCAAAGGAGACATGAATGCAAGAAATCACTGTATAATAGCATAGAAGTAAAAAAGATAAGATATAGTTACTTATTCCAGGATCCCCCAGACATGAATCCTGGACCTTCACAGCTGTGATGTGATGAGGTGTTGGAGAAAGAATGAAAGGTGTAGTTCTAATGAAATGGAAATGCTCACAGTTTTAGATTTTTCTTTTAATTTCACAGTCTGGAGGATGTTAAACCTGCTTTTCTAGCAGCTGACCAGAGAACTGTGTTGAGCTGAAGTCCCTTGAGCTATTAATAACAAGGTATGCTGTGATTTTGAGATTTAAAGCCATGATCTCAGGTGGAAAACTACAGTGGGCCAGGAAGTTGTTTAGGGTTGTAACACTTCTAAAATCACTTGTGCAAAGTCACTGGGGATTAAATGGAAAACTCATAAACAAGTCTGCCCAGAGGATGTGTCGGGGATTTGTTTCAGGAATACTCAGTTAGAAAGGTTCAACAGAAAACTGAAACATGCAAACTATACAAACACTAGAAGCAACAAGCTGAGGTTATTGAAACGAATGGCTACAGATACCAAGTGAGACTGTGATGGATGGCAGAGAGCAGGGTAGTGGATGGGAAATGCTACTGTCTTCTGCTTCCTCCCCTTTTCTGAGGGTCTCTTATTTGTGAAAAAATATCAAGGTTACAGTTAGGCTTTCTGAAAGTGAAGAAAGCCTGGGCTATGTTCATATCCTTGTGCATTTTGTTTCCCAACTTATCTATAATTCAGGAGAGTGAAGTCAAGGAGTCTGAACTGAAGGCTTGGGATTGTGGTATCCAGGAGCCCAGATCCTACAAACTCTGACTGCTGAGAGCATATGAGATAACCAAACAAGATAAGCTTCTGCCTTGCCAGGCCACAGAGGAAGACAATGCAACCAGTCCTTATGAGACCTAATAAGCTAGGGTCAAACAGAAGGGGAGGAAGACCTCACCTATCAGTCGACTAGGGGAGGGGCATAGGAGGACAAGATGTAGGGAGGGTGGGATTAGGAGGAGTCGAGGGAGGGGGACACAGCTGGGATACAAATTGAATAAATTGTAATAAATGATAATAATAAAAAAATTAAAAAAGAGAAGCTTCTGCTTGCAATGGGTGGCAGTTACGGCAAAGACCCCTAGCTGGTCAATGTGCTGAGAATAAATGACTATTGAGTTTTTGTCCCTAAAGAGGACATCTATATCACCCCCACCCCCAAAGCTCAGGGAACATCATGGAAGAGAGGTGGAAAACGTGTGTGAGCCCGAGTTCTGTGAAGCACTGTCTTTTGGACATGAAATGGCTATTCCATCTAGGAACACCCAGCGGCAGTGGTGACCTGTGTAAGGCATGCCCAGGAATGCCCTACCAGCATTCCCCCATAGAAAAGGGAGGTCCTCACAAAGCTACCCCTCTGTGAGGAGTTATTCACAGTTGATGTTTGCTAGGGATGTAGAGTTACATTCCTCAGTGTTGTTGTTGCTGGTAAATTGCGCTTGTTCAAGCAAGTAACCTCACACTGATGCAGGGAACTCTAATTAAAAGCAGTAGGACACACACAGAAAAATATGAAGTAGGGAGGAGGGCTTCTTGGGAAGAAGGGGTTCAGTAGATGGGGGAAGGGACAAAAAGTATAATCAATGTATATTACATATACATACACATGTATATATACATGAATATGTGTCCCTATATATGAAGTTGTTCAAGACTGAAAATGTAAATAAATTAAAAAAATTCTCAACAAACCCCAGAAGTTAAAGAGGAGAGATCTTACTGAGATATTGCAAAGAATATTTCAGCATTCTTTCCTGTTTGAACAGTCTTACCCAACAGTCGAGGAAATAAACACAGTTTTCTGAACTCCAGTGAGTTTCTGGCTGAGACAGAACTGCCTGTTGGCTCTTAATGTGGCCATTAACTGCTGACAGCGTATATCCACTGAACACTACTCTATATCAAGAGTGTTCTAAACACTATATGAAAATGATTTTGTAATCAGTAAAACTCAGTGAAGCGGGCAGATATATTTATATATAACTGAGGCACAAAGATACTGTGCAATTTACCTAATTTCATACAGCCACTAAGTGGGGAAGCTGGAATCAAAATCCAGTACTTTGACCCGGAGTCTGGACTCCAATTTTTCTCTACACAGTGATGAGATCAGTTAGTTAGATGAAGGCATGTCCCCTTTCTTGGAGACTTGCTTATATGGAGAGCCCTTGAGCTATCTTTACAAGAGCCAGGAGGGTGGAAAACAGGGTCTGCTGTTGAGATTTGTGCTAAGAACACAGCCGGCCCGTGAGCTGTCCATGGTGCTGAGCCCTGTCTCAGCATTTTTGCCCATTCTTCCCATTAGCCATGTTTAGTAACATTTCACCCTCAGAGTCTAGAATTTTAGTTTTTTTTTTATTTTATTTCACCAAATACTCACAGTAATACAGTGCCCTTTACTCTGAGAAGGAGAGGGTGGCAGATCAGCTGGTGCTCATTACAAAGCAGAACGAAACATTTATTAGAAATATAAACAGTGGCATGTAGAAAGAAGGGATGAGAGAGTATTTATGGAGCCTTTGAAGGGGAGCCAGAGGGATAATTCCAGTAAGGTTAAAGGGACAGCTTGAGTAGAGAAACAGTCTGTTTGAGTGAGGCATGATAGATCTGCGTGTCTCTGCTGAGGTTATAAAACACCTTGAACACTTTTTTCCAGTCCCCTTCATACTCGCGCAACACACACATCCGAATGGACTTATTTTTTCCTTCCCTTTTCAAAAAGGACCTTGGCATCCTTCCCAAAACAGAACCTCGGGCCCACCCCATCAACTGAGCAATGGGGGCATGGTGAGGAAGGCAGTTCGGCTTTTGTTGGAGCAGCACACTGGTGCGGTGGCTGTTCAGTGGCAGGTTAGGTCATCAGCTCCGTCATTGTTTACTAGAAGAGGGCACAGGTATGGGTGGGAAAGAGAAATATTTAGTCCTGCAACAAGTAAGTGGAGGAGCCAGAAGGAAGAGGGGCTCATGTCTTAGGACCCCACACTGTGACTACCTGTCTGAGAATTTCTTAAAGTTAGATTCAGGGGCCAGTTGTATCTCTTCTATCTTCAAACACTCCGATGCTTAATAAAAGTGCAGGGCACTAAATTATATGGAATGAAATTCCTAGAAAGTGGGTCCTAAAATTTATTTCTGTAAGAAGTTTTATGAGTAGCATAAGCTTTGTGTGGAACGTTCGTAGTCTGTAAGGCTCTAGCAGGAAGCTAATGCTAGCAATATTGTTCCTTCTAGAATTGATTTAAAGCATATATCACAAAATAGCACATTTATGTAGTTCCCTTACTCATACAGTGATCTTTTAAGACCATATTTCCTTTATTTAAAAGTCAACTTCTTGGTGGTTGGTTTTTTTCTCTACATTTATTGGCAGAAAAATGCTTTTGAATATTTACATTTTTTTAGTCCTCCAATACTTCCTTTCCTTTATGTAAATGGGACTCTGACACTTGCCTTACGAAGTTACTGTAATGTTTAGATAGACAACAGAGGTATTTAGAATACAGTGTGCCACAAAATAAGCATTTTATATGATGATTATCTTTAGTATGGGTTACTATAATGTTAACGGCATAAAAATCATGCAGCTGTCTATACAATTTTTAAATTTCTATATTTATTATTGAAAAATGCATTATATTTTTGATTCCCTGAATTTAAAAACATTTTTAATTGCATTTATTTATTTTGTGTATGATTGTGTGTTTTTCTGAGTACACATATGCCATAGAACACATGTGGAGGTCAGGGGCCAATTCAAAAGAGGAGATTCTCTTTTCTGCCACGGGGATTCTGGGAGTTGAACTCAGACTGTTCAGACTTAACAGCAAGCACCTTTACTCAATGATCTGCTTCCCAGTCTTCCTCCTCTTGTTTATTATTATTTTAATTAAAAACTGACATTTATGTATTATATGTGTTTTGTCTGTATGTGTGTATCTGCATATGTGCATTCCTGGTGCCTGCAGAAGTCAGAAGAAGGTATTGGACTCCTCTGCCCCGACCTGGAGTTACAGATAGTTGTGAGCCATCATGTGGGTACTGGGAACTGAGCCAAGAGATGCAAGTGAATCTAACCACTGAGAAAACTCTCCAGCCACCCTTTAAAGTCAGTGCACATTTAAAGAATATATTTCTTGTGCTCAGTGCTACAACACTGAGTCTGATTCCAAGAACTGAATTAGAAAAGTTCCTTGATCCAAATGGAGTTGTTTTGAATAGAAGCATATAGTGATTAAACTGCAAAGATTGGAAGCAGGCAGGCATCATGAGGGGTCTCATGCATCATGCCGAATAGTTTGGATTTCACCCCACAGGCAGCAGACACTGAGGGCTTGATCTGGAGAATGATGAGGCAGTGTCTTGGCAAGATTAATATGGCACAGGATACACTGGAGACAAGTAGTCCAGTTAAAATACAGTAGCGGTTGAGCATGAAGGAAGTGATAAATTCCTGCTTCAAATCTGGCCAGTGGAGGGAGGGAATGTGGAGGGAGGAAGGGAGACCCCAGCAAGTGGTTATTATCAAATAATATAAGAAGTATCTTGCTAATAGGTTCTGGAAAGAAGCAAGAGATGGATGCCATTGTGAGTTTTCAAAGATGTCTCTGAATAAAATAGAGATACCTAGCTGTAGATCTGGATATGAGTAGGAAATCAGTCTACACCTTGTTTCTTCTCCCTTACACATTGTGAAACGTAATCACAGGCATTTGTGCTGTCTATTCTATTGTGCTGTCTAGTCTATTCTGTGACTAACCATAACTTAAAAATCTTTTTATTGCATTTTTTGTTGCAGAATAAGTTGCCTTTGTTCATCTTAAACAAGAATGGGTTTATAAAATTAGTCTGAAAAATGTTGACAGGTTTTGCTATATACAGTATATTGCTATCTTATTTCTTCTTGTTATATTTTTCTTAAACTTCTGCATTTCTGTAGGTCCCCTTCTCCTCAAGTGTTCCAGCTCATTTTTATATTCCCTCACATATATTATATATTTATCATTACATTATAATATGTATATTATCAATATATATGTATGTATATTTACCTGTACTCACACAGTTGCTGGGAAGTATGGTTATCCAGGCCAAGGATGAGGACATAAGCAAGACAAAACAGGAAGCAGTTAGCATTGTTGCTAAACTCATATGAATCACAGGTTTGTGAAGTGTTGTGCCAGATGTTATGGCTGGCACTGGGAAGAGGGTACTCTTCCTTGACTTTCCTGTGTTTGGAGACTAGGTAATTCTACTACTACTGTTGACCCTATTTCTGAAATGGATTATTTATTTCTATTTTTTTGTATCTCTAGGTTTTCACTCAAAGACCAGTCAGGGTGCTTAGCATTTGATTGACTAAGACCAGGTCTTATGCCCTACTGGGAGCCCGGGACATGAGTGTCTTGCTTTTTCAGCTTTTATGGAAGGTAAACCATATCTCCCATAAGATACCTAAGATGGGGCACATACAGATTCAGAAGTGTATTCCAATATATGACAGTCAAAACAAAATGAAACAAGAGGGCAAAACTCCCCAGCAACCATCAGCCTCTACCATTTAGGCCTATAGGTTGTATTTTGTATCATGGGATCACAGTACCTGGAAACAATTTGTTTCTTTTAGTTAGTGTCAAATATAGATATAAAGTGTCCCAAAAATCAAAGTGTTTGTAGCCACAGCTAAAAAGGTCAGAAAATTGCTTGGTATTTCATGGCTGGGATTGTTCAAATTGAAGCCTATTACAGACAGAAACCAAGCACCCATTTGACCTTTTCATGTGGCAAGATATTTTATTATCAGAATGCTTTCTTTCTGTGATTCTTCCTCCCCTGGACCTCTCACTCTGTTCCATGTATTTGAATTCAGGCCTGAGAGAAAAGAAGAAAAGGAAGCAAAGGAAGCAGAAGAAGTGGAAGTATAATCAGAAGCAGAGGCAAGGGAGGAATAAGAATAAGAATAGGAATAAGAATAAGAATAAGCATAGGAATAAGAAGACTATAAAAGACATGGCCCAAAATTTTAGAATGGTGATGAAAGGCATTTAACCTTAGCTTAGTGAAGAAGAATTTTCTGTTCAATTCAGATCAGGTTATTTGACTGAGAAACAGGATACTCAATTTTGGGCAAGTATTTGCTTACCTCTGGACTCAAGATTGCTCATTGTTAGGGGTCCTTGGATTTAGACTCAAGCAAACTAGGCTTATGCATGGCATGCTATGAACTTGGGGTTTTTATTTCTTAGCTGAATATTGCTCATGGGAGTAATAGGGATAATGATTTTACCATCCTCATACATTTATGATGTTATTTAAATGATATTGCATTTGTAAAATTACATGAAAAATAGTAGTTGTATTCATGTATTGGCTGGTCTCCAAAATTTCTGGATGTACTGAAATTATAATACTTCCGTAATTTGTTAAATGTACAATGGGATGAAAACCAAGCAAGCAAGCACAAACTGAGCAAGCAAGAAAACAACCAACAAAACAGCCAACTAAGTAATCAAGCAACCAACCAGCCAAATTAGGAGCAAGCAAGCAAACACAACCAAGGATCAAGGAACTAAGAAACCAAGCAGCCTAACAACCAACCAAAGATCAATAGACCAAGAAACTAACCAAGGACTAAGCAACCAAGCAACCAAACAACTAACCAAAAGACCAAGAAAGTAAGCAACCAATCAGTGTAGTTATTTTTCTCATTGTTTTGATAAAATATCCAACCAAAGAAACTTAAAAGGAGGGTTTATTTTGTATGAAAGTTTGAGGGAACAGTCCATCATGGTAGGGAAGGTATGGGAACAGCTGATCATGCTTTCTTTTCCCTGGTCAATTGCAAGGCTACTGTTGTTTCATGAAGCAGGATATTCTATTTTCATTAGTGCCTTTCTTAGTTACTTTTCTTATGCTCTGACAAAATATCCTACTGAAGCTTCTTCAGGAAGGCATGATTTATTTTGTCTCACAGTTTGAGGGTATGGTCCATCACTGCAAGGAAGTCATAGCAGTAGGGACATGAGATAGCCAGACACATTACAGGCCTAATCAGGAAGCAGAATGATCAGTCATGTGGTCAACTCACTTTCTTCTTCTTCTTCCTCTTCCTCTGTTTCTTTTTTTCAGTTCAGGACTCTTTTCCCATGGTACTTCTATACAATGGAATGCCAATCTCATATTCGGAGTTGATATTATCACCTTAGTTAACATCATGTAGAAAATCTTTTATGGCCATGCCTGTAACTGTCTCTTTGGGATAAGAGATCCTTTAAATCAGTGGTTCTCAATTCGTGGGTTACAGACTCCCCCCTCCCATACAGGTCAAACAACCCTTTCACAGGCATCACCTAACACCATTAGAAAACACATGTAAATATGCAAATATAGCAAAGTTACATTATGAAGTAGCAACAAAAATAATTTTGTGGTTGGGGTCACGACAGCATAAGAAACTGCAATAAAAGATTGCAGCACGGTAAAGATTGAAAACCATTGCTCTAAGTTGATGCTGTCAACAATCAACCAACCAACCTGTGCCATTTTCTGGGTGAATCCTCTCCCTCACTATGGTACCAACCTTTCCTGGAGCACAGGCTTCTCTGATTCCGTATGTCAGAAATCAAAACTTAAGACTTTTCTTCTAAAAAGTGCTTTTCATTATGCCTTTTGCTGGTTAGTTGGAAGCATTGTCATCTATATTCTCATGCAGAGCAATTTGAGGTCAGCGTTCCCTGCACCTCTTCCCACTCTACCCAAATGAGCAGTGAGTCTGATTGATTCACCCTCTGAAGTGCTTCTTGAGTTCTTTCCTCCTTCTGTTCCAATCTCAGAGTGCACAGAGGACTAGAGAGGTTAATTCGTTTTGCTTAGGGTCATAATAGTGTGTACACAGTGTGTCTAGCTCACATTAATAGAAGAGAAAATGCACCAAAGTAGGGATTTTCTATAGGAATTATATATCAGTAACAATTTTTATGGTGTACAGCTTGTTTAATTCTAACAAATTAAAAACCCACAGGGTTTTGATCCAGAAACTCAATTCTTTGGTTTTGTTCTAGAGTATCAGTCTTGTATTTTCATATTGATCTGTGCAGAAGTTATTAATTTCAATGCTGTCTATAATTAAAGAAGACAAGAAAACCTAGATAACATAAAACATGACACATTAGATGAATGATATATTCATACTGCATAGTACTACACAAAGTGATAAGATTTTGATTAATTTATTCCTTGATTTCTTCTCCAAGATATTCTTTCTTTAAGGCCTTAAAATATCTGTGCTCTATTCACCACATAGCTTATGTCTGACAAAACTGACACCCAGTGAGTATTTGTTGAATGAAAGCCAACATGACTTGGGGGCTAGATGGATCTGGTGCCATGAAGACAGAGTTTTAAGTATTCTTGTCACATTAATGATGGTTGAAGTGTTAGAGCAGAGGAGATCACCATGGGATAGTGAAGACATGACATCTATCCACACAACCCATCAGATATGTCATGGTTTGACTCTAGCTGATTTTCTTATAAACAAGATTCAAATGTTACCTTTGCTTTGCATTTAAGGAACCAGAGAAGAGCTTTCCTTGATATAAAGACCTCTCATCTCAAACTGCCATGTTTGAATCCAATCCTGCAATCTATTAATTCAGCAAACAGTCTAATCTTTCAGGTTTGTAGAGTCTCAGAGTTCCCTTATATAACACTGTGAGTGATCACACTAAACATATGAATTTTGTGAGGGTTAAAGTTAGATTGTAGCCCAGAATCTTCCAATCTAAATTAGATTTTATTTGTATTATTCCAGCCACTAAGCATAGCACTTAAAATTTTAAATTATGTGTGGTTTAAGTGTGGGTTTGTGCATGTGGGTGCAGTGCTTGCAGAGGCCAGAAGAAAGCATTGGGCGCCCTAGAACTGGAGTTGCAGGTGGTCCTCTGTATCAGCAGTATGTACTCGTAAGGGTTGAGCTTTGTCTTCAGTCCTGTTCCTCTTCCTGCTCTGTCTCTCTCAAACAGGAGCTGCTATGTTTAGTTATGTGAATGTATGCATATCTCTGTGGGTATGTGGATGGGAGTGCTGGTGGCTCACAGAAGCCAGAGGTCTCAGAGTCACAGGGAGCTGGCGTTAGAAGCACTTGTGAGCTCCTGATGTGGGTGCTAGAAATCAAACTCTGGCCCTCCGCAGAAGCAGTACTCACTTTTCACTACTGAGCCACCTCTCCAACCACAAGCATAGCGTCTAAATGTACTAGACCAAGAGGGGATAACTATGCTAAGAATATAGGCATTTTATAGTGTTTTATAATAACCAAGGTGCCATTTTATTTGTCAAGTTTTTAAAGTTTCTTTTATCTCTATGCGCTAATGCCTGGTGACTAATAAGTGAAAAAGAAATGTAGATAAGAACCTGAGTTTTACACTTTTGCAGCCCAGCAGTGTTTCAGACAGAAGAATCAGAAAGAATATGAAGTCCTGAAGATTTAGAACTGACATTCATCCATCTTTGACTAAGCCCTTGAGTTCTGTGCATCCCCAGATTTCCAGAGGAAGAGTGCTGCTCTGAGATGGTTTGCTAAGACCGCAATACCGGAACAGATGAGCTTAATCTCTTTCCATTCCCTCGTTCAACAGGTATTTGCAGAGCTTTGTGCTGGGTACTGTGTGGGATACAAAGAAGTACAATTTATAGATTTTGCCCTTTAAGCTTTTATTGCTTAATCACAGTGAGAGGGAGTCAGAGAGACACAGTATGAAACTGTAGCTCGATAGAGTCTGAACTTTCAGTTCTGTGGCTGAAGTTTAGGTAAAATCATATGAGACATGGACTGTATTTTCTCCTAATCAAGCAAACATTCCATCATGGAGGAGTCATTTATCCTTTCCTGCCATGGACTGACGTGCTCAGCCTAAGGAAGAAGTTTTCTCATCATGCTCAGGATATACATTTCTCCTGTATGTGAAACTGGAGGTAGAAAGAAACAGGAATGAATGAGCCCACTCCTGACCATTTTTTCCTTGGCCTTTCACTTTCAGGGATAGAGGTAGCCACTGATTTCTTTCTTCTACAGTCACTGGACTCATTTCAATGGGGTTATATGACCCTGGAAGGGTACATAAAAGAGACAGCACTTGATCCTTCCCTCAAAAAGTACAGATAACAGTACAGAGAAGATGGCTCTTGAGGCAGACTGTCTGGATTTGCATTCAGTTCATATTACTGAATAGCTGTTAGACCTTGGGCATATCACTTGGGTGAGGACTCTTTGGATTTGTATTCAGTTCCTACTACTGTTAGACCTTGGGCACATAACTTCACTGTTTTGGGTCTTGGTTTCTAGTCTAGGAAGCTGATGAAATAATGAGGATTCAATGATCTGATCTGTATAAATTTCATAGCAAGCACCCTGCTAGGCATACAGTAACTATAATAGCTGCTGTCATTAATGGCCCATAGGCAGCTAGGTGAGTGCTATGTTGAGAATGTGCACCCTCACCTCTAAATTCATGTGTTAAAATTGTTTCCTCTAAATTGATGGTATTATTGGGTGGTGACCCAATGGTATTTGGAGGGAAATACATTTAAGGGAGACATTTTATGAATAAGATTAGAACATCTCTAAAGAAAGTCCTAATAGAAAGAATTTGACCTTTTGCCATTTGAGTTCAGAGTTAGAAGGTGATGTCTATGGTCAAGAAGGTGGCTCTCACCAGGCAGGAAATTTACCAGCAATTTGGCTCAGGGCTTTACAGCCTTTGTAATGGTGAGACATACATTTTCTGCATTTGTAAGTCGTGTAATTTATGGTGCTTGTTGTGGCATCTTAAATAGATGAGATAAGGGGTTATGCTTTCCCTAAGGATACAGGGAGCTGGAAGGAGCATCACTGTTATTCTAATAGTAAGAAAAAAAACAGTTAAGTTACAAAAGCCTAATGATTTTGGGACTCATTAGAAGGCTTAAGTCACAAAATAAGCAAACTACTTGCACGAGGGGAAGGAAGAGGCTCCTTAGAAGAGAAACTGGGCATGTGGACTCTACCCTCTATGATGGTCATTAAGAAAGAGAGGAAGATAATATATAAATAAATAAGAAGAAATCGAAGCACCTTAATAATTTTCTATAGGTTGAATATGGGAAAGCATGAAATAAGTCCCAGGGACCCCCAAGAAGGAGAGGAATTTGTACCATATCCCGGGGTCCTTGCCAGAGATGTTGGCCATAAAAATACCCTGTGGGAAAGCAGGAAGTAGTGAAAAATCACTCTTAATAGTGTGTGGGAGGAAGGGATGACCACTGTGAAAAAAGGCTTCTTCTTCTTCTTCTTCTTCTTCTTCTTCTTCTTCTTCTTCTTCTTCTTCTTCTTCTTCTTTTCTTCTGGAATCTTGTTTTCTATAGGGACAGGTGTTCAACTACCTGGGAAGGGTTGCCCTGTAAGTCTCAAGGAACATGAAAAGAATGGTTGTGTCAAGGGAAAAGCTGAGGGCTCAAGAACTAGAGAGTAAATGTGCAAGCACATTTCCAGGCAATAGCTGTCCCATGAAGGGGAAGATTCACATCCATTTTGAAGCAGAACTGCTTTTAATTTCACTCCCTCGTATATCCTATTTGGCATGCTATAAGAATATGGAGTCATGCTTGCCTATTACTTCCTGCCTTGTGTTGGTAACATATGCCTGCATCACCTCCCAGGTGGCTTTTTGTGACTTGGAGATGCAGTAGGCCCATTGTGAGACTGACTAACACTGCTAAAGTCTGCATCTCCAAGTGGCCAACATGGCCTATGATGCCACTGAAGGCCTTGAAGACCAGCAGGCTGTGGTGGAAAAGGAAAAGAACATAGCCACCTACTACATTGTCTGTAATGAGAAGTTTGCTACTTTCAATGCCTAGGAAAAAATTATCTTAATTCCTGGCCGCATGTGGAGATAGAAATGAAGGTGATGTAAGATGTGGATCGCCAAGAAGAGAGATGAACAGGAACTTGGAGAAGGAACTAGGTATGGACAGTGTGGGCATGGTGCCATAAATGTAACCATCAAGGCTCAGTTGTTCACATATTCCAATAAAGTGACTTTAGTCTCTATGAAAGAGTCTGGGAGTGGCAAGGTTGGAGGCTGCGTGGAGAAGCTGAGTCTAGGTGGAAAAGCTATCTCAGCTCCATTGATTTGATTAGAAGAAGTTGACCAAGCAGCAAGTGTAGGAAAGCAAGGAAGAGGAATAAGATGAAAAGGAGAGAAGAAGAGGAGAGAGGAGGAGAAGGAGGAGGAAGAGCAAGATGAAGGAGGTTGAGAGCATACTGATGCTGGTGAATAAATAATTTGACTATGATGATCCTGACACCATGGACCACATGGAGGATGCAAATGATGAAGAGCCTGGGCAAAGCTGACACTCTGGTGCCACCCCGGTAGCAGAGTGCTTATTTTCTTTCCACCGTTGAATATTCCTCATAAAGAATGTTACAGGACCGAAATCCACAGATTCTTTATCCCTTATATAGAATTTCTCTCAGATATGAAGGGACTGATTGATGACATGAGAGGAAGTTGGTGTTGGCAAGATTTACTTGTGGTACAACGAGAGAGGAAAATTATTCTACTCTTCGGAAGCCGTCCAGGCACACAAGAATGACAAAAGTCCCTGCAAGGTTGCACATATGGTTATGCTACTTTCCAATTCCCAGATGGCTGTGATTTTAAGAGTGGCTACACAGATCCTAGGAAGGAAGATGAAGCTAAGAAGTTGCCTTCAGAAAAGAACTTGGAATGTGATGGTAAAACCACAGTGGTGCTTCTTCCTTCCAGTACCAGCTCAGCTCATCACTCCTTGATGAGGCACCACAGACGGTGATCCGGCTTATCAAGAGCCGTGGCAGTTGCTAGAAGCCGGAAGGAGCTAGAAGCTGGAGCAGCTCTCACGTAGGAGTGTGCTGTGCAGTATGTCCAAAAGATGAAATCAAAGCAGATGCTGAAGACAGGAGTGAAGCAATGCCAGCCAACAGATGCGTGTCAGGACCCACGGGAGATTCTGAGAGGCTGAGACTGAGTTGTGTTTCTTGCCATTCTTTCTCCTTGCCTGTGGTTCAGGGGAAGCCAGGCCCTCCCATAGATTTACTGCTACTTCACTTGTTACTACCAATTAAAACAAAAAAGTCAGAATGGAAAAAAAATAAGAAGACGTACAAAAATGTAGTTTGAAAACGCACTGACAAGCCAGGTGTGGTGGTGCGTGCTTGGAATCCTAATACTCTTGAGGTAAAGAGTGGAGGATCAGGCATTTGGCCTAAGGTATATAATGAGTTCAGTTTCAGCCCAGCTGCATAGACCATGAGCTTGGAATGTTAAAAGAGAAAGCTGCAAAGGCATAATGGGCTTGAGTTTTAGAGAAATTTAAAGACTAATGAGAGATGCTTTGAATGTTTAAAATAGTTTCCCCCACAATGTAACATGCCTCTAGACCTTAGCATGACTAATGTCATTTAGAGGCACCTTTCTGACCTTAAAACACAGGAGGGAGGCCCCAACACCTGTCAAAACAAGAACAAAGAGTCCATAGTTCTAGGCAAAGTTCCTGAATTAAAAAAAAAATCCCTAAATGTACTAACATTGCTTTTTGGCTTCTGTAGTTCTGCTTCTTGTTAACTGAGGTGTACCAACCAGGATGTGGTTTCTATGCATAAAAAGAGCTGTAAGTTCTGGGGCTGCATGATTTGGTCAAGTTCCTCCTGGCATAAACTTTCTTCTCAGCTTTAAGAGGGTCTGTGTGGTGGTTTTTGGTGGGCTCACTTCACAACATTGACTTTAA
The DNA here is from genome assembly GCA_028658305.1 of Pachyuromys duprasi. Classification (NCBI taxonomy): domain Eukaryota; kingdom Metazoa; phylum Chordata; class Mammalia; order Rodentia; family Muridae; genus Pachyuromys; species Pachyuromys duprasi. Next base: position 36,539,129 of record CM053757.1, on the reverse strand, counting down.
TAAAATAATTTCCTGCCAGCTTCACTTTATGGTGGTCCTTCAGTGGTTGCATGTGCTTAAATGGTAAACACGCCCCATCATGAGACTGAGATGTTCTCAGGGATGCTTGCATATACACAGGAAGTAAAGTTACATGTCCCTCTATAGAATGGGGCAGACTTAATTTCAAGTGTGAAACTTACACACTTGAATCTGCCTGCTGTGTATAGGACTGTTTGTTATTTATCTTGGCCATCCTTCTTAGTCCATCTTTATATGTCCTGGGGGCCTTGGCTGATAGGCATGAACCAGTTGGTATATCCTACACCCATGAGCACTAATGGACATCTAATCTAGGACACACCAGAAAAGAGAAGACCAAATTTGGGGATTTAAAGTAGTCATCCAGGGGCCAGATTCTTTCTGTGTGGACATCGAAGTTTCTGGCTACCATGAGAAAATATGCCTGACGGTGAAGGCTGCTCTGAAGTATTTTTAAAAGTGTGTTATCTGGTGAGATATCCTGGGGTGATGTTGAAACCTGGACCCTCCCTCATCTAACCTAGTGCATCACTTTTTATTTTTAGCACATGCGTATGCTGATATGTGTGAAGCTGCACATGTGTGTAAGCACACATGCCTCTGAATATACCAACGGTTGACATTGGGTGTCTTATTTGTTTTCTCTGTACTTCATTTCCTAAGGCAAGTGTCATTCTAAACAGAGTGCCCCCTGATTTTGCCAGTCTAGCTAACCAGTCTGCTCTGGTATCTTCGGCCTCTGCCTATACGCCTGCCCAGTTTTTATGCAGATGCTGGGCTTTGGACTTCGGTCCTTATGCACGTGGGGCGGGGGGGGAGAAGTGCTTCATCTATCAGGGATCCACCTCCCCAGACCATTTTAGTTAATCACACGGGGGCGTGGCTTTGCATCAAAAATTCTGGTGTGTGAGCAAGTAGCAATTTCAGTAAATTATTATTTTCTTCATTATAGTTTCCTAGTTAAAAACCTTTCTCAACTTTTTTCTTCCCCTTTCTCTTTTTGGGCACCATTTCTAGCCTTCTTTTGGACTAAAGGTCAGCGATCCCCCGTTTTCTCACAGTACCACTTATTCCCATTGACATTTACACTTGAGTAAACCTTAAACTTCTCTGACCTTTTTAAAAGCTAGATTTTGAAGAGATATTTTCTCTGTTTTAAAACAGGTTGCTATTCTTTGTAAAAGGCTACATCTCCTCTTCTGCTTTCCATTTGGATATTTTGCATGTCCATTTAGATTCTTTTCTTTTTCTTTCAAAAGCAGGAACCTGTGTTCTTTCTCTTCCTCATTCCTCAAAGTGTGTGATCCATATGCTTTTTGAAAAACATGAGAACTACTCAGCGGTAGTTAAAAAGTACTTAGGCATTTCACGTGCCGTTCTTAGTCACGTAAAAATAAATAAGGGAATAAATCAGCCCTTAAATGCCCCATTTAGTGTAGAAAGCTAAAAACAACAGATGTAGGTATTTGTGTGGCATGAAATATTGCTAGATAGAAATCTGAAGTCTGGACTGGCTCACAAATTAAATTCAGCTTGAGAAAGTTATGTTTAGCCCCTGTTTGATCAACCTTTGACCTTTTGTTCCGTGCTGGGGATCAAACTCACCACTTGCACAGGTGAGGCAGGTACTCTAGGGCTGAGCAGTACCTTCAGCTTGATGAGCTTGTGATAAAATTCAGGAAAAGCAGGAGTACGGCAATGGGTCTCATCTATCAGGAGCATTTGAGCTAATCTTTTTACAAATGATCCCCGTTTCTGTTTCTTCTTACTGCTTGGGGATGGTGTTTCTTATTTGATTTCCCGTCTTCTGCTAAATTCAATCAAACATTTCCTGGATCTTCTCTCGAAATGCTCTATGAGGCTGAGTCTCCTCTAGGAACATGCTAAGTGCTTTGCTGCTGTCATCTTATCTCACTGTTATAACTGGGGAAATGTAAGGTTGTTTTTTTTTTTTTTTTTTTTTGTGGACATGATCTGTGTCATAGTTAGCTTCTGTGGTCAACTTGGCACACTTGGAAAGATGGAAACTGAACAAGAAGTTTCCTCCATTACATTGGCCTGTGGGTATATATATATATATTTTAAAGATTTTTTATTATTACTTATACAATGTTTTGTCTGCATGTGTACCTGCACTTCAGAAGATCCATCTCAGTATAGATGGTTATGAACCACCATGTGGTTGCTGGGAATTGAACTCCGGACCTCTGGAAGAGCAGCCAGTGCTCTTAACCTCTGAGCCAGGTCTCCAGCCCCATCCTGTGGGTATATTAATGGCAGCATTTTCTTGGTTGCTAACTGATGTGGCAGGGCCCAGCCTACTGTGAGTGGTACCATCTCTAGGCAGGTGGGCCTTAGGGCCATATGAGAAAGCAGGTTGAAGTAGGAGGGGCAGGCCAGTAAGTGGCATTCCTTCATGGCCTCTGCTTCATTTCCTCCCTTGAGCTCCTGCCCTGGCTTCCTTTACCTATGGACTGTAGCTTGTAAACTGAAACAAACCCTTTATACCCCAAGTTGATTTGGGTCAGTGTTTTGTCACATCAACAGAGAGTAAATTGTAACAATTGGTTATGTATAAAGAAACAAGGTTGGGGGTAAGAAACTTGCCCAGAGTCCCCTTGAAACGGAAGTTTATTTGAGTTCTGAGCCCGCATGCTTGACTGTGGCTGAGCACCACCCTTTGACTCATGGGCTGATGGGCCAGATGACCCTCCTGACTATATGAAGCATTTTATAATGGGATACATTTGAGAGACCCGAGGACCAATCTCTCAGACTAATTTCTTACTGCTGTAATTGTCCCTTTGAGAACTGTTAGGGGTTGAGATGTACTCCTATTACCACAATCTATTGAGGTCACTAAAGTATTTATATCCATTAAAGACTCATTGGGACTGTGAGGTCTTCCCTTGGTGTTTTCTCTAATGTTTCTATTTCCCTAATGTTACTTCCTGTCATTCACAGTCTGTATTGATTGCCAAGTATATATAAAGCAGTGAGTGTATAGTATGCAACATAATACCCAGAACTTTATGGTAGTCTGTGTGACATACATTGGGCAAAGGGCCTAGTCTAGTCTCTTGAGGCTTTTTGACTATCTTTCCTCTTTTTCAAGGTTCCTTTAACATTTTGTTTATTACAGGGAACAGGATAGGAGCCTGCCACAGAGAGCTTCTGAAAGACTCTACCCTGCAGGGTATCAAAGTAGATGCTGAGATGTATAGTCAAACTTTTACAGAGTGCAAGGAATCTTATGAAAGAAGTGGGAGGTAGTAAGACCTAGAGAGGACAGGCGCTCCACAAGGAGAGCAATAGAACCAAAAAATCTGGGCACAGGGGTCTTTCCTGAGACTGATACTTCAACCAAGGACCATGCATGGAGATAACCTAGGACCCCTGCACAGATGTAGCCCATGGCAATTCAGTGTCCAAGTGGGGTCCATAGTAATGGGAACAGGGACTGTCTCTGACATGAACTGATTGATCTGCTCTTTGATCACCTCTCCCTTAGGGGGGTGAAGCCTTACCAGGCCACAGAGGAAGACAATGCAGCCACTCCTGATGAGACCTGATAGACTGGGATCAGAAGAAAGGGGAGGAAGACCTCTCCCATCTTTGCCTGGGGAAGGGGTATAGATGGAGCAGAAGGAGGGAGGGTGAGTTTGGGAGGGGAAGAGGGAAGGGGCTACAGGTGGGATACAAAGTGAATAAATTGTAATTAATAAGAATAAAAATAAATAAAATATAAAACTAAGCTTACATGTAAAAAAACCCCAAAACATCTTGTTTATTTTCCTTCATGTCCTCAAAATCCCAAGAGATCTTAGGTTCCTAATCTGCTCAGCAAAGGTTTTTCATTGTCTGTCTGTCTATCTCTATGTATCTATCTTCTATGTATGTATATATTTATGTATTTATCATGTTTCATCTATGTAATGAATCTATCATCTATGTATCTGTCATTGATCTAAATCTATTATATAGTGCATGCATATATACATGTTCACTTGTATGTATGTATATATGCATGCACATGTATGGAGTCCAGAGGTTGATATCAGATGTCTTCATCTATTGTTCCCTACCTCATCTTTTGAGACAGGGTCTATCACTGGAGCTTACCAGTTTGATTAGATTGCCTGGCCTCCAAGCCTCAAGAATCTTCCTCTCTCTGCTTCTCCACCACTGGGAAAATAAGCACACATGGCAGCATGCAGCCCTTATGCAGACGTCAGGATTTGAACTCAGGTTCTTTGTGCTTGTACTGCAATCACTTTGCTAACTGAAACGTCTCTCAAGCCCCTCAAAACTTTTTATTCTTCTACTCACAGACTTCTGCTTTCCACTCCGTTTCAAAGCTAGCAGTCGGTAATTGTATAGATTTTTGCAGTTGGACTTCCTGGCCATCTTTCTTGCAGTGCTTGATGAAGACTTGAGTACTCTGCTATGTCCTTGGTTATAATGCCTGATCTTTGGCCCAAGAAAACATGAAACAGTGTGTGCACTCTTTTTTATTTTTGTTTTTGAAACACGTTTTTTTGTGTGTAGCCCTGGCTCTCCTGGAACTCATTCCGTAGAGCACGCTGGCCTTGAACTCACAGAGATCTGCCGGCATTTCTCCCAAGTGCTGGGATCAAAGGTGTGCGCCACCACTGCCTAGCCAGAATGTACACTCTTATTGCTAGAATGACTCCAGACTAGGACCCGCAGGCTTATGAAAAAGAAGTTCTCTGGAAACTTGCTCAAGTTTGTGATTGCCCTTCTAGATTTAAAAACTGAAACTCAAAAAAACCCCCCAAAAAACAAAAACAAAAAACAAAACCTGAAACTCCCCACTGGCATTGCAGCCTTCAGGGCTACACAAGCGATTGCTCCGTTTGCCATTCTGTAGGAAATGGTCATTTTATCAAGAAGTCCTTTATCCTTCTGACTCTGACACACACACTGGTTATAAAATAACAAAACTCCCCTTGGACCAATCTTTGATGCCAGCCTTGTGGCAGGGTGTTTGCCAATATTGGTGCAGAGAAAACTTTGACACTGTTAGTCTCTGTATCAAGGGGACTAGAGGACTGAGTTACACCAGAGAATCTCCACTTGCCTGGCTTGGCATGAAGACTGCTTTTATTTTTATTATTATTTTTTTAAGTAAAACTCTCAGGGAGGTGGGAATTTATAGCAGGCACCCTTACCCTGAATATACAGAGATGGGATTCTAAACTTGGATCAACTCATAAAGGCCATATACTACCTTTGCTGATATTTAAGGTTAGATAAGAAATCAGTTTGGAAAAAGAAAGCATGCAAAATTGGGCTGGGAGGGGGTAGGAGGAAAGGTGTAGGGGAGGAAAACGGGGTTGTGAATTTGACCCAAACATGTTATAGGCATGTATGAAATTCTCAAAACTTAAAAAAGAAATTACTTATTAGTTATTCACTTGATCTGATTGATCACACACACCTACTCCTGTGTGCACATGTGTATTGTACATGTAGTTGTATGTAAATGTGTATGAATGTGATTGTATGTGAACATGTGGGTGTCAGAGGTCAGTATTGGGTGTCTTCTTCTATCACAGTTATCGAGGCTCAATGGCGAATGAGCTCAACAGATCCATCTTTCTCATCCGTTCCTACAGTACCGGGCTTACAGACTCCTGCTGTCATTCCCAACTTTTGGGTGAGGGCTGGGGATTTGAACTCAAGTCCTCACGTTTGCATGGAAAGCACATTATTGACAGAGACAAGATACATTTTTAAAAGCAATTTATTTGTTTTTATATTAATCACAGGTAATGTACTTTGTATCCCAGCTGTAGCCGCCTCCCTCATTCCCTCCCACTCTACCCAGACAAGATACATTTTTACATAAGAGCTTGAAAACTGTGTTGAGTTAGGTTCTCGGAGGGCATTGCTCTACAGTGGTTGACTGGTGTTTCATCAGCAGATTCTGGTTTGTGTGTTAAGTCATCCAATCTGTCCACTGTATTCTAAGTCACCAACTAAATATGCAAATAATATAAACAGCAAGCTATTTATGGGGAATGGGTGCTTACAAAAGAATTCTATTTTGTACCAAGAGTCACAGTAAGAGTGAGCATCTTTGTGATGTCATCCTCATTCTGAACAGTCCATGAAAACTATTGCTGATGTCAATGCCATGCCATGCTTTTCTGCCTTAATGAACACATGGTATTTTTTCCAAAGCAGGGTTTATTTGCTTGCACTCATACAGCAAAGTTTTGAGCATTCTTCACATCTCCAGGGGATCAGTTATAAAGTGAGGCATTTTATGACACATTGGGTAGACCATAAATCTTGTTGACCTTGGAGTTAGAAGCGTTTACAAGCACATCGTTTTGTTTCTCCTGAGACTAACATTTGAGTAAATTCACTTGTCATTTGTGAAGCAACTTCTAGACGTTTGGCCCTGCCATCCAACAGTGAGAGCTAATACGGCTACTTCTGCCCAATGTGACAGATTAGTTTTTAAGGAGACACACCATTTTAAAGTAGTTATCTAAATGACTTTCTCTTGATAAATTTGACTTACCAGATGGTTTAAAATACCAATTCAAGCTCTAATGTTTGTACATTTTCCAGCTATGGATATGAGAAACAGACGCCTATCATAAGTCACAGTTTTACTTCAGTTTCTTGAGGTGTGGAAAGGACATAGACATGAGCCCAAAGTCGGGTTCACTGAGGACAAAGGACTCTTAGCTCACTCTTATGTGTTTTTATTGTCTAACATTGCCTCATCCAACAAACACTAACTGTGTTGCTTTTGACACCTGCATTTGAGAAAGTGTCACTTGTTAGTTTTTAAAGCAGCGTCTAGATACTTGGCTTTACCTTCAAACAGAGAGAAGGACGGTGGCCATTTTTGGCCAGTGGTGATGGATTGTCAGATAATGTTATGGGTGCAGACGCTATAGCAGCAATAAAAACAGATGTAGTTTCTGATTTTATGGAGCTTATACTTCGTTAAAGTTTATTTTTCTACTTTGTATGGGAGGGAGGAGAGTGTCTGTGTGGTCAGAAGGGTGGACCACACATGGAGCTGGAACATAGGCATTTGTGAGCAGCTTCGTGTGGGCGCTGGGATCTGAACTCCAGTCCTCTGACAGAGCAGCAACCATTCTTAAGTGTTTGCTTATTTCTATAGCCCTGGAATGGATATATTTTTAAAAATAATTTATTTAATTTTATTTAGTGTGCATTAGTGTGAAGGTGTCAGATCCTTTAGAATTGGGATATAGACAGTTGTGAGCTGCCATATGGGTGCTGGGAATTGAACCCCAGTCCTTTGGAAGAACAGACAGTGCTGTTAACCACTGAGCCATCTCTCCAGCCCCCTGGAATTGATATTTTAGAGGGACTCTAAAGCTGAAAATCTAGACTATTGTACATAGGTACAAATAAAGGGAGAGAGAAGGAGAGAGGTGTGTGTGTTTATTGATGGAAAGGACTGAGTAAATGCAGGGAACTGACCAATGGCCTATCTTTTGTAAAGAGAAATCCTTCTGAATTAAAAATAGTAGATAGAATGTTAATATTTCTTTTAAAAAGATTTATTTTTAAATTTTGTGTTTATGGGTGTTTGCCTGCATACACCCATATACATACATACATACATAAATATATATATTCATGGAAATGGAGTTATCATAAGGTGTGTGATGCCACGTGGGATCTGGGAGCTGAACTTGTGTTTCTGGAGGGCTCATAGCTGCTGAGCCATTGCTCCAGTTTCTTATAATGATTTTTTAAACTTAATCTATATTGTATCTGCTGTTTGAAAAGGACCTCTCCTCTCTTACCCATTGCTGTTGTTCTTATTTTCGTTTTAACAATTTTATTAAAACCTTTCCCACAATCTCATACATGTATACACTGATCGTGCCCTCCAACCTTCATGTGCTTTTTCTGTAACCTACTGAGTCTGTTAGTGCTGCCTGCTGTACTATTGACTGGTCTCCCTAGTTTGATCCTGTGCAGGTGATCAGGGCCACAGCAAGTTCAGGAAGGCAACGGCCACGTCACGCCTGCAAGACTGCATTCACAGCACTCCCCCACATCCCCCAGCTCCGAAGCTCTTTCCATTCCTCTTTCTGTGAAGTCCCTTAAGGCTTGGAGGGGTTGAGAGAGGGAGGATGGAGGATCGATGTAGATGTCCCACTTAACACCGAGCACTCAGGTAAAAGTCACTTGTTCCTATCACTTTGACCAGTTAAGAGTCTCTGGATTCATGGCTGCTTACTGCCAAACAAGCTTCGAAGGCCAAGGTCTTACCCACATGAAAAAGAATAAGTTAATAAAACCTCTGTGTCCCATTTCCAAAATCTTGCTCAAAGCTTCATAGCAAGTTAGCAACTCTACCCGATGGTCCTTTTTCATCTAGCTCTGGCTGACCCTTCTCTGCCCCTGCCTCCATGGCAGCTTGGGCTACAAAGTTTCCACCAAAGGTGCCTTTATCAACTGCAATCAAATTTACGGGGAGGATCATCAGTGATGTCAGCTCAGCTCTGGAAAGCTCAGGAAGCTTACTGACTGCTTTTTTTCCCCTTCATCTTGTGGTTGGTGGGATAGAATGAAGGCAAAGTGACTGAAAGGTGGTAAAGGTCTTTTTAGGATCAATGATTTAGAAGCAGGGGAAGGTTAGGAATTATTCCTGCCTTCAGATCTCAGCCACATCAGAGTTGCATCACAGGTGCTTTTGACTTAGGGTGGTAGTTCTCTGACTGATGGGCACATTGACATCTTCAGGGGTTTGCAACCTGTGCATTGCTGGGCTCCCTCTGAAGTTCAGATGCAGCCAAGCTGCATCAGGGATGAGGACTGCCCTTTAACAGATTTCCAAGCGATGCTGACATCAAAGGTTAGGTTTTGAGAGCCCCTAAGCTGGGCGATGGAGGGAAGGATGAATAGACAGATGACAGACAGACAGCAATTATATTTAAGACCAGGTAGTTCAGTATGTCCTTGCCTCAGTGAGCATGTGCCCTTGAACTAACATGCTGTAAGTGGTGTCTTCAGACTATGGGATCTCTTAAAGAGCTAGAATCTGCCATCTTTGTCTCGAGAAGCCTGTAACGAATCAATACTAGAGAAGAAAGTGCTGCTTGGTTTGAAGTAAGTGCATGCCAGAGAATAAACACCTGGGATTGAGTAATGGGACTAGATGGAAAGAAACAGCCTAGTTCACTGAGGCCTTGAGACTTGAAGAGAGTTGCTGAGAGATGACTCCGAGGTTAAGAGCACTTGCTGCTCTTGCCAGAGACCTGGGTTTGGTTCACCACTCCCACATTGTAGACTACAACCATTTCAACTCCAGTTCCAAGAGATCCTTCTAAATTCCTCAGAAACCAGGCAGATATGTGGTATACATACACACATGCAGGCAAAACATTCACATACATAGAATAAATGTAAAAAAAAGACTTGAGGGAAGGAATGGGATGGTAGGAATAAAGTATGAATGGTAGGGAATGAGCAGGAAAGGAGGGACTTGTTTGTTAAAAGGCCATTTTTGGGGTACAAAAGTAATAACCCTTGGAAACTGGCTGACTAGAGCAGAAGCCTAATAATGCCTTGAGTGGTAATCTCAACCATACCAAACATGAAGCAGAATAGCTTCTTTCAGGAAGGAGTAATGGAGATGTGTCAAAGACCTAGCTCAGTGAGAGGAGTGTGCCTGCTCTGGGTTACTCTTTCTGTCCAAGCAACTCCTGCTGCATGAGTAGGGGCAAACAGGACTGGACTCTGTTGTGTTTGTGTGTATGTGTGATGTATTTCTGTTTTTTTATGTTTTATTTTATTTTATTTTAAGACAGGGAATATTTTATTTAAAACTCAGTGAAATGGATGGCTTGGGTCTATGACAAATCATTCGTATTAAAGTGGAAGTCAGTAACTGTATGAAGCACACATTGCCACATACAAATTAACTGATCAGACAACTTTCTCAGTTGGAACAGATTACATTTCCCTGTGAAAGCAGCACCTTTGTGACATTTAATTTAGTATTCCTCTCCTTCTTCCTCACCCTCTCCTTCCACAGAATCCACACCAACCTCCTCATAATCCTTCTCCAGGGCAGCCATGTCTTCACGGGCCTCAGAGAATTCTCCCTCCTCCATGCCCTCACCCACATACCAGTGCACAAAGGCACACTTGGCATACATCAGATCAAACTTGTGATCCAGGCGAGCCCAGGCCTCGGCAATGGCTGTGGTGTTGCTCAGCATGCACAGAGCCCTCTGGACCTTGGCCAGGTCTCCACCAGGCACCACAGTGGGAGGCTGGTAATTAATGCCAACCTTGAAGCCAGTGGGACACCAGTCCACAAACTAGATGGTACTCTTAGTCTTGATGGTGGCAATGGCAGCATTGACATCTTTGGGGACCACGTCACCATGGTACAGCAGGCAGCAGGCCATGTATTTACCATGGCGAGGGTCACATTTCACCATCTGCTTGGCTGGCTCAAAGCAGGCATTGGTGATTTCTGCTACAGAAAGCTGCTCATGGTAGGCTTTCTCAGCAGAGATGACAGGGGCATATGTGGCCAGAGGGAAGTGGATGAGAGGGTAGGGCACCAGGTTGGTCTGGAACTCTGTCAGGTCAACATTCAGGGCCCCATCAAATCTGAGGGAGGCAGTGATGGAAGACACAATTTGACCTATCAACCTGTTAAGGTTAGTGTAGGTTGGGTGCTCAATGTCAAGGTTTCTACGACAGATGTCATAGATGACCTCATTGTCTACCATGAAGGCACAATCAGAGTGCTCCAGGGTGGTGTGGGTGGTGAGGATAGAATTGTAGGGCTCAATCACAGCAGTGGACACCTAGGGGGCGGGGTAAATGGAGAACTGCAGCTTGGACTTCTTTCCATAATCAACTGAGAGCCGCTGCATCAGCAGGGAGGTGAAGCCAGAGCCGGTTCCCCCGCCAAAGCTGTGGAAAACCAAGAAGCCCTGAAGACCACTGCACTGGTCAGCCAGCTTGCGAATGTGGTCCAAGACAAGGTCAGTGATCTCCTTGCCAATGGTGTAGTGGCCACGGGCGTAGTTGTTGGCAGCATCCTCTTGCCCGTGATGAGCTGCTCAGGGTGGAAGAGCTGACGGTAGATACCAGTACAAACCTCATCAATAACTGTGGGCTCCAGGTCTACGAACACTGCCCGGGGCACGTGCTTGCCAGCGCCCGTCTCGCTGAAGAAGGTGTTGAAGGACTCATCCCCTCCCCCAATGGTCTTGTCGCTTGGCATCTGGCCGACAGGCTGGATGCCGTGTTCCAGGCAGTAGAGCTCCCAGCAGGCATTGCCGATCTGGACACCAGCCTGGCCAACGTGGATGGAGATGCACTCACGCATGGTTGCTGCTTCGCGGCTGCCGGGGGATGGCGGAGGCGAGGAGGAGGTATTGTGTCTTACAGCGCGACTCTTAGGCGGTCGATGTTTTATTTTTTTTATTTTTATTAATAACACCTTATTCACTTTGTATCCCCCATAAACCCCTCCCTCCTCTCTTCCCAATCCTACCTTCCCTCCCCTTTCTCCACATATGCCCCTCCCCAAGTCCACTGATAGGGGAGGTCTTCCTTTCCTTCCTTTTGATCCTAGACTATCAGCTTTCATCAGAAGTGGTTGCATTGTCTTCCTCTGTGGCCTGGTAAGGCTGCTCCCCCATCAGGGTGAGGTGATCAAAGAGCAGGCCAATCAGTTCATGCCAGAGTCCCTGTTCCCATTATTATGGAACCCACTTGGATACTGAACTGCCATAGGCTACATCTGTGCAGAGGTTCTAGGTTTTCTCCATGCATGGTACTTGGTTAGAGTATCAGTCTCAGGAAAGACCCCTGTGCTCAGATTTTTTGGTTCTGTTGCTCTCCTTGTTGAGCTCCTGTCTTCTCCCTATCTTACTATTTCCCATATCTTTCATAAGATTCCATGCACTCTGCCCAACAGTTGGCCATAAGTCTCTTTGATATTCTGCAGGGCAGAGTCTTTCAGAGACCCTCTATGACAGGCTCCTAGCTTGTTTCCTGTTTTCTTCTTCTGATGTCAATCTCCTTTGCCTTTATGGCTGGGGATTGAGCATTTTAGCCAGAGTCCTCCCTCTTGATTAGTTTCTTTAGGTGTACAGATTTTAGTAGGTTTATCCTATTTTATATGCCTATATGTGTGAGTTTATACCATGCGTGTCTTTCTGCTTCTGGGATAGCTCACTCAGGATGATCCTACCCAGTTCCCTGAGATTTCACCTTACACCCACCAGAATGGCCAAAATCAAAGTATTTTTGTTTTTAAGCATTTGGGAGGAAGAAGCTTCTGCAGAAAGCTAAGGATGGGAGGATCTAAACATCAGAGCACTTAAATGAAGCAGGTGTTAGGAATGCTTTCTTTCTTTCTTTCTTTTTATTATTTATTTTAACTCTCCAGTATTGTGATTTGCAAAATCGACTTTCATAGCAGGCAAGAGAGTGGTGGAGAATTCTAATAATTCTCTCACACTATGTATTTGCCTTTGGTTCTAAAATGTAATAAAGTAATGAGGCCCTTTGTTGACCCTCTGCACAGTTCCTAGGATTGTCAAAGTAACCAAGAATTTAATAGTAGGCTGAACTGTAACTAAGCAAATAACACCTGAAACATGACTAGCCTTCAAATCATTTTAGGGCAACAGCAAGGTAAATGATGGGAAATGAGAAGTTTAATAATAGCCATAAACACTTCAATAATATGATAATCAGTGTGATCAACATGTTTAAACTGCTTATTCTGGAAAGACTCTCTCTCTTTGTATGTGTGTGTGTATGTACACACATGCCCCTTAGTGTGTTTATAACTGAAGTACTTTTAAAAAACACTTTATTCTTTGAAATGTGCATACATTTATGTAGCATAATTTATCACATCTAACCACTGCATTCTCCCTCTTATTCTCCCTACTGTCTCCCCATCCCCACATAATGTTCTTCTTTTTTTTTCCATTCTAAATTGTTATCAACCTTCAAGTTCAGTTAGTGCTGTCCACCTATGCGTGTGTGTGGCACCATCCACTGAGGAGTGAGCAGCCCATCCGCATGCATGTCCACAAAGGGGATGACTTTCTCTCCTTTAGTAGCCAACAACTGCTAATACCTCCTTCTTCAGAGGTGGGGCCTTTAGGACCCATCTCCCAACATAGTCTTTAAAATGTAGCTTTATTCTATGGTTATTGATAGAGAAAATGGAGTAAAATCAGGCAACTGAATTGAAAACAAATAAAATACAAATAAAGATAGATTTATTTTTAATTTTATGTATATTGTTGCTTGCCTGCATGCATGCAGGAGCACTCTGTATGTGCAGTGCCTGCAGAGGCCAGAAGAGAGTGGTGAGTGTTGGAGTTCTTGGACCTCAAGTTACTCTACGATGACGTGATGTCATGTGGGTGCTGAGAAACAAACCTGGGTTCTCTGGAAGAGCAGCCAGTGCTCTTAACTTCTGAGCCATCTCCTCAGTCCCTTAAAGTAATCATGCAATCTGTGGTCTTTTGTTTGACCTTATTCCAACTTCTTCCATGTAGTGTAATTGTTGCAATTCCTCCATCATGTGCCATGGATGAGAAGCCTTTTTTCTTTTCTTTCTTTTTTTTTTTAAGTTAAAGTCCTATATATCACAGTGTGGCCTTGAATTGATGATCTGGAATTTCTGATCCTCCTGCCTCTACCTCCCAAGTGCTGGAATTATAGGCATGTGCAGCCACGACCTAGCTGAGCTTTGGCCATTCTAGACAGACACTGTACCAACTGAGCTAAATTCCTGTCCCTAGTTCATTCATTGTTATTTTAGCAGTATTCTGTTGTTCGAGTACATTTGTTTGCTCACTATGGTTGATGGTCCTCTGTTTTGTTTGCTGCTATGAACATTTGCTTCCATGCTGTTGTTTGCACACAAAATCACAGTTGTGCCATGGTTCAGATCTACTATAATTCATTTTTCTTCAGATGATGAAACTGAGACTCAAAAAAACCCCCAAACAAATAAACAGACAAAAAAACCACAAAACCATCTGAAACTTGCCCAAGTTGACATATGCAGTAGGAGGTAATGTTCTGAGAAATCACAAAACACACTTTATTCTTTTGGACTTGTGGAAACTTTATTGATTCCTTAAGTTAGTCCTGCTTCAGGTGGAAGGTGGGTGTTAGGAGCATGGTCATGATGAAGCTTAGAGACCAGAGGGCAAGTCAGGAGCCAGGCTTCAGCAGGACAGGTAAAGAGAGGGAAAGACAGGGATGGGACAGTCACTGAGGGGTTTAGTGTATCTGAAATCTCTAGGGTGAACCTTGATAGGACCTTTTCCTGATGCTGAGGGGAGATGTGTCTTGCATTCTAGGCTAGTAGAGAAAGCACAGAGCTGATGAGAAGGGAGGTTGCTGTCCACTGCCTGCGAGAACATTTGTGCAGAGAAGAGATAGGAGAGGCCAGGTAGCTTTGTGGGTCCTGAGGCCCTGCTGTGTACTTGGAGTACAGAGAGTAAGGAGTGGTAAGATCAGATGGTTTTGGACCTAAGGCCAATTCAGAGCTCTACATGGAGACATTGCCAGGCTGCCCTGCTGGGAGAGCAGCATGTGGGAGAGCTGGGCTTAATTTGCAAGTTGCTTCTGATGTCTTTGAAATGTGGATGGACCCACTGTGGTTCCAGGGGAGCTTGTCTGACTGACGACCCTAGGCGCCCCCCCCCTCCACTCAGCCTGGATGTGCCCTTTATTTGCTTTACAGAGCCCTACAGCCTTAGCAGGATCAAGCGTGAGACTAGGTTAGCTGAGAACCATCAGAACTCAGGTCAGCGTCAGAGCCAGACTTCAGGATGTGCCAGGCACTGACAAGAGTATGAAAGTGAGGTCCCAATGGCCTTTTCAGAGAAGATGAGTGGAAACCAGAGGTGGTCTGTCCTGAGGTCACTCTATTTGAGATGGGAGATGCAGCAGGGAACAAGGCTTTCTGTAATGTCTCCTAAAGTCTGGGTCCCAGAAGCCTGATCTACTATCCCCGTCTCACTATTTCCAGCAAAACCACTGGGCTACTTAGTTACCATCCCGTATTCCCAGTCTTGGAGAGAAATCCCAGGCTTGGGTAGAAATCTGTGCCTAATATTGATAATGAATTTGAGGAAGCCTGGCTCAGGAATTTTCAGTGCTCGTATCCATCCAGGTTTGCTGCAGAAGGGTGTGTTCAGGTTTTGCTGTTTGATTTTCCTCATTTTTGTGGCCTAGGGGTTAAGGGTAAGTGTGAAGGAGGAAAAGGTTTGTGAGGAGATGAAGAAGCAGCATTTTCTTGCCACATGGAGAGCAATGTGATGATTTGTGACCTAGTTTTACTACTGGGCTGAGATGTGGAATCAAATTTCCAGGACTCTAGAACCCTTTCTTTTAGCCATTGTTCTTGGGACATGGTGATGTGGATCAGAGCTAACAAGTTCTGAGAGCTTCTTAAAAGCCAGGCTCTGTTCTCTGTGGTTTGCATGGGTTATTCCACTGAATTCTCACAATTCCAATTGGCAGCTGCTATCTTCAATTTATAGGACAAGAAATGGAGACACACAGTATTTTAACTTTTCCAAAGTCACCAGGCATGCAATTGGTATTGAGACAGGTGGTCCGAGTGGGCATGGCTTGCAATCACTCTTGGCTTAGATGATGTCATCTGTCTTTTACATGGCACTTCTCACCTTTCTAAGATGTATGACAACATTGTTTTTTTCTTTTTCTTTTGTCTTAGTGGCAAAGGGTATAGAGGGTGATATTGATAGTTTATATTTGCAGCAACAGGGACAACAACAGAAGAGCGGTGGTACCAGGGATTAAAAATGTCAGGGACAACAGAAGACGGAACATAAAAGTGTGAAGAAATACAGGGGCCATGCTGGATAACAACCAATGTCATATCTAGAGTCTGGTGAGGTGGGTCAGACACAGGGTCACCACAGAAAGAGCCACTGAAAGACATCCGTAGAGCCAACAGTGTATGCAACACTCACTTCTCAAGAGCACTATGCCTGGGCCTGTCTTTGTTTCTTTCCCTGTTGCTGTGATGAAATACCTGGACAGGAACCAGCAAGAAGGATAAGTGAAGCTGTGGCACTTGCTACTAAACTTGATGACTTAAGTTTAATCCCTGAGAACCACATGGTAGGAGAAGAACCCACAAGTTGTCCTTTGGATCCTACTCCTGTAAATAAATAAATACAAAGGAACAAATGTGTTTATGAGTAAACAAACAACTATGATTTTAAGACATTCTGACAAAAGCAAAGTTACAGGAGAAAGGTTTTATTCTGGCTTGTGGTGCCAGGGTATAACACCTTGTGGTAGAGAAGTCATGGTAGCAGAAGCTTGAAGCAGCTGGTCACATTGTAATGTAAGGGTTCGAGAACTGCTGCAGAAAGTCCCCAGATCAAATAGGATGTAAAAGCAAAGAGAGTTTATTCTGCAGAGACAACCAGCATATAGGGGTCGACTATTCATACAAAATGGCAACCTTGAAGTGAGCTCTCAGGCTCTTTTAAAGGCTTTAGGGGAATTTCTACTGTGGCTCTATGATTTCGATTGGGATTGGCTGGTGCCATGGAGGCTATGTGACTCCGATTGGGATTGGCTCTCGCTTTGGTGTGTGTTGGGGGAGATAATTACTCGTAGTAGGATTGGTACTCTCAGTACACGTAACCAGAAAGCAGAGAACAATGAACATGTGCTGCTGCTCAGACCCCTTTCTCCATATGTGTAGCTCAGGACCCTAGCTAGGGAATGGTGCCATCCACAGTAGGCAGATCTTCTCACATCAGTTAATACAATTAACATAGTTCTTCACAGGCATGCTCAGAGAACCAATTTCCAGAAAACTCTAGAGTCTGCCAAGTTAACAACAGCACCCACACAAGACAATTCTGAAACCATGGAATGTGCTGGCCTTCCATTCAATCTTGTAGACAATTTATCTTGATCTTGACATTAATTCTCATTAAAGTCTGCTTGACCCTAAAGAAAATGCCAACTTTGCTAATTCCTCAGTATATATAAGAAACAATTTTACTCTTACAGCCTTAGGTGAAGGAGATAAACAGTAACAACTGTTATTTATCTGCAGGTCAAAGCAAGCCTGACCATTCACAAGAGCTGTCTATTCCCAAGTGCTTAATACAAAGATATTTGTTAAAACTGTGACTTGTAAAGTAGGTGGCTTAGTTAATACCCAAAAAAGAATTTCTGATAATGGTTACTATTTTTGTTCTTTAAAAAAATGTTAGTTTTCTATGTATAGAAATTAAATACTTAAATTTTGGTTTGAGAAGCAAGTTGATGTAAAGAAAAAGTCAGTAGTGTTGGTGAAGGCCCATGCAGGTGTGTACAGCCGTAGCCTCAGCACTCAGGAGCATAAGCGGGAGGATTATGGATTCAAAGCCAACTTGGGCTGCATTAGCAGTTACAGGCTGACCTGAGCTACAGAAGACCTAGTCGCAAAAAAAAAAAAAAAAAAAAAAAAGAATTGCAAGTGAGAGAAAAAAATTCACAGGATAGTATGGAAAAATGGCTGAAAATTGAGGGACACTGTATAAAAGGAGCAAAGACATGCTGACATAGAAGTGGGGATGGTGAGCTATCTTCCTGACTTCCTCTCTCCAGCTTTCTCCCTACATGTCATGTGCTGCCCACACAGTTCACTTATGTCACCTCATTTTATTCTGCAATAGTCTGTGAGTCAGCACTTGAGAAACATCATGTGGGGCTAGAGAGATGCTTAGGAGACAAGAGTGCATACTGCCCTTACAGGGAACCCAAATTTGATTTTCAGTACCTGAGTATGGTGACTCACAGTCATGCGCAACTATAGCTCCAGGGGATCTGGCACCTCCTCCTGGCCTTCACAGGAGCCTCTATTCATATGCACACATCCATACATATCCATCCATACATATACATAATTAAAAATAAAATCAATCTTTAAAAAACAAAATGTTTGAGAATTGTCATTTCCTTTCCTCTAAGTAATATTGCTCTGAATTTTTCATGGTTCCCAGTCAGAAGGCTGCATCCCCAGGTTGTTCCATCCACAGGATCGTGTGTGACCATGTAATGATGGATGAGCTATTAAATCAGAGTGCTGAGGAAACTTTAAAACCCATAGTTGTCCATCTGGGAGAGGTGCCATTTTTTTCCTTCTTTCTTGAAGTATCTTTGTGATGGCTGAATTTCCAGCAGCCATTTTGGAGCAAGAAACAATTTTGATGGATGCTAAATGCCAGGATGATATAGCCAAAGGGAAGCATCAAGGGGTCCCGATGACCATGGAACTGCATACATTCCTCAGGCTATCCCAGATCTATTTTTTTACCTGAAACAAAAAGTAGATTATAGATTTATAACTTCCATTATATGAGTATTTTGGCTTGACATATATATATATGTCAATATATATATATTTACTTGTTGCTGTCATAAAATACCATGACCCAAAGTGACTTATAGAAGAGGAAAGTTTATTTTGGCTACAATCTCAGAGGGTGGCCAATCTCCAACGGGAGCCATGGCAGCAGATAGCTAGAGTAGGAAGCTGAGAGATTAGATCTTTAAATGCCAACACAAAGCAGAGATAGTGGTCTGGAAGTGGGGTGAGGCCATAAACTCCCAAAACTGGTCCCCAGTAACATTGTTATTTCAGTAAGAAAGACCACATCTCCCCAAACAGTACTCACCATCCGGGAACCAAGTTTTCAAGGATCTGAGCCTATGGGGAATACTTCTTACCCAAACCACCATACATCCAAACTTGACAGCAACCAATAGAAGACAGAGTATCAGTTGACAATGCTTTGGAACTTAGGTAATAAGACTTTAAGGGAATCTTAAATACTAAGTCATATTTTTCTACTTTACAAAAATATGTAGCTGTACAGTAATGACATCCAGAGGCCAAGTTCTCTCCTACCCTTAGAGTATTGCCTCTTATCTTCATGGCTGATGTTTCATGACTGTGAGAGGGATGCCAGAACTCTGGACACTATGTCTATACCCTAATCAAGAAGGCTAAAGAAGAGCCGATGTGCTGCTTCCTGCAAGGCTTCCTCATTTTATTAGGGAAGGGATATTTTTTTTCTCCAGTCAAAATACTTCGTTGCACACAACTACATCTCTGTCTTCTGTCATGGGGGTATCTCTTGAAATCAAGGGATCTCTTTTAGCCACTGAGCTCAAAGGGTCTGTGTTACCAGGGAAGAAGGAAGTGGTAGCTGCTGTGGGCAGGCCAGAGCCTGCGAGGGTAGCAACGAGCCTCGACTCACGGGAAGAATGAAGTTCCGACTCCCAATCCTGGGGCTCAGCTACTGTGATCAGTAAACTGTGCTCATATCTCAGGAGTCTCGGTGTCTTCTTCTTCCGGTTTTTGTTTTTAGAGTCTCTGTTGAGAGCTTTTTGTAGGCAGTCCTTAACCTCGCAGCACGTGGAAACCAGACCTGAAAGATTTCTTTCATTTCAAGCCTTGAGAGCAGCTTTGCCTGCCAGCACACTGCAAGTCACAGAAGTGCCCTCTCTGTGTTATGTTGCCCAAGGTAGTGATTTTCAAGTGCCCATTGAAGCCTTAAGAATGGCAATTGTGACTGAAGAATTAGATTTTAGTTTTCAGTTAATTTCAGTGTAAAAAATCTAGATATGTTGCTGCTAGGTACGTGTTGAATGGCATTGTTCCAGGACTTTGTAATATTCATGCCCATGATACTCTGAAATACTAAAAACCAACTGAGTTTCCCAAGTAGGTATCGTTTTGTGACATACCACGTCTTCTGTCTCTATGGCCTATGAAAGTCACCGTAAATGCCGTTTCCAGACCCTTTCACTTGTCCCTTCTTGTAACCACATACAACCCTCCATCTCATAGAAGGACACAAATCCAACACCCTGCCATGATGCTGTGTCTAAAGACAGTATGATTTTAGCATGTATCCATGTATGGCTGCCCTGCCTCTGACAAACCTCTGCCCTTTGTATTTGTTAATTTGGTTCAAAAACAACAACAGCAACAAAAAAACTTTTCCCATCAGGTTTTCCTCACTCACAGCTTATTTATGCTCAGGCAACTTATATATGACATAAGCCTATAAAGTAGGGGTATAGATGTAACATTCTAGGCTGGAGAAATGGCTCAGCAATTAAGAGCACAGAGTGCTCTTACTGAGAACTTGAGTTTAGTTCTGAGGACCCACATCTGGCAGCTCAAAATCACCTGTGATTCCCAGTCCAGGGGATCTGACACCTCTGGCCTCTGGTGTCTCCTAAATTTATATACTCATGCACACACACACACGCACACACACATACCTGATTATTATAAGTGAATGCTAGATTATTTTATTTCTAAAATTTCAAATTTATTTTAGACAAATATGTGCTATATGTATAGTTTTGTTCATTAAAGATGAAAGAAAGCAAGTATAATTATTAATGAAATTAATGTGCTTGTTTATTTCTTACATAAACAATTAAATCTTAGCTGGACATTTTATATTAGAAGACACAGAACATCGTCAATGTTTTCCAGATTTGATTCTATAATCATCAATGCTGAGAACACTATTTCACATAAAGCCACAGCTCAACATGACAGAGAAATGTTTAGGGACATCCCATAGAGTGCTGGAAATTTAGTCCTAATCCTGAGTCAAAATTCATATAGTGATCTTCTTGAAACTCAAGTCAGCAACTGAAACAGGAGTTTTAAAAATAAAGCATCCCAATACAGGACAATCCAACAATATACTGATTTAATACTTACACACTGATATATGATAGTGAGAAAATACTGTTTTTCACAAGAAATCATTATGTTTCTGTAAGACGAGGAACCATTGTATCTATAGATTATTGTGCCTCTGGTCAAAACATTGGGATTGGTGCTGGTCTTGCAGAGGACCTGGGTCCAGTTCCCAGCAACAGATGGAAGCTCACAGTGGCTTTCAGGGGCTTTCACGGTCATCATAAATGCATGGTGTACAGATGTACATGTATCTTAGTTCATCAGTGTTGCTTGTGGGTCCTATGCCCGGTCCCTCGAAGACACAGCATTAATAACAAAGGGGTATTGTGATAACTTGTCTTCCTTGCTATTCAGCCAGTGTGTGTGTGAGATGGGGGAGTCTGGTAGTTTGTCCTGAGAGTTCACTGCGGAGTCTTTGCTCCTAGTGTTCACAGACCCTTATAGTCTGACTTCTGGCACATCTTCCTCTCTCAATCAAATTCTTTTGGGGTTTGCTTGGTTGTGGCATGGGTATTCATTTTCATAGTGTTCTTGTTTGTTTGTTCTGTTTGGCCTGGCTGGCTTTTAACCTTCAAAACAAGCCAAGGACAAGACAAGACAGAGGGAATTTGAGATGCTCAATCCACCTTGATGAACTTAGAGTGACACCAACAGAATGAGATTCTTCTCTATCTGGCGCCAGGCAGGCTCTGGTTCTTTTATCCTGAAGAGCCTCGATGCCAGGCTTTTTGGTTAGCAGTTTAGTGTTTTGACCCTTGCCTCAGGTTCTGTGTCTCTTCCCTCCACCCCTCCCCAATGCTGTTTCTTCTATTTTGCTCTGGGTCTCAACCCCACTGTAGCACGTCCCATTTCTTAGGAGGCATGGAGGAGGATCCAGGTATGGAAACTCCTGTTAGGACCCTTGAGGTATGCCTTAACACCGCAGTTACCGAGGGAACACAAGGCAAGCAGATAATGCTCTCCTTGTCCATGGTCCAGATTGGAAGTCTCAGGTTGAAGGTGGTGAAACCCAGTTTTTCCTCTCTGGTCATTTCAGAAACAGCTTCATTTCTGTATGGATATACCACTCAGAGCCAAGGAGAACACAGGAATGCAAAATGAGCTCTTAGCTGGAAAGTGTGCTCAGGCACTAATTTGCAAACATCAGCACCTTTCTTGAAGGGGCCACTGAAATGTGCATGTTGACACGTGACATCATTTTGGTGAGAACCCTCATACAATATGCATGGACCTTAGGTACCAGCCACACAGGATGGGAGCTGATAATGGTGTCTGTGCTTAAAAATAATAGTCATTATTGACTAAATTAAAAAAAAACACACCAAAAACTAAAGCTGAAAAAACTTTCTTTACCCTCTACCTTAAAATGAAGAAACAGATGGCCATTTGTACCCATGTATTTCTTGTTGTTGCAAGTAAATGCAACCAGGGGAGCTTATTTTATGTTAAAAGCCTCCATCTGCTAGAAGCAATCTTTCCATACCTGCAGAAAAATGAATAAAATAAGGACCTGCTCTCTCCTGACCTTGGCTCAGAGACAGATTATACTGTAATACTCATTGCCTTTTTTTCTCTGACAGGTGTTAATCCTGAAATGATAGCGCTGTAGGTCTTTTTTCTTCCTTCCTTTCTTTTTTTGACAGTTTCATCCTTTTACCTAAATGGAGGTGAATTGGGCTTCATAGTATTTCTGGCTGACATATGTTTCTTGCCTAGGTAGGAAGTGAATTTTGTTTTAATGAGCAATATTTTGCGGTCCTACACCGTGTCTTTTCCTGTTGTACAAATACTTGCCTACCCCTCCACTTTCAGTTGTTTTGTGCCAAGTAGAAATGGTAAATAATTAAGAATGGAAATAGTCTCTGAAACTCCTCTTGTGAGTCTTGGAACCGTTTCTGGAGGGAAGCCAGAGGAGGCAAACAGAATGAGCTGCAAATGCGCTCATTTTGTTCTCACCTTCCCAGGGCTAGCTCCAAAGGCTTCCTGCCTCTCTTCTAGCCTCTGTTCACCTCCATCACCTGGCATTGTCCTCCCGGGACTTCCTGTTCTTTCCTAGAGGATATGCAGAATGGGAGAGCTATCTCAAAGGAGCTCATTGTCATTCAGGCTTCCTTTGGTTCAGACAAGTTGCTTGAGTTTTTCCTCAGCTCTGTAGCAAGTTGGAGCTGAAAGGAGGACCTTAGAGGTTACTCTCATTTTACAAGTCAAAAAACTCGAGGCCAGAAGAAGAGACTGACAGCCCAAGGCAAAACTTGCACTGGACATGAGCAGTTTTTTCTCTCTGACACAGGGACTGAGAGAATTACACAGAAATACTGAATCTTAAGTGTTGCGGCAGCATTGGGATATCACTGTCAAACAGGGTTTTCTTATTCTCCTTGAGAGAAGAGGAATAAATGAGAGTAAAGTTATTAAATGCGAGAGTGAAAAACTAAGAAGGATTTAAGTACAACTTCAAGATAGTTTATTCTAGAATCATGGTTATTTTCTGTCTTTCAGCCTAATCCCTTCTCAACTTTTTAAATTTAGTGATGGACAAGCTTTCTGAAGTATACATGCATAAGCATGCCGGCACACATGTGTATATGTGAAAAATTTGAGGGAAACAGTGAAAGGAACCAATTCTTGATCAAGGTCAACAGACTCTAGGCTGTGATCTAAACTTGTAATGTGATCTTAGGCGAGACACCCACTAGCCATACCTCAATTTCTCCACCTTTCAAAGACCTCTCTTTCACAGACCCTAGTGATCAGTGTTATCAGAGTAACTGTTGGAACTGTCAGCTTTGAGATCACGCCCAGACCTGTGACTGAGCAGCTCTGGAGCCAGCACTTAGTCAGTCAACAACATTCTGAAGATGCTGCTGACACACAGGTTTGGGAATAAGTAAGAGACCTTCATTAAGCAGTCAGTTCCTAGACACCTAAGCTGAGGACAGCTACTGGTTCTCTCTGGCCTCAGAGGACATGCCTAGATGGAAAGTCTGTCATCCCAAGATTCCATCTGATTTTATGTACTGCTGATTTCAACACTTTATCAACACAACACTTCAAGAAGCAAGCAGATGTCTCAGAACAAGAGGGTTCACTATTACATGCATGCAGTGCCCTCGGGTCCCCCTTTGTGGTACCCATTACTCTCAAAATGATTTGTTTACTTTGTCCTTCCATGGATATAGTACCTATGTGGGTGGGACCCTGCCTGATTTTTTGGTCTTCATGGTTAGCACAGTTTTGAGTTTAAGTACCATTACTGGGAAGAGCCCTAGCCAGATGGTTTTGGCACAAATATTGTTCTGAAATAACTCTTGGAGGAATCCAAGATGGCTGCCACGAGAGAACACTGTGTCTGAGGAGTAGGAGAGCAGAAACAACACAGCAACCAGGAGACTGAACTCTGGGACCTAAAACGCCAGCATTTGTGATTGCCAGGTGAGCGGAACTCCTACGGTGAGAAAATCAAGTGGGAAAACCCTAGGGACACCCAGTTATTCCCCGGAAAAATCTCCGGGTGACCAGTGGTGCACAGCTCTGATCTGAACGACAGTCGCGCTGGGCGCCCGCACCTGCCATTATAGACTGGATCACACAGTCTTGCGGGCAGTCTGAGGAGGAACTGGGCACCGTTTTCCACTGAACTGCAAGCGCACACTGCACCCGGGTTCTGCTTCAACCCTCGGGTGCGCTGCAGGCTCACAGCGAACCACCCCAGACTGAGTGGGTTGGGGGACCGTTTTGACCAGTCCGCACACTGTGGGTGCGCACCTCACGCTCCTGCCAGCAAAAACTCAGTCAGTGTGTGAGTCCGCTGGCAGGTCTGGGAGGAACCCGAGTTCTGCCTCAACCCACGGGTGTGTGGCGGGCGCATACTGATCGCTGGAACCACCTCAGACTGAGAGGATCCGGGGACCATCTTGACCAGACGGCACACTGAGGGTGAACGCTGCACGCATCCTCCAGCAAAAACCTCAGTTCGTGTGTGTCCACGGGCCAGACAGAAAAGGCCTCGGGCACCATTTCAGACAGGCCTGCATACAGCAGACGCACACCAACCCAAACCCACTGTATGTGCCCCAAATATCATCTCAGACCGTGGTGCACAGCCCCTGGCCCAGAAGGAGGCGCCAAATCTCCATTCCAGGGAAGAGCCCTTAGCAGCAAGCCCAGGGCAGAGCGCACAACCCCCAGTTGACATCTCAAACCTGGACACTCAGACTCTAGCACAGAGTGAGGAGTAAAGACTCCAGACCAGAGGGGTGACCAGCCTGCAGTGTTCACAGCTTCTAGCACAGAACACAAAGCTGGGCACACAGAGCCCACAACACAGTTCAACTGAGACACAACACACACTAACAAACCACCGGAAATCACTGATCTTCTTGAAGAATACTCCTGACACAAGAGATTGACAGATTCAGACTGAAGTACAGCCTTAAAGCACAAACAGCTCCCTGATTATATATAAGCAAATGCCCAGAAATCCACGAAAGAACTCACCCAAAAAAAATCAGAACACCATGGCCCCACTGGAAACACCCAAAAGCAGTGGAGATTTTAATTCAGCGGAGACACAGGAAAA
>CM053757.1:36486280-36504498 GCA_028658305.1 Pachyuromys duprasi | reverse complement strand
GGGTCCTTCTAGTCTCTGGCTTGCTCCCCATCCTGGGAGCCCATTCAGGCGAGCCTGGCACTGAGCTAGTGCTCATCTCAAGCTAGCTTTTTTCAGAAAACGTTAGGTTCCTAATCATTCAGATTTTCGTAGGTCAGAACACTGAATGTAGACCTAACCTCTCTCCTTTCTGCCACCTACTGATACACATGTGACACAGCAGCCACACCTGTAACACCTCTAGGGTCAGGTATTCATATTATCCTTAGATTTGATCTTTTCATAGCATCCTGTATTTCCTGGATGTTTTGTGTCAGGAACTTTTTCAGTTTAACATTTCTTTGACCAACATATCAGCTTCTTCTATGCCCGAGATTCTCTCTTCCATCTGTTGATGATGCACCTGAACAAACACTAAGAACAGTGTCTTCCCTGGGGTCCCTCGTGCCTGGGTGGTCTCCAGGCTTCGTATGGATCCTCTCATTTGACTCTCTGCTCCAACCCTGGGAGATGGGCTTCAGTATCTTCATTATATAGGTCAGAAAACAGAAATATGGAGATGTGCCTATCATAACTTGGAGAAATGAAGTATATCCACTTCCTATGTTTTTTTCTCTTTTTAACCCTATTGTCTAAATAAAAATAATGGAATCTATTGTCTTGCTGAGGACCAGAAAATATTTTTCCTATAAAAGAACAAGAAGCTCAGAGGCAGCAACAGAGAACATGAATGAGAGAGAAATCAAAATATGCTAGTAGAATGCCCACAAAGTTATTCACTTTAATGGGACTTTTTGGTATTTATTTGTGTTAATTTTAATTTAGTTTTTATTTATGAAAATGTATATATCTCTATGTGTGTAAGCCACTTGGATGCACATGTCCACAGAGGCCTGAAGAGAGTTGCATCACTGGGAGCCGGAGTTACAGGGAGATATGAGCTGCCCAACATGGATGTTGGGAATGGGTTTTGTAGAAGAGTAGCAAGTGCTTGTAATCACTGAGCCATCTTCCAGCACAGACCTTTCTTCTATTATCATCTTTAGTGAAGCTTTGTTCAGGCTTTGCAGGAGTGTGCTATGTCAGCTACCTGTGTTGTTTACCTAGAAGAGATTTAAAAAAATGTTTAGAAAAAAAGAAAGAAAAAAAACATGTTAAGATCCCAGATCAAAGGTTCAGATACATGTTTTTCCCCTCAAAATTCCAAATGATGAGTATTTTAGGCTTTGCCTAAATCATAATGTCTTTGTCACACCATTCATTTTGGTTGTGACATGGAAGCAGTCATAGGCCACATTTATGTGTGGAAGTGTTCCAACATGACTTCAATCAAAACTTGCTACATTTTGTCATCTCCAGGCTTAGGTGGCATTATGGTGTTTAATGTGCAGTCAATTCAAGATCTGGGAACACAAATCCTCTGCCTGTACTATTTGCACACAATGGGAGGTAGGGCATTTTGAAAAACACAGTTTGACTTGAAAAAGATGAGTACTAGTCGGGGCTTGGCAAATTTCTGAACATGTTTTCATATGTTTCAAAATGTTTTATGTGAACATAGTTTAAGAATTAGATGTATCTAGTTAAAACATTCACATCACACATACCTATATGTGCATGTGTGTGTGTGTGTATGTGTGTGTGTGTATGTGTGTGTGTGTTTGTGTGTGTGTATGTGTGTGTGTGTGTATATGTATATATAGAGAGAGATAGGAGGGGAGAGTGGAGGAGAGAGAAAAAAATACAAAAGAGAAAGAGACTAAGAGAGAGTAAGGAAAAGAGAGCAGTACTGGCTCTTAGCCAACTTGAAGTCTCACTGTGCAAAGATGCAGACCTCAACATCCAAGATCAAAGCTTTGGGAGTAAATTCCCTCCAGAAATGGCATTAAGAATGGCCATGCTCCATCTGCCTTCCTTTGAGTGTGGCTTGCTGGACCAGTGCCACCGTACCTGAGAGGCCAGTCTAACTTTGCTCATCTGTCTCTGCTTGATAAAGCTAGGTTCTATAAATCATACGGCCTCCGACTGACTTTCTGTCAGGGGAGGGTAACCAACGTTCTCCTTTGAGCTCAGAGACATGATGCTTGCTTCTGCCCTGTTGTTGTAATTGGAACGTAGAGGTCAAAGAACATCACGTCATGTCCCAGAGGGAACATGGTAAAAGGAAATGGACATTTATGAAATCCCTTCTCTGCTCAAGGCATTGACAGACTTTTGAGATACCCAAACTGATAAGTCACATGTGGAACCCTCTGCTTTGACGACATGCATAGAGGGACAGAATGTAAATTCAGAGTAAGACAGGTACAGAGAACATATTGAATTGAACAAATTATGTCACTGACTTCTTCCCTACCAGATTGACTATTTCTCGGTGACTTCTGTGGGTTCTATGGTCTCTTTCTCTGTTTTTTTTTTTTTTAATATATGTCAAGAGATTCTCTACATTGGAGGAGATGTGCGTCAACATGGCTCTCCTATTTTTCCTGGAGAAAGACCATTCTTTCTTGACTAAGAAATAAATTTCCTGCAGTCTTCAGTAAGTCAGGTGGCTGTGGGGCACTTTCCTGGAGAGGCTAACACTTCTAGAATCTACAGATATATCCCTCTCTTTGAAAATGAGGTTCTTAAATATGTCTTTGAGGCTAATATGAAATAATGCTACTTGGTTGTTGTGCTGGTTTGGGTAAGAATGGCCCCTACAGGCTCATATATTTGAATGCCCAGTCATTAGGGAGCGGCATGACTTGAGAGGGATTAGGAGGTGTGGCCTTGTTAAAGGAAGTGTGCCACAGGGGTTGGGCTTTGAGGTTATAAAAGCTCAAGCCGGGCCCAGTGGCTTTCTCTTTCTACTGTCTATGGATTCTCAGCTACTTCTCTAGCACCATTTCTGCCTGCCTGCCCCATGCTCCCCACCATCATGATAAGGCAGTAAACCTCTAGAACAGAAAGCAATTCCCAATTAAATGCTTTCTTTTATGGGTTGTCATGGTCATGGTGTCTCCACAGCAAGAGAGCTGTGATTAAGGCAGTTGTGTTTGCAATTTTTTAGGAGGGGGAAATAATCAATTTATGCATGCATTCAAATGTATGAATCAATCAAATACTGTTGGGACATTAAGCATACGTATCTAGATATGCAACAGACCTAGTGATCTTTGGACATCCCTGTTTTGCTTATTTATCTTTTTGCTGTGACATTCAACATGAAGCAAGACAAGAGAGGAAAGCTTGACTTTTGGCTTATAGTTTGAAGGGACATATATGTATGTATAATTATTGCAAGAAAGACATGGAGGCAGGTGAATGAGGGAGGTGGTCATGTTGCATCCATAAACAGGTAGCAGAGAGAGATGCATGCTGGTTCCCAGCCGCTTTCTCCCTTTTCTTTACTCTGGGACCCCTGCCAATAGAGTGGTAGAGTTCTCATTCAGAGTAGATTCTTATGCATGACTTTTTTCTTCTCATATCCTCTTTGGATCTTGATACTCTTTTGTCTTTTTTTCCCTCATTAATGAATTAAGCTGCCATTTTGAGTTTTTTTTGTGCTATATCAGGCAGAGCTAAACTTTAAGGAATGCTATCACTGGTATACTGGTTGATAGGTATTCTCTCTCTCTTCTCTCTCAGCAGATGATACAGCAGGAAGAACACTGAGCTAACTGTCCAGAAGACCTAGGTCTAAAGTCCAGGTCTGCTGGCCTTGGGTATTCCTGGTTAAGTTTCTCATCCTTATTTGCTAGGGCTGGGCAATAAACAAAACATTGCCCAGGTTGCCGGCAGCCGTGTAACCTTCTGATGACGCTGTCCGGGCTATCTTGCTGTTCTTCCCATCGGACACACATACCCTCTTACATCAGCAGCTGATTGCAGTTCCTCAAGGCTCTGCTGTGTGAAGGCTTTTTCCTGTTTTATTATAAATCATATTACGTGATACCTCATGTTGAGCTCTGCAGGCTCTAAATAGATCGCCTCACTCAATCCTTACCCGACTCTCAGAGATAAACTTTAGCATACCTTTCCTTGAGATAAGAAACCCCAAGCAGAGGCTGAGAGAACCCATCTAGAGACACCAGCTAAAGACTGCCATTCCTGGCAGTGATGCGAACAGGAGACAGAAACTGGTCAGGCGGATCAGGCCCCCGGAGCAGTGGTCCTGAGGATGTCCTTGCTGCAGGCCAAGAATGCCAGAAAGGGATTCTGGCTTTCATTTCTTAATTTTCTAGATATAACTCTGCCTAAAATTATAAAGCGACTAAGTGACAGAAAATGAGAGGAGGCACCTAGACACCAAGTCAGGTCGTTGAAAGTGGCCTGATTAGCTCATCTGTCTACCCATACCTCACCTCAGTTTATGCCACGTGTCCTTTAAGAAGCCCCCAGACTAGCAGCTCAGTGGCACTCTATGTTCTTGGGACCCTCTCCACACAGGAGCTTTGCTCATTCTTCCCTCCCTCTATCCCTCCCTCCCTCCTTTTCTTCATTCCTTTCCTCCTTCCCTCTCTTTTTCTTAGATTTCCATCTATGAACCTATAGTAAATGCTCTGAAACTCACCCTCTGTAGCCCATGGCTTTTCATTCTCTGAATTTTGTAAGACAAGAACCTGAATCCACTGGTATTTGCTGGCTTTGGTGGCTATCAAGATTCTGGGCTCCTAGCTCCCCAGGAATGTCTCTCTTGTTCCCCAAGGCACGTCAATATCCCCATTACCACCAGTGTCTGACAACCTAACCGAGTTTATACTCTCATTTGCTGAGCTGCCAGGATGCACAAACACCCGTGTGAACCTTGAGGGTGTCAGGGTTAGTCATTTAGAACACCTGCACAGGAGGATGCCTCTTCTACATGTGCAACATAGGGAAATACAGTAAGGATTGCTCTTCACTTAGTGGCTGCCATATAGAAGACATATCCTCTGTTTCCCATCACCTGAAAGGCAGGTGGTGTAAACTCTGTACCATGGGTAACAAAGAAGGTCCTGGAGACGAAATAACTTCCCTCAAGTCACAGAGCTAGTATTGATTCCATCTTCCGCTCACGTGTTCTGTCATTTGTAGCCCCCTATCTGGACGCAGAGAGACACGTAGCAGGCAGAGGCAGCAAGCACTCAGCACTGTGCAAAGGTTGCAGACACTCACAATGAGCTGAGCGCGGCATGGGTTGGTGGCCAACTGCTGAGGTCAATTTAGCCAATGTTTATTAAGCAGCTTTTGCTGGCCACATACTGAGGGAGCAGCTGGGGAAACAATGATGCCATGGCCACTGAGCTGAATGGAGGAGCTCATGGTCAAGTGTGAGGGACAGATGTATACATGTGCAATCACCATCCAGCAGGGCCAGTGATGTGCTGCAGGGCTGCAGGGGTGTCTGGACTCACAGAGGCTCAGGGAGGCAGGGAAGCTTCCCCCCACCCCCAAAACTGCATCTCAAACTGTGTCTCATTTACCTGCCACAGGGGAAGCAACTTGTTCTCATTTGGTTAAAAATTTTTTTTCTGTTACATTTTAATTTAGTTTGTGTGTGTGTGTGTGTGTGTGTGTGTGTGTGTGTGAAGGTCAGAGGACATCTTGTAGGAGTCTCCTCTAGGATTGAACTCAGGTCATCAGGCTGGTCAGCAACACCTTTATTTCCTGAGTCTTATACAAGTACTGCCTCTGCTTCTAGGGCACACTTGTAGCCCCAGTGAACTGCCTGCATTTGATTTGCAAATGTTTTCCTTAGGTGGGTAGATCTACCTTCCTCAATAATGTTTTTTAAGGCTAATTTGAAAATTACTTTTCAGTGCAAACTGATGGTGTATTGCAGTGTGCTAGAGGTGTCAGGGTGTGTCCACCTTATGTTACAGAATGAGAAACTACCTACACCCTGTGTAGAGACCATCTCAAGTTAAGAATACTCACTTGTAGGCCTATTCTTGGTCCCTGTTATACCCTCCAGCTGGGCTGGAGTTGCTTGGATGTATGTTTGATGGGTCTCTGAAGGCCACCCACCTTATAAAATCTACAATATAACTGACATTAACAAATTCTCTTTCTTTCATAGTATCTACAATAGGTAAAATATTAAAATAGCTTAAAAGAAAATTTTCTTCCCTTCTTTTTAGGCAGTGATTACCTTTTGTATATCCTTGTATACTTTTGCACCTCTACATATACTGTGTACATATAAATATATATGAGCATATATATATGTACATACATATGTTTGTATGTGATACAGGCATTTTCATGTATGTGTATATATCCTGATTTTCTTCATACATAAATGGCAGGATGTTGCAATACTGGCTTATATCTTACTCTCCTTTTGTTCTTCCATTTAACAATACATTCTGGAGATTTCTTGGTCTGCCATGGTACCTAAAGGCCTGCTACATTCTTTTCAATGGCTGTGTGACAGTCTCTTGATATATTTTAACTATATCCCTTTTCATATACACCTTGACTCTTGCAGTCTTTGGTCATCATACAGAACACGCCAACAAATATAGTTGAACATGCCAATGGGCTTATTTGCAAATGTCCCTTTTGGATACCATGATAGCTTTAATTGTCAACTTGAAGTAATCTAACCTCATCTGGGAAGAGAGCCTTATGAAGGATTATTGATATCATATCAGCCTGTTGGCATGTTTGTGGGAGATTGTCTGGCTTGCCTTAATTGTCATTGGAAGACCCACTTTGAATGTGAGTGTTCCTTATGGTATACCCCAGATAGAAGAGCACAGAGGCAAAATCTCTCATTGTTTTGCTAGCATGGTTATCACTCTCAGATGGTGAGTGTATCTCTCTTGTTGCTTCACCTGATCATCCTTTCACTGATAATCTGAACTAGCTTCTTTGAGATACGTATATGGTCTGAAACCAGTAGTTTTCTAGGAATCGCTCAGGCTTTTAGCACCAGATAGCAAAGGCACCTGGCCTTATGGATTGAACAACAACTGGGCTCTTGGCTTCTCTGGTAGGAGACAGCCTTTGTTGAACTACATTAGTCAAAAGGTGAAGCCAATCTATCAAATCCCCTTCTAATATATGGCCATTCAGTTGTTTCTCTCCCTCTAGATAGTCCTGATACATACAGATACAGTCCTACAAGGAGAATTCTCTTAAATTTTGCTCAAAATCACCCAACTGCCCTCTCAATAGTGGTGGAGCAATTCATACTATTATCAAATAACACAGAAAGGCACCCAATTCCTTCCGATATTTCGTGTCTGAGTTTTGATCCACTTCAAGGACACAGTTCAATTATGTTAGGTGTTTTAAGTGACAAGCTGGATACAAACCAGATTCTGGAGGATGGGCATTGACAAATATATATGTTATATATATATATATTATCTATATAATCACTTGATTAGTTGTGAACAATTGGATATCAATATTTTAGGGCCAAACTCTTGTCTCTTTTGTTATCCAGGCATGACAAGAATGCCTCTTTATGTCTATTGTGGTACCAGGTCAGATTTGTCTTTTCACTTGTTTATGACTTCTGTCTACCTTATGTTTGTGTATTCTAGAAAGCTGGCTTATTTGTTTCCTCCAAGTAGTCCTTGTCTCTTCAAAGGTTACCTCTGATCTCTGTGTTATCGTGGCCACCTCATGCTCTAACTTTCTCCATTTCCACTTGCCTTTCCAATGGGTCTTGAATGGATGACCTTAGCACTCCAGGAGGCAAATATACACTGTGCAGATTTGCCAAGCTCAATATCCCTTTGCTTAAATGTTAGATGTATTTATGTGATTGCTCTGGAAAGCAGTGATCCAGGGAGGGATTAGTGTTTTGAGAGGACTCTGGGCTCATTGGAATGCTAAGAGAAGGATGTGTGCACCTGCCCATAAGATGCAGTCTTTCTGTAAAAATACTTAATAAAATACTTGAAACCAAATCCAAGAACACATAAACAATATCATTCACCATGACCAAGTAGGCTTCATCCCAGGCATGCAAGGGTAGTTCAATATATGGAAACCCATCAATGTGATCCACCATATAAACAAACTGAAGGAGAAAAACAACATGATCATCTCCCTAGATGCCCAAAAAGCATTTGACAAAGTCCAACACCCATTTATGTTTAAAGTCTTGGAGAGATCAGGGATACAAGGTACATACCTAAACATAGTAAAGGTAATATACAGCAAGCCTATAACTAACATCAAACTCAATAGAGAGAAACTTAAATCAATCCCACTGAAATCAGGGACAAGGCAGGGTTGCCCATTGTCTCCATATCTCAACATAGTACTTGAAGTCCTAGCTAGAGCAGTAAGACAACTAAAGGAGATTAAGGGGATACAAATTGGAAAGGAAGAGGTCAAAGGATCACTATTTGTAGATGATATGATAACAGGACAGGAGCCTACCAAAGAGGGCCTCTGAAAGACTTTATATAGCAATGTATCAAAGCAGATATTAAGACTCACAACCAAGTCTTCAGCAGAGGGCAGGGAATAATATGAAAACAGGGGGAGTTAGTAAGACTTGTAGAGAACAAGAGCTCCATAAGACCAAATAGATCAGGGCACAGGGGTCTTTTACAAGACTGTTTCTCCAACCAAGGACCATGTATGGATATAACCTAGAACCCCTGTTCAGATGTGGCCCATGGTAGCTCAGTATCCAACTGGGTACCTTAGTAAGGGGAACAGGGACTATTTCTGTCATGAACTCTTCTGGCTCTTCGACCCTCCCCCACACACACCTGGGAGGAACAGCCTAGCTAGATCCCAAAAGAGGTCATTGCACCCAGCCCTGAAGAGACAAGATAAGCTAGGGTCAGATGGAAGGGGAGGAGGCCCTCCCCCATCAGTAGACTTGGAGGGGGCAGGGAGGAGATGAGGGAGGGATGGGGAGAGTAGGAGGGAATGAGGGAGGGGGCTATGACTGGGATACAAAGTACCTAACCTGTGATTAATATAAAAATAAATAAATTACATTAAAAAAGATGCAGTCTTTCCCCTCTCCCCTTATCAAGTTACTTGACTCTTGCTTGTAACTAAGTCTTAGCTACACTGAGGATTCTGGACATATGGCATTGCCATCTCTACTTCTGTGACTTTCAGTGGGATAAAAACAAGCCACAGTGTGATGCCCTCTGATGTGAACTTAGATGCTGTAATACTTCAGAAGCTAGGCTCAGATCCATGTGATGAGAGATTTTTAAAGGGAGCTTTTCCTCCTGGAGGATACTGTGAAGTCCTACATTTTAGCAGTTAAGTTCACATTTGAGACTGACCACTGTATAAAAACTGTTGTTCTTGAAATGTTTTCTTTACCAGTGTGCCTTACTGTGTGTAGCAGGGATTCTCTCAGATGTTTGTGAGTAAGTGAGATTTGAGGAAGTAGGACAGTCAGGGAAGAAGTACCCAGAATTAGTACTTAGATGAATCACAAGTTGTTGGTTTCTCTTTAATTGGCTACTTTCTAGTTGTGTGACTTTGGATATACTGCTTAATCTGTTAAGGATTTACATTTACAGTTTTATAAAAAATGATAAGAGTGCCTGTTCATCTTTATCAAAGATTATAAGTAGAAAAAGTGAGTCACTAGTCAATTGTTTTAAGCCAGAAATTCTTAATACTCTATTGACAATATATGGTAGGCGGCTCATCTATTCATTATTCAATTCATTTCTTTTCTTTGTTTTTTCATTCCATTTATTTTTTAAAAATTTTTATTGATTCTTTGTGAATTTCACATCATGCATCCCAATCCCTCTCATCTCCTGTTCTTCCATACACACCCTCTACCTTTGCAGCCTCCCCTGAAAACAAACAAACAAACAACCCAGCCCCCCAAAACAAAATAAAACAAAACAACAATAAAAACCCACCCCACTGTGGAAGCTGCAGCATGTCATGGTGTGTCCCAAAGTATATCCTTTTGTTCAAAAAGCTTTACTTGCAAATGTTCATTGCAGTGAGTCAGTGGTCTGGTTCCTCTAACTTATACTTCAGTATCTATATTGGATCCTCACTGGCCTCCTCTCAGATAGCCTGTTTTGCCCTGTGTCATAGAGATATGCAGCTTTGTTTCTGCAGGATAGGCCCCTTCACATACTCCAGCAGATCATAGGTGGGGTGGATATTGGGGTGGGCCAACTCAAAACTCTGGATCTGGGTCTGGAGAGTAGGGAGGTAGAGCTGGTCCTGGTATGTGGGCACAGAAGAGCGTGCCTGAAGTTGTGAGGATGGATGACTCTAATGTGGTTTGCTTGACTCCTGCAGGCACCTGACTGTACAGTTTATAATTCAACTGTGCAGAGATAAGAAGACCAGCTGTTCACTGTCCACTGTTCATGTATGTAGATCATCTTACGGACCACAATACTTGTTGCCTCTTCTATAGAGGACTTGATTCCCCTATCACATTGATAAATGATTTGGTTTTGCTCAAGATACATGGATAGAAGTTAAATGTGTCACTTCTGCATGGATCTTTTCAAAGCCATCGTATAGTTCACACTTTGTTCTGCTCTGCCATGAGACCAGTAGTGACTGAGATGGGGGTGGCTGTGTGGGCAAATGGAAAGATACAGGACAAACCTGTTAGCAACGTTTGATTGACAGTAGGGGAGGGAGGAGAAAAACATTTCTCCTCCAATAAACATTGGTGTGAACCATTGAAATTTAGGGGTCATTTTTTACCATAGCATGATTTCGTTTGTTATAACTAATACAACACCTTTATTAATTTTAAAGGGAAAGAATTTAAGAAATCTTAACACCTTGGAGGAGTGAGTGTTCAGCAGAGCCTTCTAGCTTTTATTTACATTGAGATGATGGCAATTTGAGGAGCAAGATTTCAACATTCTGTTGTAGGGAACATATATGAAGGAAAATACAGTTTATTACTATGATGGTGGCTGGGTTTAATACTGTAATAAGTGTCCCCAAAGGGGAAGTTCAAGTTGGTATATGAGTGCTGACTTAATTTGCACTTAACCTTTTGCCACGGTGCCTATTCATCTGTCATTCCTTCTTCATCAGCTCATGATTAATTATTTGGGCTGGTTTGAAGCCCAAGTTAACCCAATGAAAATATGAGAAGAAAAAAATATGAGTCAAGAGCTTTTGCAGGAATGACTCCAGGGTTGGGGAAATGACTCCCCTCTCCCCAAGTCTCAAGCACCCCAATCCCTTAGCAGGCACGCAGTGTTATAATATGTGTTAGACATTTATTATTATTACATTTTAGATACTAGCTTCTATTCTAATCTCATTTGGTTACTGTGATATGACACTTTGAGCAAACCCAGCCTGAGGAGGAAAGGGCGCATTTAGCAGACCCTTCCAATGTATAGCCCATTATCGAGGGATGCCAGGCAGGATCTTGAAGCAGAAGCCATGGAGGAACACTTCTAGCTGGCTAACTCAGGCTCATGCTTATTTATTATATAACCCAGGACAACCTGCTTAGGGATGGTGCCACCCACAGTGGCTAGACCATCCTGCATCAATTCATAATCAAGATAATTCCTCACAGACATGGCCAAGGGCTACCTTGACCATAGAAATTCCTCAGTTCAAGGTTTTTTTTTTTTCTTTTCTGTTAGGTGACTCTAGATAGTGCCAAGTTGAGGATTAAAATTAATAGGGATAGCTCTAGATCTCTACCACTGATTTTCTTTCTTCTTTCTGGATCAGTTGCTTCTTTCTTTTTATTTCTTTAATCACTTGAATAGTTTTTGCTTTTTTTGTCTTTTGAGAACTTTAAAATTTTAACTATCCATATCTATAGGCCTGTGTTTTGTTTTTGAAATCTAGAGGC
The DNA here is from genome assembly GCA_028658305.1 of Pachyuromys duprasi. Lineage (NCBI taxonomy): Eukaryota > Metazoa > Chordata > Mammalia > Rodentia > Muridae > Pachyuromys > Pachyuromys duprasi. The sequence continues at coordinate 36,492,746 of CM053757.1, read as the reverse complement.
TCCTTCTTACCTCCCTTACTCCCCCCTTCCCCCATTGGCAAGGTACTCTGGGAGGAAAATTAATATAGGAAAAGTAAATGCTACAACTCATTTCAGGGGTTGTGTGTACTGAACATAGACCAACGGCATAGGCAGCATGTAGGATTTAACAATGGACTGATGGTTTGGAGTTGGACTGTGAATAGCCTGGAAAGCAGGGCTGAGAGGTCAGACTTCAATTCCACAACCAGCAGAAAGCTAGAGAAGCTTATGCCTCTTGGCCAGTTAGGATCAGTTTTACTCTGAGTGTTGATCACACAAGTACACAGAGGTGATGGAAGAAGAGAGACACTGGAGAGAGAGGGACCAATTAGGTGGCCTGAAATAATTCTGCTGAAAGATGCTCATAACCTGACCTAGGTAACAGGATGTGCACAGAGGGAAAGTCAGTTCCTGACTTCCACAGGGAGATGGGACCCCTGTATGCCTTTCCCTCACCTTCTACATTCAGTGAAATGTCTGTGTTGCACTGAGCTAAAGTAACAATGATCTGAGGCTGGGAGGGCACTCCAACATCTCCTGGGACCCTGAAGTGAGGGCAGCCATGTGGGAATTTATGGCCTGAGCCAGCAGTTCCCTTCAGAACTCCAGAACACAGGTTAGCTCAGCAGAGCTTCTGGGCCAAAGACCGCCAGAACTCCCAGCCTCCATTCTTTGCTTCTTGCTTACTTCTTAGTTCTTTGTTGTGTTCCAGGATGATGGTTCAAGAAACCCTGCTGCCCTCTCCCACCCCTTCTTCTTTTGTTACAGGCCAAAAAAAAAAAAGATACTATTTGCAACCCATGCAGAAAACATATTTCCCAGCAGGTGTTTCTAAGTATTAAGCGTGTTCTGCCACTGTCCCTTCCACACATCATTTTAACAGGCACTCTAGCAAATTGCTCAGTCCATGATTTTTCATCTCTCTAGCTGCCTGCATTAAACTAGGAGAAAAAGTAAAGATCATTAAGGGATTCTTCCCTTACTATTATTTTTTTAAAGGGCATGATGTATTGAGGGAAAAGGAAACAAGCTAAAACTCTGCTATAACCATTATGCAAATGAGTACTTCCTTTCTTAGGGGTATTCATAAGCAAGTGACTCAGGGAAGCCCAACCTACATTCTGGGAGGGAGGAGACAACTGATGCCTTCCATTTTTTAAAAACTATCTGTCTGTGTATCTATCTATCTATCTATCTATCTATCTATCTATCTATCTATCTATCTATCTATCTATCATGTAACTGTCTGTGATTGTTTGAATGAAATGGCCCTCATTGACTTTCAGGGAGTGTCACTATCAGGAGTTATGGCCTGGTTGGAAGAAGTGTGTCACTGGGGAAAGTCTTGGAGGTTTCAGAAGCTCAATCTAGGCCCAGTGGCTCACTCTTCCTTCCTGCTGCCTAAGGGTCCAGATGTAGAACTCTCAGTCCCCTCCAGCACCAGTCTGCCTGCATTCCACCCTGCTTCCTGCCATAATGATAATGGGCTAAACCTCTGAATTATAAGTCAACCACCAAATAAAGTTTTCCTTTATTAGAGTTGCTATGGTCATGGTGTCTCTTCACAACAATAAAAACCCTAAGACACTATCTATCTATCTGTTTGTCTGTATATCTATTATTGACTATCTATCTATGAATCTGTCTTCTAACTATCTATATCTATCTATCATCCATCGTTTATCTGTCATCTATCATCTACCTATTATCTGTCTACCATCTAACTATTTATCATTTATATATTAATCCATCTACCATCTATCTATTATCATCATCATCTAGTATCTATCTATCATCAATTATTTATCTATGTGCCACAGAGCATGTGTGGAAGTCACATGACAACTTGATCAAGTTAGTTCTTTTTTTCTGCCATATGGAATCCAGGAACTGAACTTGGGTCATTAGGCTTGGTGTCAATCACATTTGACCCACTGAACCATTTCACCAGCCCAAGATCTTTAAGATGTTTATAAAATTGTGAAGACTCAAGGCAAAATGGCCAGGGTTTGAGAAGGTCTTTGTAGTTGTACTGGCAACAGCCTCCTTTCAAACTGATAGCTTCCAGATTCTCACATTCAGATTTTTCAACACCATAAGGGTTGAGTTTCTTGGGCTGTAAAGCTCAAAGACCCACGGAAACCTAGCTGAGGAGAAGAAACAAGGGGTAACACAGCCAACAGGGATTTCATAGAAATTCAATAAACCCCATGGCTTAGTCTGTCTTCTTGGAGACAGGAAGCATATTAAAGATGTTTGTAGGCTGTTGCAGTCAGTTACTGTGGCTATTCACTCTGGTGCTTTACTCCAGTCAGATCCCTTCATTTCTGACTCAACCATAGCTTCTCCGGTTAGTTACTCTGTCTGCCAAATATCCTTCCTTTGCCTCAGTGCTTCAGCTCATGGTCTCTGCTGCTTTATGTTCCAAATTGCCGAGATCATCTGGATGACTTCATCCTCATGAGAATTCAAGATATCAATCAAATCATGAATTTTCTGCCTTGGGCCATTTTTGTTTGAGGGTGGTCCATCTGGATTCATGGGAAGAGGGTGATAGAACTGTGGCTGTCCACAGCACTGTGATTAAAAAGAAAGGTCTTCCCCTCTTAGCAGCTAATTAAGATAATGTAAAAGGAATTCACTGTTCACATAGCAAACACATTCCTGTGTTGCAAGGAGCGTTAAGACTTATAAGATAGGATTCATTATTTCATCAATGGAGATATGGAAAATAGATTAGGGAAACAGAGACTTATGCAGAGATACCAAAGTCTTTCAGGTATGTGTTACTTTTCTTGTCTTTATGACAAAACACAAGTTTTTTAATGCAGTTTTGTATCCCAGCTGTAGCCCCCTCCGCATCTCCTCTCAGTCCTACCCACCCTCTCTCTTCTCCCCCTATGCCCCTTCCCTAGTTCATTCTAGCCTATCAGGTCTCATCAGGGCTGGCTGCATCATCTTCCTCTCTGGCCTGGCAAGGCTGCATACCCCAGGGGAAGGTGATCAAAGAGCTGGCCACTGAGTTCGTGTCAGAGACAGTCCCTGCCCCCCTTATTAGGGAACCCACTTGGAAACTGAGCAGCCTATGGGCTTCCTCTGAGCAGGGGGTGTAACCTTGTACAACCACGTTGAAAATCAATCTGGCGTTTTCTCAGACAAAATACAATTTAAACTGAAGGAAGGCTTGTCTTGAATCAGGGTTTCAGAGGGTTTGGTCCATAGTTGCTTGGTCCCTTGAGCATGGACAGAACATCATAGTGACAGGATCACATACCAGAGGAAATTCTTCAGCTCCTTGTGGTAGGAGAAAAGGGAAGGAGGGAGGAAGAAAGATGAAAAAGAAGATGGGAAAGATAAATAGCAAGGACAAGATACACTGAAGGAGTCACCCCCAGTGACATTCTTTCTACAGTTAGTTTTTCTACCTCTAAATGTTTGTGAATCTTTCAAGGGTACTGTCACCAGCTGGTGGACATTTTATATTTAAATCACAGTGCAGTAGGTATTGAACATGAAGCCATCATTTCATTATCCCCATAAAAATATGCTCCTCTGCCTTGTCTGGGGACTTTATCTTTAGCTTCATGAAGCTCAGACTCTGCGACACTACTTTTCAGGGGAGCATCTTATGGTGCCCACAACCTCACTCTGTCTCCAGCTGTGCTGATCAGGAGCTGTTTGAAATTTGCTTTCAATTCACAGAAGAAATCTTTGTATTTAGTGTCAAGTTTTCTTTCTGTGAAAGAAAAATTTTGAGTGGCTTTACGCACTCTGAGTACTTTGCGTTTAAAGTATTCTTGGCCTATACCTCTTAGAGTTTCTCAGAAAAAAGGAATTCTTAGAATGTCTGGGAGTTCCATTTGGAGCCAACAAGACATTAATTCTAGCAGTGATTGCTAGCATTCTAGTTAGCTTCTAGTCTGGGCTTCAGCTACTCTTGAATCTTTAACATGTGCTTTTAAAAAGCTGGGAAGGGAGGCCCTTCTTAGAGAGGGGAAAGGAGGTAAATACAGAAGGAGGGAGAAGGGCAAGATAACAGTAAGGATTTTTGAAAAAGTCATGAGGAATCATACTATTAGCTAATTGTCTAAAAAGTTCTATGATACACATAACTCTATACACACACACAAACACACACACACACACACAATGAAAAAATTTCTCATCTGGGCTGATAATGCTCCCTTAAAGAGTCAAAAATCATCTAAAAATACCTTCATGTTAGGCATGAGAAGCATCCTTTTGAGTTGTTGGTCAGGGTTCTTCAAGGGACTCCTAAAACAGACCATCTATTGCTCTTGCTCTTAGTTGCTCCCCAAGAGGTGGAAGGTAAGTTGCTGTTCCTGAAGATACCATGAACTTCAGTCACAGAATCCAGAGGTCCCTAAGCAGCTACTGACCTATTTGAATGCCTCCTCCCTGAGATAAAAGCTCCCTGAGCTTTTATGATGCCAGAAGCTGCCATGCAAGCTTGCAAAGGAGGAAAGCAACCAAGAGTTCTACCCAGCTATGATGCATATGAACCACAACAACCAGCAGGACATGATTAACCCTAAGGGTGCAGTAATTTGGAGGTAATCAACAGCTCTCTAATTTGGACTAAGATCCACTCAAGAAGAGGGAGATCATATCCTTCCTGGAAACTCGTGTGTGTGTGTGTGTGTGTGTGTGTAGTTGTGAAGTTGATGTCAGGTATCTTCTTTGATCTTTGTTCACACTATATATTGAAACAAGGTTTCCTGCTTAACCCAGGGCTCACCAATTCAGTTAGTATAGCTAACCAGCTAGCTTCAGGGATCCCTGTCTCAAGCCTACAAGTTCTGGGATTCTTGGTGGGCCATGTCTGCTCAGAATTTACACAGGTGCTGGGAAACTCCAGTCCTCATGCGTGTGTGGCAAGCACAGTACCATTGGCTTACCCCGTAATTATCACCTTTAATCTCCTGTTTTTGTTTGGATGTACGTTCCCCCAAAGACCCATCTGTAAAACCTTTCCTCTCAGAGTGGTGTCATTGAGAGGTGCTGTGGACATTTAAGAGGTGAAGCCTAAAATGGTGGGAACTAGAAAAGATCATCCTGAGTGAGTTATCTCAGAAGCAGAAAGACACACATGGCATATATTCACTTATAAGTGGCTGTTAGGCATATAATACAGGATAAACATACTAAAATCTGTACATCTAAAGAAGCCAAGCAAGATGGAGGACCCTGGGTAAGATGACCAATCCTCACTCAGAGACAGCAGAAGAGGGAGAAAACAGGGAACAGGACTGAAGCCTATCACAGAGGGCCGCTGAAAGATTCTACCCAGCAGGGTATCAAAGTAGATGCTAAGACTCATAGCCAAACTTCGTGCAGAGTGCAGGGAATGAATCTTATGAAAGAAGAAGGAGATAGAAATACCTGGAGAGGACAGGAGGTCCACAGGAGAGATACAGAACCAAACAATCTGGGCCCAGGGGTCTTTTCTGAGATTGCTACTCCAACTAAGTACCACGAATGGAGATAACCTAGAGCCCCTGCACAGATGTAGCCCATGGCAGCTCAGTGTCCAAGTGCATTTCCTAATAAGGGGTAGAGGGACTGTCTCTGACATGAACTCATGGGTTGGCTCTTTGATCCCCCCTGAGGGGGCAGGCAGTCTTACCAGGCCACAAAGGAGGACAATGCAGCCAGTCCTGATGAGACCTGATAGGCTAGGGTTGGATGGAAGAGGAGGAGGACCTCCCCTATCAGTGAACTGGGGGAGAGGCATAGGAGGAGAAGAGGGAGGGAGGGCAGGATTGGGAGGGAAAAAGGGAGGAGGCTACAGCTAGGATACAAAGTGAATGAACTGTAATAAATAAAAATAAAAATTTTAAAAAGAAGTGCCTAGCAGGTAGTTGACTGGAGGTGTGCTCCTGAAAAACATTGTGTGATGTTGATCTGCTTTTCCCTCTCACTCCCCTCTTCTTCTTGGTTACAGATGTAATACCTTACTCTGTGACATGTTCCTGTCACCATGTGCCATGCTCACCAGAAGCCCAAACCAATTTTTTTTGCCTGATACTGGAATTGAGCCTTGAGACCTTTGAGCTCTTTTCATAAGAGAATTGTTTCAGCTATGTTAGAAGGCATATGAAATTGATTAACAGACATTTATTTCCAGCTTGCTTGTGCACAGACTCTCATTGTACTATCGATGTGCCTCTGTAGCTTGCTTAGGACACAGAGCACCAGCATTGCTTGGGAGCTTATTAACATTTTAGAATCCAAGGTTCTCTCCTGTATCTGGTGAATTAGACTTCACCTCTTAAAAGATACCGTTTCGTTCGGATGACAGTGTCCTTTGCTTTACAGAAGCTTTTCAGCTTCATGAGGTCCCACTTATTGATTGTTGATCTTAGAGCCTGTGCTGTTGGTGTTCTATTCAGGAAGAAGTCTCCTGTGCCAATGAGTTCTAGGG
>CM053757.1:36410935-36469174 GCA_028658305.1 Pachyuromys duprasi | reverse complement strand
AAATTTTTCTTCTATGATTTTCTTAAAAATATTTTCTGTTCCTTGGAGCCTGGAGTCTTCTTTTTCATCTATTCCAATTATTCTTAGGTTTCGTCTTTTCATGGCATCCTTGATTTCTTGGATGTTTTGTGTTTGGGACTTTTCTGATTTTATTTTTTCCTTGATTGAGGAATTCATTTCAGCCAGTGAATCTTCAGCTCCCGAGATTCTCTCTTCCATGTCTTGTATTCTATTGGTGATGCTTACGTTTGTGGTTCCTGATCTTTTCTCTAAGTTCTCCAGTTCCAGGATCTTCTCCGTTTGTGTCTTCTTTATAGATTCTAACTCTGTTTTCATGCTTTGTATTGTTTCCTTCATCTGATTGACTGTGTCTCCTATTTTGGTTGTTTCCTCTCTGTCTATCTTTAATTGATCCTGTATGTGGGCAGTTAAAACCTTCTTAATTTCTATGAGGGCCTTGTTCATTTCCTCCTTTTGTGCCTCCTTTTGTTCCTCTAATATCTGCATAATTATAGCTTAGGTAGAGCCTTTCTGGGGACTTCTATGGTAGGCTCCTATCCTGTTTCCGCTCTTCTTCTGCTTCTGGTGTCTATCCTGTTTGCCATTCTTAATGAGTCTTAAACATCCTCTCTAGAGTCATCCTTGTTGTTTAGCTTCTTCAGGTGTGCAGATTTTAGTATGGTTATCCTATATTATATAGCTAATATCCACTTATAAGTGAGTATATACCATGCATGTCTTTCTGCTTTGGGGTTACCTCACTCACAATGCTCTTTTCTAGTTCCATCCATTTGCCTGAAAATTTCATGATTTCCTTGTTGTTAATAGCTGAGTAGTATTCCACTGTGTAAATGTGCCACAGTTTCTTTATCAATTTTTTTCTTTGAGGAACAGTTAAGTTGCTTCCAGTTTCTGGCTATTACAAATAAAACTGCTATGAACATGGTTGAGCAAATGTCCTTGTTGTAAGACGGGGTATTTTTTTTTGGATGTATGCCCAGGAGCATTATAGCTGGATCTTTAGGTAGCATTATTCCCAATTTTCTGATAAAGTACCAGATTGATTTCCAAAGTGCTTGGACAAGTTTACATTCCCACCAACAATGGAGGAGGGTTCCCCTTTCTCCATATCCTCTCCAGCATGTGTTGTCACTTGAGTTTTTCATCTTAGCCATTCTGATGGGTGTCAGGTGAAATCTCAGGGTTGTTTTGATTTGCATCTCTCTGATGGCTAAGGATGTTGAGCATCTCTTTAAGTGTTTCTTTGCCATTCTATATTCTTCTACAGAGAATTCTGCTTAGCTCCATACCCCATTTTTAATTGGATTGCTTGAATTATTGCCTTTTAACTTCTTTAGTTCTTTATATATTCTGGATATATATAAAGGGTTGGTGAAGATCCTTTTCCAATCTGTAGGCTGTCATTTTGTTCTGACAAAAATGTCCTTTGCTTTACAGAAGCTTTTCAGTTTCATGAGGTCCCATTTATTAATTGTTGATCTTAGAGCCTGAGCTGTTGGTGTTCTGTTCAGGAAGTTACCTCCTGTGCCAATTCAATGCTTTTACCCAATTTTTCTTCCAACATATTTAGTGTGTCTGGTTTTATGTTGAGGTCTTTTATCCACTTGGACTTTAATTTTGTACAAGGTAGAAAATATGGGTCTATTTGCATTTTTCCACATGTGGACATTCAGTTAGACCAGCACTATTTGTTGAAGATGCTATCTTTTTTCTACTGTATGGTTTTGGCTTCTTTGTGAAAAATGAGGTTCCGTAAGTGTGTGGGTTTATTTCTGGGTCTTCGATTCGATTCCATTGATCCACCAGTCTGTTTCTATGCCAGTATCTTGCAGTTTGTATTACTGTTGCTCTTTAGTACAGCTTAAGATCAGGGATGGAGAGATGAAATTGAGAATTGTTCATTCAGGGTCTGTAAAGAATTTTGTTGGTAATTTGATGGAAATTGCATTGAATCTGTAGATTGCTTTTGGTAGGATGGCCATTTTTACTATTTTGATCTAACTGAGCCACGAGCATGGGAACTCTTTCAATCTTCTGGTATCTTCTTCAGTTTCTTTCTTCAGAAGCTTGACTTTTTTTCATGCAATTCTTTTACTTGCTTTGTTAGAGTTACACCAAGATACCTTTTATTTATTTATTTATTTATTTATTTATTTATTTATTTATTTATTTATTTATTTATTTTTGGTGTGTGTGGCTATTGGAAAGGGTGCTCTTTTTAAAATTCCTTTCTCGGCCCTTTTGTCTTTTGTATGCAGGAGGGCTACTGATTTTTTTTTTTTGAGTTAAATTTGTATCCAACCATTTTGCTGAAGGTTCAACCGGAAATTTTCATGGTAGATCAGCCTGTGAGTTCACTGGTGGCCATGAGTTGATGGACTAGTCCTTATCTGATGTCACTGAAGTGGGAGCTAAACCTTGGCACTTTTGCCACTGGTTTTAGCTCAGTGCTTCTTTAAACCAAAGGAGTACTGCACGTGTACATGGCTAAGGCTGCCAGTAGTTAGCTTGTTTAAGGTAATTCATAACCCGGTACTCTCGGAAACTCTGTTCTCTGCCTGCAGCCTCCTTCTGGGAGGCTTTTCTGGCATTCTATCTCACTCCCAGGATCTAGCACAGTATATGGAAGATAAACAGTAAATAAATTTTGGGCATATGTAGAAGCGGCGAATAAAATTGAGGTCCTTTTAAGATTTCTCTTGCCAGACGATGATCAGATACACAGCAGTATAAAGTTCTGTGAAAGACCAGAAGGACTGAGAGGTGGTCATTATAATATTTAAGGCTATAGAATCTTGAGATACATGGGCCTGGACATGGTGAGGTAAACTTAATAGAAGGTACAAGATACACAGTCTCTCTGAGTGCTTCAGTTACCTTCATCTGTAACTTGGGGGTGAGAGCAGGTGTCACTACATGAGTTATATGTGAGGACTAGATATGGTCATGATTAAAGCATAAGCTATATATCGACAAAGGAGCCCATCATAAGTGTTAGGGCTAAACTTGGAACTCAGAGTAGAAACAGATATTTGAAAAAGCATCTGGGGAAGGGGGGAAACCTCACATCAGGTTGTAAAGGACACCTGAGGTTTCCTGGAGGAGACTGGTATCTAGCAGATTAACAGGTCAAGGGTGAAGGCATGTTTATAGTGTCTTACAGACACAGGAGGAGGCACCTGCCCGTCATGTGCATGAAGGACATTGAGGGAAGCATGTCTGGCTAGCTGGTTGAGTCTTTGTTAGACAGAGACTTAAAATCCATTTGTGGTCACAGCCTGTGCCCCCAAAAGCAAAGTTTAGTCCTGAGAAGACAATTAAAACAGCTGAATTAGTGAAAAAAAAAAAGATTTGTTTGGTGTGGCCACACTGGGAAGAAGGGTGAAGGATCCAGTGACTCCTCCAATCCATCTTCGGGGTCCTGACGTGAGGAAAATATATAGCGAGGGAGGGTATGTACAGCCAAGCACATCCCCAGTGGAGGACAGACTCACTCAGCACTGTCTGTAGAAGGTTGTAAATCTTTTTCTGAGAGAAGAATTCTCACCCTGGCTGGCCCAGCTTTTCTTCTCCCAGCATGAGATTCCTCAGGAACTTTCAGTGTCCTCTGTTTTAACAGCCTGACAGCTGACATGTCTCTTTAGAATATATTCTTCTCTGCCAGGCTGGTTACACATTTCCTGGGTACAGGGAGGCATCTAGGAGCTTCTCTAGATACCACAAGGAAGCACACAAGTTGTCTGCTTTGAGGGGAAAAGCACAGCATGGATTTTCTCTTCTCAGAATGCAAAGACAGTTTTCCTCTAAAAAATGTCCTTGATTTTGAAGTTGCTGTCTGGGTGAAGAGTGACCTGGCTATTTCAAAGGAAAATTTTCAACCATCAGGGATTTCTGCTCTTTTTGGTTGGTTTCCTTCCCCCTCTTCCTTTCCTGAAACACTTCATTGCAGGCTTAGAAGGAGGTTCAGAAATAGGCTCACAATGCAAGACATATATCCAAGGCCAGGCAGACACTATCCCCCGAGTAGATGCTCTGATTTTCAAGGATGTTTCTGAGTTGCAGATATTTCCTCTCCTGCTGAGTTTATAAACTCAACCTCTGGTTCCAAGGATTCACACATGTGTCAGTCAAAGCATTGGTGTACGTGCATCAACCTTCTTGATAAAAATTCTCCTTCCTTCTCTGCAGCTGGTGGTACACTAGGGGCGGTGTCTTTGAAATGGGGAAATTCATCAATGTTTCTGGAATGTTCTTCCCTATTCCTTTGTGTACTTTACGTTTGGATCTTTCTCATTGTGGTTCACGCAAACCATCAGGTTTCTGACAGCGTCATCTATCATTACAGAAGGCTGGTGCATTGTATAGGCTTTTGAAACATTATTTATTTTTTTCTATTTTTGGTTTGTGTCTTTCAGATTAGTGAGAAGGGGTATAAGTCTGAAGAGTGAATACCTCCTGTTGTCACTTATATCCATCTCTCCCCTGGACCATGGGCATGTTACGCTTAAACGGAAGTGAAAAGATCCCATTTAGTTTATTTCTCTGAGTCTGTGTAGGATAAGCTAGAGAGAAGCCGTAAAGCAAGGCTGGGATGAGCATCTGCTCCACTCAGCACCAGGCTCCACACACAGAGCAAGATTCACAAACTGAGCCCTCAGCTCTCAGGGGAGTGGTGGAGATTTTGTAAATAGCCTAGACTTTCACAGCAGGGGACACTGGATGCTTTAATACAAGCCAGCTGAGTAGAGGAGGTGGGCAGTCCCATTTGTATTTCATTGATGTATTTATTAATTGCCTTCTTGTTCGTTTGTTTTTGGTATGATGGTGTTGCAGAAACATTTTTCATTTTAAAAATTTATTTGTTTATTTTTATTAATAAAAATAAACAGTTTATTCACTTTGTATCTCAGCTGTAGCCCCCTCCCTTGTCCTCTTCCAATCCCACCCTCCTTCCCTCATCCCCTCCCATGCCTCTCCCCAAATCCACTGATAGGGGAGGTCCTCCTCCCCTTCCCTCTGACCCTAGTCTATTAGTCTTTTTCATGTAGCAGTAGATGCCTCTATTTTTCATATTGTAATACTCATTAGCTATGATGCATCTGTTTTCTTTACTTCTAATACTTTAGCATCAAATTTATGAATGAAAACTGGGTCGTTTTAGAGTTTCTTGCTAATAACAACTCTGAATTGGGATGGAATTCTAGCCCCTCCTCCACCTTAGTCACTTTTTCGTGATCGTTCCTTACAAGTGGGTTGGAGCAGTGTTCACCCTGTGAGAAGGAAAAAAAGCACCGGGATACCTGCGTTCAGCCGAGTGGTCTGCCTAGCTGCTCAGGTGGTTAGGGCAAGACTTTGTCTTGAGTGAGTTTCAGTAGGAGAGGTGGGATATCGCTCAGCTCAGGGACTAGGGCAAGCTGGTGTGAGATCTCTTTTGACTCTTGTCATCCATACGGCATTTGGCTCATTTCCACCACTTTTGTACAATTCCATGCTTTCACTAATAAAGTAGAACACTAAACTCTCCCTTGTACATGTCCTCTAAGGATTTAACATGCAGACACATGAGTTTAGTACTGAGTAGACTCAGGCAAAGCTGCATTAATAACAACAAGAAAACAGGCCATCGGATGCTGGATGAGGTGCCTGCCTCTTGAGTTGCTGAGGCTTCTTTTGTCACTTTGACACGTAGAAAGCTTTCATGACTGCAGGGTTTGGAGCACATTCTAATTTTCTTTCTGTTGTGATCAACGCCATGACCAACAGCAACTTAGGGGAAGGAAGGGTCTGTGACAGTGGGAAGTCAGGGCGGGAACTCAGGCAGGAACTGGAGCAAAGCTCATGGAGGAATGCTCTTGCTGATTACCTGGCTCACTCTGCTATCTTTCTTATTCCCCCCAGACCCGCCCCAGACCCGCCTAGGGACTGTGCCTCCCACAGCAGGCTCGGCCCATTCACGTCAATTGTCAATCCAGACACTCTCTTACAGACATGGTCCAAGGACCATTTGATCAAGGCAATTCTTCTATTGAGATTTCCTCCTTTTGAGTCTCTGGATGTTGTATTAAGTTGACAATAAAAACCAGGACAGGTTACCATCTTTTTTTGTTTGTTTTATTGAAAATAGGTTATTTTCTTATGTAGTACATCCCCACCACAATTTTCCCTCCTTCTACTTGATTTAGCTCCCCAAACAACCCCTCTTCTCCAGATTCACTCCCCCTCTGTTTCCACTTCAGAAAAGAGCAGGCCTTTAAGAGAGGACAGCCAAACAGGGTAAAGCAAGATAGAATATAACAAGGCAAAAGCCCTCATATCCAGGCTGGACAAAGCAACCCAATAGGAGGAAAAGAGTCTCCAGAGCAGGTAAAAGAGTCAGAGACATACCCGCTTCTACTGTTAGGAGTCTCACAAAATTACCAAGCTAACAGCCATAATGTACATGCAAGCAGACCTGGTGCAGACCCATGCAGGCCCTGTGTTTGGCATTTCAGTTTCCGTGAGGCCATGTGAGCCCTGGGAAAAGCAAATTTTCCTCTGGAGTTCAGCTGATCTACCAATCTCATGAAAATACGCTGGTCAGGTCAGCACTTTTGAAATTTACCTTTACCTAACAGAGAGGTGATAGTTGGCCCATCAGGTGTGCTGGCTAGTTTTCTGTCAACCTGACACAGGCTAGAGTTATCTGAAAGGAGGGAAACTCAATTGAGAAAATGCATCCATAAGATCTGGTTGTAAGATATTTTCTCAATCAGTGATTGATAGGGGAGGGTCCAGTTCATTGTGGGTCGTGTTGTCCCTCAGCTGGTGGTCCTGGATTCTATAAGAAAACAGGCTGAACCAGCCATGGGAAGCAAACCAGTAAGCAGCTCCCCTCCATGGCCTCTGCATCAGCTTCCGCCTCCTGATTCCCTGCAAAAGTCCCTAATCTCACTGCTTTTGATAATGAACTGTTATATGGAACTATCAATGAAATAAATCCTTTCTTCCACAAGTTGCTTTTTGGCCACAGTGTTTGGTTGCAGCAATAGACACCTTCATGAAGACACTGGATTTTACAAGGATGAATTGAGATGGAGATTCTGGGTGCTAGATACCAGGCTATGTGTACTTCATGTGTTCAGAGAAAGTGATTGTGGTAGGTAGGTATCACCACAGTCATGCATCAGTTATAAGATTCTGCCTTTTTTTGGGGGGGGACTTTCACAGTAAACATCAATAGTAACTTCTTGGCCCATGTAAAACAGGGAGCCAGTGTTTGACCATTTTTCAGGGGGTGATGATTAGGGATGCGGCTCAGAATTTCAAGTAGCGATGACCCAGAGCTACCCAGTCAGTGCCGGCGCTGCTCTCTTTCTGAGCCCAGACGGGCCTTCCCTCTTGAGGAGGAACATTTTATACAAAATCCCACAACATCACATTCTGCAGTCCTGTGGCATTTTCACCCGGTGCCAGGTGCTACCTGGCAGGTGGCTTTGATTGACAAGATTACTAATCCACTGTAATCATATTTTCATAATTAGGCCCTGTGAGGCCAAGCTGACTGCTCTTGCGCGGGTAAACTCCTGCCTGCTTCAGACTTTTCTACCAACTGTCACCTCCCCAGGAGGGACCTATCGGTCTAGCACCCAGGGCTGTTGCTAAGAATTGCATTTGAATTCTTCATGTCCTACCTCCTTCTCTTTTTTTTTTTTTGGTGCTTGACTGCTAGGAATCCTTGCTTGATTAAAAGTTACAGTTATTGACTAAAGACCAGAACAAATATAGCAGGGACGGCTTCGTATTTTCCATTTTCTTGATCACACACTGCCTGTCCTCTTTTGCACTTCCTTCTCTTATATCCTAGCCTCCCATTCCCCCAAATCCCCGTGGCCAGGGTGAGGGAAAACTTCAAAGGCATTTCTGAATAAAAGAACACACGGTGGACATTAATAATTTACCCAGCCAAGTTTTGGCAGGCGCAGGGGCCTTTCCCTGTTTGCCTTGCTATAGATCGCAAGAATAGGGTATGTGGAGGCTGCACCTGCCTGCCCACACCAACGGCTTTGCCCACTGGTGGCTTGTGAGCCCTGAACCCCTTTTCTGCACTCAGGCCTGGCACCAGTCCCATAAAGGGTGACAGAACGGCTCCTGCTCAACTGAGCCCTTCGTCTTGTTTCACCCCTGCAACAGCCTCAAGAACCAATGCCTAGCTGTTCTGCTCCTGCCGCAGAGAGGGGAGGAGACAGTGCGTAGAGAAGTTCAGGTGGCTTGTCCAAGGTCTCTAGGCCGGAAGGTAGCAGTTGTTGGACTTGAGCCTGGGTCCGGAGCCTCTGGGGCTGATGGTCATTATTACCTTGTGTGCTCTGCTGAGTGTGAGTTAAAGATGCAAGAGAAGTGGCCATGCTTTTGACAGCATAGCTACCAGCTATCTTCATGGAGAAAGAGGTCTCAGAGACAGGGACATGGGATGTTTCTATTTCTTTTAAACAGAGACAGGGACATGAATTTTCTCTGAGCGCTGCCCAAGGCCATGGGGGGGGGTTGCTCAATATGAAAAGTGAAGGGGCAGAAGGAGAATGTTGAAATTGCAGAAGGTTTCTGGTACTTATTTAAAAAAAATTGGCTGGACGGTGGTGGCACATATCTTGAATCCCAGTACTTGGGAGACAGAGACAGGTGGATCTCTGAGCTAAGTTCAAGGCCAGCCTGGTCTACAGAGCAAGTTCCAGGACAGGCAGGGATACAAAATAATGGGTCTTATTACACTATTTTCATGCACCCCACAACACAGACACACACACAGACACACACGCAATGTGCTTTGGTCATATTCACATACCCTATTTCCTCTCTTTGTCTCTCCCATTGGTTCTTCTTCTCAGTTTCCTTTCTATTTCATGGTCTTTTAAAAAAGATCTAGATTCTGCATATGTGAAAAATTATGAAGCATTTGTCTGATTCTGGCTTGCCTTGCTTAGCATAACGATTTGCAATTCCATTCATTTTCCTGGAAAGTGTGATTCTTTTATTGTTGTTTGACAGGGGCTCAACATCCACTCATCTCCTGGTAGACTGCCTTGAGTCTGTGACTTGACTTCTGTGGACCACAGCTACAATAAGTGTGGGTTGCAGACATATCTATTGTATAGTGCCTTTGATTCTTCTGGGCCATTCAGGAGTGATAGTACTGCCATTCTTTGTAAGACCTTTATTATGTGTTTTCTACAAAGTTTCCATTCTATGTGTTACAAAATTTAAAACAAAACTATATACATTTTCTTTTTATTTTTTTTTCTTCACAATGTATTCATTATATATCCCTATTGAAGCCTCCTCCCTCAACTACTCCCCCACTCTTCCTCCCTCTTCCCCCCACCCCCACCCCCTTCCCCTAGTCCAGTGAAAGGGGGAGCTCTCCATTATTGCCATCTGGCCATAGATGTTAAGTCTCATCAGGACTGCCTAGATTGTCTTCCTCAGTGGCCTGGCAAGGCTGTATCATCAGGAACGAGTGACCAAAGAGCAGTCGACTGAGTTCCCAATAGAGGCAGCCCCTGCTCCCCTCACTCGGAAATCCTGTATTGCTCTGTGGTTCAGCTTTCCATTTCTTCATGGAATAGGTGAGGCAGGTCTGCAGGGTCCTGCTCCAGCTGCGAGCACAGGGCAGAGAATATCTTCTCCCTGGGTTTTTAATGTTACAACTCTTTCAGGGCAAGTATAGCCCTTCTCCAAGAGGGACAAGAAGAAAAAGAAAGAGCTGAGCCGTCTGGCAGCCAAAGAGGGTGCGAGCACCCGTTGGTAAGGAAGGCCGCTGGCCGGGAGGCCTGAGGGTCCAACAGTGAGTGTCCAGGGAGAGAAAGCTCTTTCTGAGACAGCTCTTCAAGTATTATAGCCCAGTAAAACAACTTTTAGACAATATTTAGTGAAACAGCTTATGCCCCTTTATTCGAGGTGGACAAGGACTATATAAACCTTGTAGTATTTAGTGGTTTCCAGGGTGGGTTAACCTCATTGGTTGGTGCTTAAGATATTGGGGTATATCATTTACATGGAGAGGGATTCCAGGTGCTAGGCTATGTGGCGATCTGTGACTTCACTGGGAATTGCAGGGTTAGGGGTTGCCAGGCTGTGTGCCCTGGGGAACGTAGGCACGGAATCAGGGAGGGAGCGGTCCTACTCCTGCTGGCCCCAGGATGAGATTTTTGGTGTCAAGTTTGAAATTTTCGGGGTTTGGACAGGTCTCTGATCTCACTCAGGCTTCATGCCTGTTTTCCCTGGTCACCCACTCTACATGCCCCACATTGCTGTGAGACAAAATATCAGAAACTATGTCCATAAAATCTCACCAACATGACTGCCCAAGCATGAACAAATATTTAAAAATACGTATATGCATACAATAACAATTACATGAATTTGAAGGTAGTGGGGAGGGGCCAATGGAAGGATTTGGAGGGAGGAAAGAGAAGGAGAAATGTAATTACATTATAATCCCAAAAATAAACAAAAAGAAAAAAATTAAACTGCATATCTAGTAACTACCTATATAGATTGACTAACTCTAGTCATATAAATTAAAGGACTTCAACTATAATTAAATTACTCCATTATCCACAGGGATTTCCTATGACAAAACTTGGTTGTTCAAATGAAAAATTTTGAAACCATGTGAAAGTCCTTGAGACAAACACGTAATGGGCACAAATCAAAGGCACAGTGATCCCTCTCCCAAAGAGATCACAACTTGGTTAGAGAGGTTATTGTAAGTTAAGCTTCATGGACTCTTTCAAGGAACACTCAAGGTTCGACCTCAGCCTCACATCTGAGTGACTTCTGGGTTTAGCATCCTGCTGATAGAGTGGGGATTTACTTGAAATAAATCCAGAGGGAAAGTTGTATGTATGCATATATCTTGTATTTATGCCTATGTATCTATGTATCTATGTATCTATGTATCTATCTATCTATCTATCTATCTATCTATCTATCTATCTATCTATCTATCTATCTATCTATCTGAATGTCTGTCTATCCAGCCACACTTCTTTAATTTATCTGTATATTAATATACTCGAAAGTAGGAAACATACTCTAAAGATCTAAATTAACAAAGAAAAAGTATGGAAAACATTTATTCAGAGAATAGAGTGTTTTAGCAGTTTGACAAATTTAGACTATTGCTAAAACACTTTTTTTGTTTTAAATTAGGAACTACTTATCCAGGAGATCTTATAATCCATCTGTTGCCCCAAGTTGGTTTATAGGAATTTTATTTATTCCCATGCAGAATATATGTAGCAGCTTTTTGACACTGTATCTGAGCCAACTTGTTCAGTGGGATGCCTTGTTAGAGTACCTGGAAAATCTCCCAACAGTGTTAATTACAGCTGAAGGCTACTTAACCGAGTCCCTTTATCTATAGAGAGAATTCTCAGTTAAATCGGTCAATTACAGGCATAAATAACCATAAAGAACTCTTGAGACTTGAGAAAAGAAGTTGGATTTTGGATCCATGGTCTGCTGGGAGACCCTTTGAAATCTATTACAAGTCAGTAAATTACCTTGAGCAACCATGATGTTGCAGGATCTTGGAAGATCAAATGGCTAGGGGAGTTACCTGTAGAGACACTTTCATGAAAGACTAAAGGGTTGTCTTTAATTTGTTCCTAATTGTCACAAAAGTATTTTTTATAGAGCAAGAGAAAATTTGAAGTTTCCTCTTAGGGAGGACATTTTTAGAAGAAATAGAGAAGTATTTTTGAGACTAGATATTTTTTTTCCTTTGGAAGGATTAGAGAAAGGAGAGATTGACAACAAGATAACCAAGTAAGACAGGTGATTCCTTTGGGGTGGAAATGAAAGGGGGCGATAGCCACGAAGCAGAGACAGTATTGACTGACTTTCCCAATTAAATAGTTAGAAGCTGCAGGATAGTGGGAACAGAAGGCTTGGCTCAGGTGGCTGGTTACTTGACAAAATGGTGCCAAGAACACAAACTGACAAGTGAAGAGGAAAAAAAAAGTCTTTGCTTGGGCAAACAATGAATTATTTTAGTATTTGATTCCTGCAAATTCTGAAATGTAAAGAGAGAATTTCAGGAAGTGTTCTAGGCAACAAACAGCAAACCGCAGAGAAAGAGTTCTTTAAAAATGCCAACTAGAACTTTGTCACCATATATGGTATATATGTTACCCTTAAGGGGCAGATGCCAAAACGGTAGGCGTGCCATGCGTGTGACTCATGTTAGGCACCGAGGTCACTGGGAGGCAGTACTCATGTCTCATAGTACCTCCCACTCTCCTCCTTGACTGGGTCATATATGGAAGCCTCATGTCAACATGTCAACTTTGTAGCACCTTGGTTTGCTTTATCACCAGAGATTGTTAGAAAAATGTGATTTTCAGAAGTTTCTCTATTGATTTCCCAGAAGGAGGTTTTTTTTTTTTTAGAGGAGGTCCAACCAGCTGCTATAGGCAGCAGGTAAGCAGAATTTCCGGCATGTTTTGAGAGAGCCTATTTTGATCTATGCTATATCCTCTTAAGAGCACCCCTGCTACATACATACAGGACATCATTCACCTGGACAGAGGAGATTCTGTTGCATAGTCTCTTCCTTGAGACTTTCCATCACTTTGCATTTAAAGTAAATGACAGGGCAGGAGAGATAGCTCAGTGGTTAAGAACACTGGTTGCTCTTCCAGAGGACCGGGTTCCATTTCCAGCAACCACATGGCCGCTCACAACTGTCTTTAACTTCAGTTCCAGGGGATCTAACACCCTCACACAGACATAGTGCCATCAAAAGACCTATAAGCATAAAATAAAAATAGATAGATTATTAAAGTGAATGAGAGCAATCTGACAAACATATCCGGGCAACTGGTACTCATGTCTCTCCTTTGCAATACTTTGTCTTTATCACCGGGAACACATGGCTTTGCCTGTTTATAGGCTTGTTTCCTCCTAGAGTCCTCAAGAGTAGGACACAGAGGTTGGTAATATAGGAGCAAATCCCTTTGTGTCTTAGCTGGAGGACATAGGCTGAATGAAAGAATGGGATTGCTTGCTGCCCAGGTTTTTCTGAAGTGATAATTGCATAAAAGCATTGAGCTGTATCACTGTGTTGAATGGATAGTTTGGCTTAGGAAACCACAGAATATTCAGGGCTAGCACTTCCATTCGTACACATAAGAGAGGGCGTTTAGAGCAATTGCGTGACTCCTCTTAGGGGATGTAAACAGGAACTTGCATTGGAGCTCAGCTGATTTTGCTTCATACCTTGTCCCTCTCATCTTTGTAATCATGGAGTTCTGCTTCTGTTCTCCACTAGGCTGTATCCTCTGATCTTGAAAGTCTAGAGTCAGTGTAAAGATACTGGGAAAGTGTATAAAACCATGCAGACGCTGTGGTTCAGGTTCTTACTGCATTCTGAACTCCACTTTATGCTTCTTATTCTCATTTTATGTCTTTCCTGATTTTTTTCATCAAGTTATATTTTCATTACTTATGGTGTTTTCATTTTTAATAGCCCTTTTCCTTTTGAGCTAAGAAAATAAACAAATTAAAGAAAAATGAGAATAAATGCTAAATTGTGAGTTGCTTCGTTAACCTTATTCTCTGCAAATGCCAGCTCCAGAAACTTTTTAAAAGGAAGGGGGAAAAAAAAACCCTTGAATTTATTTGAAGTAAAAACCTCAAAATTTGAGAATCAAAGGTGTCAGGCAGAGGGACTCATTCTGGAGTGTGATTTGCTCAAAACTTCTGCAGGCTGTCGAGGACCACTGGGCAGGGGCTCTACTCTTCTCTATACCACAGAGAATAAAATAAGACATTTTGCTGCAGCAGGAAAAAAAAAAGTCTCTTGCTGTCCTGCTTTCTGGAGGGCTGAACATTTTCCCTTCAGTGACATTCTGAATTCCTTGTGGAGACTCAAAAACAGCGACTGAAAAAAACCCTCTTTTTGAGTCTTTTAGTGACGTAGCAAAAAGTAAGGCGCGGGACTGGCAGGAAGGGCTGAGGTGCCTTTCATGACGACTTTTCCTGTTGTGAATTGTTGGGGGCGGAGAAGCAGCAGCCTGCAGGCGCTGCCCTCTCCTCTTGTGCCACGCCGTGGCCTCCTTGGAGAACAATTTAGAACTTATTTTTTTTTATTGTTAAGCTTTCCTTCATAAGACCAGCTGAAATGTCCCTGGTAATGCTCATTTACAGAAGAAGGGAAGGAGGGAAAGAGGGAAGCAAGAACTCATGTTTGTTGGGCTCCAGGGAGGAAGCAGGTGCCTCCTAGGAGGCAGCTGTTCCCAGAGAGGTGTGCACACAGGAAGGGAACCCAAATGCAGTAGCAATCTGCACTCTTCCCTCTCAGAGCTCTCTAAACCTTTCATTTTCTCTCTCTCTCTCTCTCTGATTTGATTCCATTGTTCCAGGGCTTTCCAAAGTCTGGCAGACATTTATTTTTATCTGCACACATTTTCTGAATGGCCACCATGTCCCCGGCTCTGTGTGAGCTCCTGGGGGCAGTAGGAGACATAGGAAAGCTGTTCTGATTGAGTAAGTTCTTCATTTAGAGCATAGATGTTGCTAGTGTTTTGAGCACAGTTGGTTGACAGGGATCAGTAAACACCAAAATAGCAATGAAGAGTCATTTGCATAGGGAATGTACTTGTTATGCATGTATATCTGGGTGAAGAGAGAGGAAATTGGTGACCCACTTAAAGTTGTTCTTCGTACTTGGGCTTTAAAAGACTCAACTTCAAGTGTATCGCTCTGTGTCTTTAGTCTTATGCAGAATAAAAGAGTCATTAAATTAACAGTTAACTAAGAAACAGGTGTAATTTCTGTCTGTGCACAGGCCATGTGCACTTTTTTTCATCTGTATGCAATTTACCAAGTGCTTTCTTTCTTTTTTTTTTTTTATTAGCTTTCTGTTTCATAGTCCTGATCGCCTCACATCTTCATGTCCCTGTAGTATTTTAAATGTGTCCTATTCTTTTTAAAAATTATGACAAATGTTCTTTAGTTTTACTATTTGCAGTATATAGCAAGTTACATGATCTCTATTATTTGTAAAAGTATTTTTTTATTCTTCTCTTATACATCACATCCCAATCACTGTTTCCCCCCTCCATTCTTTCCAGTCCTCCCCTTCATCTCCCCAGATCCACCACTCTTCCTTTTCCCTTAAAAAACAAAAAGATCAGGACTCGTCGGGATATCAATTCAACATGGCATAACAAGTTACAGTAAGGCTAGGCATAAATCCTCATTGTAAGGCTGATGAGGCAATCCGGTAGGAGAAAAATGGTCTCAAGAATAGTCAAAAGAGTCAGGGACATCCTATACACCCTCTGTTAAGAGACCAACAAAAATTCCATGCTATAAGACCATAAAGTATATGCAGAGGACCTAATTCAGACCCATATATGGTCCGTCATTGTCACTCCAGTCTCTGTGATTCCCTGTGAGGCCTGCTTAGCTGAATCTGTGGGCTGTGTTCTCATAGTATCCTCAATCCCTTTGCTTCCTGCAATCCTCCTCCCACCCTTCTGAGGGGGATCCCCTGGCTCTGCCTAATGTTTCGGCTGTAGGTCTCTGAATCTATTCCCATCAGTTGTTGAATGAGACCCTCCCTGATTACAACTGGACTAGGCACCAATCTATGTCCTGTTCTTCTGGGCTTCCTATGTTGAGTAGAGATAATCCTCAGTGTGAAAGACCTGAACCTGGGCAATGCCTTCCAGCCATTCTGACTGCCCATTTAACACTCAGACCAGAGAAGGTTGTTGCTTTTGGCTCATATAAAGAAGATTAAAACATAGCATTGGAAAACACCTGTCCCAGGAGGCCCAAACCAAAAGCGCATTTGTGCATGTTGAATTGCAGGTGGAGGGTTATAGAAGTCTGTCCTTCCCAAGGGCATTTTTTAAACCATTAAAAATAATACCTGTATGAGCCTGAATCATCCTGGAATCCAAATTTAAGGCTCACTGTTAGGCTGTTGATCAGCAATGTCCTACAGAATTGA
Source organism: Pachyuromys duprasi (assembly GCA_028658305.1). NCBI lineage: Eukaryota > Metazoa > Chordata > Mammalia > Rodentia > Muridae > Pachyuromys > Pachyuromys duprasi. The sequence goes on along the minus strand of CM053757.1, from coordinate 36,453,153 downwards.
AGACAGGGAAACCAACATTGGGTACAGGAGCACTCCAGGGCTAAGCCACATAGCTCTGAAAGGCTGGTAGGAAGAAGGGATTGCTGGGACCCCAAAGCAGAGACAGTCCAACAGGATATATGGGCCTTTGATAGATCCTGCAAGAAGAATTCCAGAAAATACTCTTACCTCACAGTGTCATTCCTTAGTGGTACCTTCTTCCTCTTCCTTCTCCTCTCTCTCTTTCTTCTCTTCCTCCTTTGTCTCCTCCTCTTTCTTTTGACTCAACTGGAAACTAGAGGGTAAGAAGTTTGGTTAACTTAGCTGATGATGTCATCTCTCTAGAGAGCAGAGCAAGCTGGCAAAGGTGGACAGTAGCTATGAAGGGAAACATGGAGAAACTAGTAGTTTGATCTGAAAGCACACTAATGTATGAAAAACCCAACTGGCTCATTAAAGATATATGTTGCATCATTTACTGGTCATGTGACTTTGGTAAACCAATTTCATCCTTTTTAGCCTGATTTTTGTCAGCTGTTACAGGGGAGAAGATTATTTTTTGCTTGTTTGACCAAATGATTTGGGAAGCCTTTTTATTTTAGACAAGATCTTGCTTCACAGACAGGGATGACCTTGAATTCCTAGTCTTCCTGCTTCAACCTTCCAAGTGCCAGATTACAGGTATGTGCCACTATGCCTAGTTAGGAGGTAATACTTTGAGAAGATTCTTTGGTGGAAAGGGTCACTGTGACCAGTCCATTAATGGTACAGCTGGCATTTAGCTAAACTCATTTGTGTTGTGTGGCTGTGACTTCAGTCATGCTGACACCTTCAGATTCTACCCTTGGCTTTAGAATCAAGCAAAAGTATCAAGACAAATGTTCCAAGCCTACTCTGAACTTAGAGGAGTATTTCAAGTTTCACAGGCTTGTATTCTTGTTCTGGATAAATGGAGAAAAACAGGAAGGCTAGACAAAAGAGAATCTGGGGATCAACTCCACTCTAGGCCTCTTGGTTTTCCCCAAGTATACATGGGGAACAGCTTTTGAGTTGGAATCAACATATACCTTTTGACTCCATTAGAGAAGAAGAGAAAGTAAGCCACATTTGTTAATCTTTTAGTAAATGTTTGGTCTAGTCTATAGGAATTAAAATATATCCTTATAAGTCCTGTGTGTTAGTCCAGTAGACATGCATTAAAATACTTATGCAGTCTATGACCCTTCTCTGATGACAACTCAGGAGGCCATGACAGTTATGTTATCATAAAGTGACTCAAAAGACAAGGATGGCAGACCCCTGACTCTGTCTTCATTTACTTGTGATGTTAACTCTCTGGGCTTATTTAAACTTAAATTAGTGGGTTGAGGGATCTAGGCTGCCAACATCTTTTGCCCCAATCATGAAGGAGGAAAGAAGTCAGTTCAGTGAGAAGGGATGTAGCAGATACACAGGAGGCAAGGTATAAGACACTGGGGCAGCATGAGGACAACATGTGAAGTTTATAAGTGACAGTGAAGCCCCTCACTTGCTTGGGTCTTGAAGGATTTTAGTGTTTTCACTTACTGTCAGTAAACACAGTGAAAATATTTCTCTTCTCAACTTGGCCTGAGGGATCTTCATACTAATTGCTCAGACAACCCTAAAAATCACAAGCCTGAGCAACAGGCATCTTCAGGTACTTGGGAACAGGCCTGGGAAAGCCACAGAGGGCTCTATTGCATTTTTGAAGAGTACCCCCCATCTCTTAGCTTCTTCAGGAAAAAATCTTTACCTCACGAAGGGAAGGTGATGGCTCTTGTTTCCAGAGGGTATCTTCAAGGTGGAAGGCAGCTAAGGCTCCTTGCTGGAAAACAAAACAAAACAAAACAAAAAAACAACAACCCTCCAGCCTCACTATGCTTCCAACTTTGCAATTACATGAAATTGCCAATAAAAAGCTTTCCTGCCATAAAACAGTGTGAACTTATCTCCCTCCTGAGTACTTTTACAATCAAGCACTTTTGAGTATCAGTTGAGTTCTCTCTGTACATTACTCCAGCCTGTCTTTTAAACACCCATACTTCATGACTTTGCACAACCAAACCAACAATAGAAATGATCTGTCAAAGAAACCAATCCCAGACTCTTCTCCTCTGCTTGTGAATGTGTCCACGGAAGACCCCCAGGTGGTTTGTACTTTCTCAGATACAAATCCTTTATTTAGTCTGTCCTGAGAGTTCCTAAGGATCACAAAAGCATTCTCATTTCACTCCACTGCTGTAGCAACATACTCTAACTTGTGGGAGAAAATAATTTAGTTGACTTACCTTTCCAGGTTACAGTCTCTCAGGACAGGAGAGAAGCCAGGATAGAACTCAGGCAGGGGCTGAAAGCAGAAAATAAGGAGGAATGCTTTCTACTGGCCTCACTCTCAGGTCCATGATTAGCTAGCTCTCCTAGCTAGTCTAGGATTGCCCAAGGGATGGCGCTACCCATAGTGGGTGCCCACCTACATCAGTTAGCAGTGAAGACAATCTTCCACAGACATTCCCACAGGCAAATCTGATCTTGGCAATCCCTCAGTTGAAGCTTCTTCCCTCGGATGACTGTAGTCTGTGTTAAACTGACAGCTAAGGCTGGCCAGGAAAACTAGTGTTAATGTTCCAGTGTGTTTTCATGCTTTGTGGCTACAAAAACTCTTTCCCAGTTGGCTTTTGCAATTATTCCCTGAGGTGAGCTTGACTAAGGTCTTTCACTGTTTTATATTTGCCCCTCTTGGTATTGGTATCTTCTATTGATACAAGCTACATACCACAATAAAACAATAAATTATCTTTCCCTTTAACCTCCTCAAACTCAGGTAAAGTGGGAGTAATTTCTAACATTTACAGATTAGGTGTTTAAGTAATTTATCTCAGGTCACATAGCAGTTTAGTGGCAAGATTAGTGTGAAGCCAGAACCAAGACATTTCTTTTCCACTCTTACTTTTCAGCAGGGGAAGCTTATTTTTCTTTAACTTTTCATAAGCATATCTTAGCTAAGCAAATTTTTTTTTGAGAAGATAACAATTATCCACTAAGCAATGGTCATTCATTCATCTGTGATGTCCTGAGCAATGTTTTAGCTGCCTTTTATTGGCTTGCATTGTATAAGATATTTTTCCTATTTAAATAATTCTTCTAATAAATCTATAAAGTAGTCTCATTAAATAGACAGGACTGTCCCTGAGAGAGATTGTGTTGCTTGCAACTGCCAAGTAATGAGGAATGCTGAATTTGAACCCAGAAACTAGACCTCAAAGGATCAGATACTCTATTGTATAAAAGAAAACCAGAATTGGTTTGTTGGCTCGACTGGGTCTTACTAGGTCAAACTAACTTTTTCATAGTTCTCGTTCCACTGTCTTCACAGCTTCTTGGTTCTTACTTCTAAGAGTTAAGAGCAGAAGCCTGGGTAAAGCTGGAGGTGACATTACAGACCTTCTTTGAACATCTGCATCAGTGGAAGAGAATGGTGTGGGACTCTGTGCTCTCCGTTCATGATAAAAGGGCCCAAGAATGTTTTTGGAGAGATGGACAGGGGGAATTGGAAGTCGTGGGTAATGAGGTGAAAAGAATGTCATAAACTAACAAAGGCAAAGGTGTGAATAAAGCATCTTAAAATGTGCAGCTGGAGTCAGGAGGAATCAAGAAATAGGATTCAGGGTGTGAGGGGTCAGGCCAAGTAGGCAATTGCCTTCACAGTTTCCTTTGGGGCTGGAAATAATCTCGTCATTATCCAAACATAACACTAACATGAAGAGGTGAAATAATTTATCCTTAAATAACAGCCTGACCTATTCAGAATTGTAATTTTAATATAAGACTAACCTTTGAAAATAGATCAAGTGATATAAATTATTAAGGAGAAGACATTCATCAGATAGATGGTGTCTATTAGAAATTTTATGCATGAGGAGTTAGCTCCTGAAATACAGTTGTGGCTGCCTCTGCACAGGGGGGAAAAAGAAAAAGAAGAACCCAGTTACCCTTTTGTGACATGTTCAGCTAATTTTAATCAGTATTGCTCCTGTCAAATGAAATGAAAAGCCTGAAATATGATCTCTGCTGTGGATATACACTCGCTTCCTCCTACCTCTCTTGAAGTGGCTGTACCTGGAGCTTTCTTGGTGTTGAGAAAGTGGAGAGAGAGAGCTCAAGTTTTCTTTCTTTTTTTCTATGGGAGAAAAAAAAATCTAAATCACTTGGTCAAAGCACAAAATACTTACCAAGACTTGTATAGCACCAGACTTGGTGTTCCCTGCACAAGTATGGAGGCAGAAGAGTGTAAGACTTCTTGTCTTCAAAAAGTTTAATGTCAAAACATGGCAGAAATGAATGGGTGCAACCATGTCCGATTTATAGTGAAATAAGTTTGGGTGAGTTGCTGGGCTCCTTTCAGCCTCAGTTACTTTGTGTGTAAAATGAGGATGACTGTTTCTTAGCTCAAAGTAGAATTTTTAAAAGAATTGTGTCTAGAAGAGGCAGTACACAGTGCTTGGAGCATGTTTATCTACAGAGTTTATATATATATATATATATATATATATGTATATGTTTATTGCTATCCCAGTTCTGTGTTCCCATGGTCCTCATTTGGGGTGGGGCTTGCTTTCTTTTTCACAGTGTCACCACCCAGCAACATTTCTCTCTTTTTTTATTAAATTTATTTATTTTTATATCAATCACAGGTTAGATACTTTGCATCCCAGGCATAGCCCTCTCCCTCTTTCCCTCCCTCCCACCCTCCCCCTCCCTCCCTCATCTCCTCCTAGCCCCCTCCAAGTACACCAATGGGGGAGGACCTCCTCCCCTTCTATCCAACCCCAGCTCATCCTGTCTCCTCAGGCCAGCACCATTTCTCTTGGTGTTAAGGCCTCCCAGGAAGCTGTGGACTAATGATGACCAAGCCACACCGTTGACAGAAAGGCTTCATGTTGGCTGAGTTGGATTGAGATGGAGCAGAGGTATAGGACCAGGATAGCTGATTTTCTTGTTGCCTGTCACATAGCAAACATGATTCAGAAAGTTGCATGGCAACTTTCATGTACTGGAAGTCAGTTGGTGCCTGTCTGCTTCTTTCAAAGTCTGAGGGACTGGGAGAAGGTTGGTACTTTCTCACTTGAAGTCAGGTGACTCACTTCCCATCACCCTCAGGTGCTCCCTCCAGATCCAGTCCTTACCAAATACCAGGTTCATGTCCTCCCCTTCCCCCCCCACCCCCGGTCTACATCCTCTTTCCCCTTCATCTCAGCCCTTGCCATGCTTATTTGGGAGATCTTTGGGTATAGCAGTTTCTCTTTAAAGTCTGTTTTTAGGTCATAAACTTTGTTTCTAGTAGTTCAGAATTTAGTTGTTTGAACATCAAAACAGCCTGTCTCTTTCTGACTCAAAGGGCATGCTGTGGGAACTGAAACAGTTTCTCCGCTCTTCTGCCCTGTCCCCTGTCTCCAGATGCAAAGACTATCTGGAAGTGTGTGAGCAAAAATTGTAGTGATGGTGCTGTACTCAGATGAGATGAAGGATCAGGGAGGGAAGACTTTTTGTTTATGTCTCAAAATGCTATCCTTGTGTTTCTTCCAGCTCCTTATTCCTTCTTCTCTCCCTCATGATGATGAGGCCACCTGTGTCAGCAGAAGAGTAAACAGGTTGTAGAAAGTTAATCCTGTGGCATTAGGATGTCATAGCAAAGAGATGTTAGGAGCACAGAATTGTGGGAAAGAAGGGAAAGGAAGCAGCATGATCTCAGATTAAGGTCACTGAGGCCTCAGTAAGGACCCCCAAGTACAATTAATAGAGATTGGACCTCTAGAACAAAGTTTCTGTTAGAGAAGTCCCAAACTGAGTCTTAGAATCTACAAATGTCACATTTGGTCATTGTCTGGGTTCTACTTTGGAAAACCAAAGACCCATCTCAAAGGCTAAATGTCTGTTGAAGGTGCTGGAACTTCAAGCTCTCAGCCAACTGCCTTCTTTGCAACTGGATGGCAGGTCGTCTTTGGAAAGGAATCCATACAACACATTGCTATGGTTGGCTAAATCCCCAGGGCCATGTGCGCACTGCTGAGGAGGTGAACACTGGGCTGAGGAGGAGACGCCATATACTGATATTTGCTTTCTGCTTCTTTTCACTCTATCTTGACAATCATGTGACTTTCTGAGACTGCCACCACATGCACAAGTAAACAGTAAGTGTCACAAAGCAGCATGGAGATATCTTGAGTTACAATGATTTGAAGAATTAATCTGGTGTCCGGGGTTGGCTCTCTCCCATGGGGTGGGTCTCAGGTTGGGTCAGGCTTTGGTTGGACATATTCTCAGTCTCTACTCTATCTTTATCTCTGTCCATCTTGTAGGCAGGGCACATTTTGGGTCGAAGGTTTTGTAGGTGGATTGTTTGTTCCCCTCCTTCCACTGTAAGTCCTGCCAGGCTAGAAGGTGGCCTCCTCAGTCTCCATGTCCCCTATTCCTAGTAAAGATACTCTGCTATGTTTAAGGATAGGAACCAGCTTAACCATCCTCTGAGAGGCCACACCCATCAGCTGAGCAAATCAGATGCTGAAACTCCCAGCTGGCTAGGTAGAGCTTGGGGAATCCAATGGAAGAGTAGGGAGGAAAGATAGAAGGACCCAGAGGGGACAACAATGCCACAAGAAGACCAACAGAGTCAACTAACCAAGACCCATGGGGACCTACAGAGATGGAAGCACCAACCAAAGAGCCTGTGTGGATTGGTCCAATAGGCAGTTTGATTTTTCCCTGTTAAGCTGAGTGGGTACTGTCTATGACGTGGACTCTGTTGCCTGCTTTTCTATCACTTCCCCCTAATGGGTCTACCTTGCCTGGCCTCTATGGATGAGGAGGAGCTCTGTCCTGCTGCAAATTGATGTGCTGGGGTGGGTTGGTAGGGGGACTCCACCTTTCTGAGCAGAAGAGGAGAGGGGATAGAGAGAAGAGGGTGGGAGGGAGGAATAGGGAGGAGAGGAGGGAGTAGGCTACAGTCAGGATGTAAAGTGAATAAATAAATTAAAAATGAATTAAAAAAGAATTCATATAGATTAATTAACTAGGAAGAAGAGTCCCCTTTGGAAATTATGACACATGGAGGTCAAGAAATTGAATTAAAAAAAAGAGCCAATTGCTTGATCTTCTGGGAATTTAATACTGTTTGGTAAAGACCAAAGATTTCTGGCCAAGCTGATGTTATTCAGTCTGAACTTGCTGAAATTATGATTAGACTGCAGACCTATGTGACATTATATAGTCATTTGGCCAAGTCAACATGACAGTGAGTGGTTCTTGAGTGACAGTAACCATGACTTAGTTTGAAACTGGGGCACACACACACACACACACACACATACACACACACACACACACACACACACACACACACACACACACACACACGTATGTATATCAGTGAGAAAGGTCGGAATAAAATGGCAAGGCATGGCAGCCTTGCTGGAATCTTAGTGACACCTGTTCATCTGCTGGCACCCAAGTTTTCACCTCATTCAAACCAGGAGTCCAAGTCTGTATGGTCAATGTGTGCTAGGGAATATTCATGTATCTTCATAGCCGTACACTTCTATAAGAATATTGAGAACACCAAAACAATTGCTGCTCATAGACATGTCTGTGTTGCCAAGATTTTCCAGGAAGCTGCTCTAATGAGGCTTTTTTTTTTGTGGGAAAGGAGTTACATAATTACATAGAAGTTTAGATGTTATTAATAGTGTGTAGAAAAGCAGTGATGGCCAATCTTTGCCTTTCCTTTTAGTTCTGAGCAGGGAGTCCTTGCCTTAGAAAGTAAGCAGTATTTCCCTCATTTTACTACTATATTTATTTGTGTATATATGTGTGTGGGGGTATGTGCACATGCTATTCATACCCATGAAGGCCAGAAGAGGGGGTCCTGATCCTCTAAAGCTGAGCTTACAGGTGATTGTAAGCCACTTGGCATGGATGCTGCATACCAAACTCCAGTCCTCTCTAAGAACAGTAGGTGCTTTTAACCTCTGAGCCATCCCTCCAGCCTTTATTATTTTAAACTTTAGATAGATAGATAAAAGAAGCTTGTCAGGTTCAGTAGTATTCAAAGTCACAGCAGTGGCAAATCAAAAGAACGTGTCTCGGTTCTCATCCTTCTGCTTCTGGTGCATCTTTTTATTTAACACTGCAAGCTTTCTTTACTTTTAAAACTGAATCCAACCCAAACCATACGGTTTCAGCATGTCATTTTGTCACAGGCAGGCTGGGACTCAGTTTAATGGCAATTGGAACTAGAAATCCTGGCTCCAGGCTTTTAGCATCACCCAAGTGATGAAGCTGAGTACTATCCAGGCCTTGAGTGTGCTTTCCATACTCCTCGGGACTCCAGGAGGTCTAGCTGTCCCTCCAGCCTGGCACAGTCTCCTTGATTTCACTCCATCTCAAGATTGCTGCTACTTATTTCTTCATCAACGAGATCCTGAGCCTCTGGAAAATTGTAAGGAAGCTGAACAAAGACTGAAAATTGCCCAGATGAGGTGTACATGTCAAACTGTCCTCCTAAGCCTGTATTTTATTTTGTTTTTTAATTTCCTAAGCTTTCAAATGGAGCAGCTGTGGCTCACTATGCCACCAGTCTAAGATTATGTGTAACGGACAAAAACATATAAAATCCACCTCCTCATTTGTTTTATGAAATGACCGTGAGGTGCTGACCAAAACTGCACGTGCAGGTTGGGGCTATGTATAGCTCAGTGACAGAGTGCTCTCCTGGAATGAGCAAAAACTGCAGTTCAATCCTCAGCACTACAAAAAACAAAACAAAACAAACCAAACCTGTCATGTGAGAGTACCAGCTCTGAGCTCAACTGCATTTACTGGTTGTAGTGGTCTGTGTCTCTGGTCTCATATTTACGAAGCGAAGGCAGGGGGATGGTGAGTTAGAAGCCATTCTGCGTTACATAGTGTGTCTTCCTCAACTCTCTTCCCCAAAGATAAACAGACAGACAAACAAACAAACAACATTCTTCTTGAATGTCAACAAAGAAGACATTTGGTTAGGACCTCCTCTTTGCTCCCTTCCTACCCATCCCAACGGCCACGCAGTCTTTCTCTTTTTGTACCTTGTTATTTTTATCTGTAATTCTGGGGAAAGTGAAGTATCAGCAGTTGAAGGATGACTTGGGGAAAGACATTTTTATTGCTTAAATTATTCTCTTCAGGGAGACAACTGAAGCCAAAAAGGGCTCATTACCAACCTGAAGGAGCTTGAGAAAATTTACACCCTTTAAGGTATTTTAAGCTTTCAGAAGTATTTTGAGTGAAAAGACTTATTTTAGGCTCCTGGAGAGTCCTGTTTCGTAAGAATAGAGCTAGACTTTAGCCAGCTGGTGTGGTGTGTGGGCACTGTAGTTCTGTAAGGCATTCAGTATGCATTGAGACTCTGCCCCAGGAAGGAGGGAGGGCAAGCCAGTTTCTTACCTAGAAGGGGGTTTAATGCCTGTGACTAAAAGTATGACTCATGATATTTTTGTGTGGATTAACTGATACACTCAGACATTTATATTAATGGGAATGTACCCAAGTTAAAAATAATTGAAAATTGGACCCACATCAGTTTAGACAAAAGACTGTTGCCCCTCCAAAGGCAAAAACCGAGGAGTAAAGCTGACCTAGGCTCAGAAAACGTTATCAGAGTTTTGTGCCTCTAAAGAGGTGGTAAATGTTGCCGTAACCCTTATTTCTGTTCCATGAGAAAGTCATTATCAATGGCTCTGATTGGTCACATGTCTGTCTCTAAATCACTGTTAAGCTCAGTATTGAGCTTGTTGGCATAGACTTGGGTCCCATGATTATTTTCAGGAGCTGAGTTTGGATTCAACTTTGGGAGATGATGTAGCCTGAAAATTTGTGTACCTAATTACCCAGAAGGGAATCATGGCTGTTACAAGACAACCCAAAGCCTGTGCTACGTACCATAAGTACTTATTTAGCACAGTGATTGTTTTACCATTAAAATGGCTAGTAAATGGAAACTGGTGTTGTTACCATCATCATCATCATCATCATCATCATCATCATTATCATCATCCCCCCACCATCCTGTTATCAGCTGCTTACGTGGAATGGACCTCAAAGCAAATGTCTTTGTTATACTTAACAAGGGATTACATTCCACACAGGGAACTAAGAGACCTGAAGCCGTACTGTATCTCAGACAACTCTTGATGAGCCTCTATCTAATGTAGGCCTTTGCTTCTTTGCTTTTTCATTCCCATGCATCCTCCTTACTGGCCTCAGGTTCACGAAGATAACAATCTATCCTTTAAAGGCTGTCACATCTGCGGCGTCCACAGTGCCTTGCCACCAAGGAAACAAGTACAGTTTGGGTTGGTGAGGTAGCTCTGCAGGTGAAGCCATCCACCGCAAGCCTTCCAGTCTGAGTTTCATCCTCGGGAACCACATGGTGGGAAGGAGAACTGACTTCTGTAAGTTTTCTACATGTATGTACTCGTCAAATAAAGGAAAGCATTATTATTATTATTGTTGTTATTTTACAAATGAACACCACAGCTTTTGGTGTGTCTGCTCACACTCAGCGTTTACTGAGTGCGATCTTAAGCATCTGGTTCTGGAGCACACTGTGGCCCCTTTCACTTTGTGATGGGATTGTTTACTGTGTGGTTACTCTACTGTGCCCTGTGTAGGGAATGGGACACTGATGACAGTGCATACAGCCATGCACTTAACACTCATCACACGTAGCCACTAACCCACACCCACACCTTTACCATAAGTAACGTGAGGGCAGGGAATGTACACAACCTCGTGTTCCTTAGCACATGTTCTACTCTTATTATAACTTAACAGCAGGAATTGCTGCTGTACAGAATAATATTGCGTAATTTTGCAAGTTACAGAATCAGCCTAGGTGGCCATTGATGAGTAAAAGAAAAGGAGGGGCTAGCAAAATAGCTCAGTGGAAAAAGTGTTTAGCACACGAGTATGAGGGCCTGAGTCTGGACCTCCAGAACCTGAGCTGACATGACAATGTGCATCTATAATGTATATAACCCCAGTGGGTCTATGCGATGGGAGGCAGAGGAGGAAACGCTCAAGATGACAAAAGCAAGCAACATGGCTCTGGAGAATTTCTGCCATGTTGCTTGCTTTTTGTCTGGCCATTGCCTTCCCTTTTCAATCTCAATGACCCATACCTCTAGCCCTACCCTTGCAAATGGGTGAGGAGATAGGTGGGTGACAAGTCCCCCAGTGATTTTTCCAGCCAGCGCTGTGGAGCAAAAGGGGAAGTGATATGTTACAAGGCCCACAAATAGAAGTTCTCTTTCTGGAAATGACATAATTATTACACTTTGCTGAAAAAAAATGATACGTGTGCATTGGAGCCATTAAAAGGCTTGCAGAAGCAGGACAGCAGCGAGGTTAGTGATGTTCTCTTAATCAGGCCTGGTATCCACAGACAGGACCCAGAATAAATGCAGTGGGTGGAAAGGCACTGCATGCTCAGGGAAGCAGTGGTCTGTGAGTTCAGAAGATGGTAAGGTCTCCTGTGAGGATAGGATGTAGGGGAGGAGCCTGGTGGTCAGCAGAACAAAGGGTGGGTCCAGGCCCTGTCTCCTCTGAGCTATGTGGGGTTGTGCAATAGTCATTACTATCTAGTTCCAGGACTTTCAAACCACCCAGATGTGAGACTCCACACACAGCCATCAACCTTTCTCTGTTTCTCTCTCTAGCTCTTGGAAACTACCTTCTTTTAAATTTATTTGCATTTGCTTATTTTGCTTATATTATGTAAATGGAATCACAGAAGTTGTCCTTTTGGTGCCTGCATTCTTTGGAGTAGCATGATGTTGTCAAGGTTCACCTGAAGTGTAGCAGGTGTCAACACTTCATTTCTTTTCATGTCTGAACACTACTCCATTGTATACCACTTTTTACATTTATTTATCAGCTGGTTGACATGCGCGTTACTTCTATATGTTGGCAGTTGTAAATGAACTATTTGTTATAATAATGGTTAGGCCACCACACAACATATCTGACATAAAGAAGGTTTATCACACACATACACAGACACACACACACACACACAGAGAGAGAGACAGAGACAGAGACAGAGACAGAGATAGACAGACTGAGAGAAAGAACAAGATACAGAGATGCTGTGGCAGGTGAGCTTTTACATCCCATGCACCTGGCACAGGTGATGACGTAAGATACTCTCAGTACCCTGAAGGCCCCCGAGGGCAGGCCAGTTGAATCGCTGGCACGGTAACAGTATTAAATCTTGTTTCTCGACCATGTGGGTGAAGTGTTGCAGGGAAATTTCAGTCCATCCAGTTCACAGATATGACAAAAGCTCCAGTCTGAGTTCCGCATTTCTAGAGAAGGGACTCCTAGGTGTGGCGACACGGGGGAGGCAGTATGACAGACCCTGGCAAGTAAGGAAATGTAGCTTTTTAAACAAGAACTGTGACAGCCCACTCATAATACACACTTCTGTTACCAAATAATTATATCCAAGCATCTCCAATGCCTATTTTGTTCCCCATGAGGCAGGAACTTTATATTGTATCAATGAGCACACAGATAGCAAAGACCCATTTAGTTCAGGATGCTATCTGCATATCACTTTGGATCGAATGACTACCACTAGACTTTTGCAGTGCTTACAGCTCGTGAGATGCTCACTCACTCTCAAGGGCCACAAGATTCCCTGTGGCCCAGTTGTCTGTCTATGACTGTCCCCAGCTGCATTAATTTCCCCTTTCTCTAGAGCCTCTCATCCTGCTTGGCTTATACCTTTATCATAGCCCCCGGATGCGCTGTGTCCTCAATGGTCCATTGTGTTGGCTGATATGTGAGATCGGAGGAAGGAAAGCAGTATTTTTTCAGGGTGTCCAGAACCCAGTTTAGCAATAATTGCTCAGCAAATGGGAAATCAGTAAAGGATGGAAGGTTTGGTGGTCTTTTCAGTCCTCTGAACAAACATCCCATGGATGGAAATCTCATTTCTCAGTGCCACACCATCCAGGTAGAAGTGACTTATGCCACCCTCTCAGCCTGCATGTTTTCTCCTCTGTAAATCATCCCCAAATTCAGCATGAGAAGTTATAGCTCTCTTTGAAAATAAAATAGATGGGCTGACAAGCACATTTGCCCCAGAGATGAACAGTGAGATGCAGGAGATGCTGAGATGGACAGAAACATTAGAGTGTTTGATTTTCTTTTCTTAGTCTTGTTACTGCTGGACTCTGAATCCTGGTCCTTCCATGTACCTGCAGACAAGAAAGCATGGGAACATCTTAGGGAAGGGCCATGTTGCCTACCAGAACCTCATCATGGGCCATCCAAGGTTACTGCATTTCAGTGTGTGATGTTTCTCAGGATATCTAATGGGCTTACCCATGTCACTGGATAGCTGTCACTTTTTTGTTTGTTTGTTTGTTTGTTTGTTTTTTAATCCAAAGACTCTCTAGATGCCAATCTTTCTGCAATTCTGCAGCCTGCTTGTTTGGCAAAGCAAAGGAAATGGGGTCAGCCAATTTCTGTCAGGGCTGAGCATGAAGGATCAGGTGTGTCTCTGCAAAACCTAATGGGAGAACCTTCTATTAAAAGCTGGTGTTTGGTTGCTGCTGAGCCTGTGGCTTTGTAAGCTTTGTGCTTTGTGCTGCTGCCCATGCGAGTCCTTTCTGCTTAGGGTCTTTGTCTTGAATAGGCTGCAATGTACATTGCCTGTAGGGCCCAGTTACCACTGTTTTCTTTCTTCTCCCTCAATGCCACGTGACATCTAAAAAGTAGCCAAGACCAGCAGAAATGAGTAATTCTTGACACTGGTTTTGCCTTTGAGATTCTGGAAACTGCACAAGGGAAGCTTCTGGCAGTAAAGAGGATGCATGAATTATGAGGGGAAGTTTTCTATGTAGCAAAATCTGAGGAGCAGGCTGGTGTACCATGCTTTGGAGACATGCTGATTTGTGTGGTAGTCTCTAAATACTCGTGGCTGCTAAGCTTTTGACACTGGGCAAGTCTGAACTGAGATGCAAAGAAGTGTACAGTTCATATCAGATTCCCAAATAGAGAAGAGTACCAAAGAAATACAGATTTTTATTGGATTAACTTAAAAATGAATGTTTTTGTGTTGATATAAGATATTTGATGCATAGAGTGAACTGGAATGTACTAAGTTAATTAAGTCAATCAATACTTTTTAATGTGGCTTTTAGAAAAGGTTTAGCTAAGCACAGGCTTTGTCTTTCTGTTTCCATTGATCAGCCCTGATTTAGAGGTTATGCATGTGGACTGTGCAGATTGACATCTGGGTTTGAGCTCTGGTTTGAAATTGCTGGCTGTGTGTCCACAGGCATAGTGACTTTCAAACCCTCCACAGAGCCCTACCCTAACGGTTCATTTGGCAACGCACCTTGTGGTATAATGTAAACCTGGGAAAAGTGATGAAATATTCTTGTTCTTTATCACCAACGCAAAGCATGCTGGTATGTGTCTCCTGTGTCCTGTCCCATCCTGCCTGTTCACTTGAAGAAGTGCTTGTCACGACCTTCTTGGTGAATTCCACAAGCACAAATGTGCAGCAAACTTCGATTTAACCTTTCCATGTCTCAGCTGTCTCATCTGCAAAGCGAGGCGTATCACTGTAACCTCTCACAGTTATTTTGAGGATATGCATTAGCACAGTTTAGGTAAGCCACAGTATCTGCTAATGGAGCATTGATAAGCACAAGAAAATGTTCTTACAGTACTTCTCATTAACCTGTGGATGATGTAATCCCTGAACCCCTATAAAGCCTGAAATTATATAACCTTATATGTGTTTTCCCTGTATATTCATACATATCTATGATAAAAGGTGTTTTTTTCTTTAATTAATGTATGTGCGTGTGTAAGCTGTAGGAGGCACAGCTTAGAGAAAAACATCAGAGAAACCAGAATTGTTAAAGATACAGGTGTTTTTTTTTTCTTCAAGGGAAGAAAATGTCTGAAGCCTGGTCACCCAGAGGGCTGGAGTGGGTGTTGGCTAACAACATGGTGATCTTATGCCTTCCCATGGATCCAGCCTTCACTGGAATCCACACAGGATCCTGAGCATTTGTTTAGGCCCCTTTGCTGAGCTTTGTCTCTCAGTGAATAGAATCCATCCTTATGAAAGAGGCCCCATGTGCTTTGCATCTTCTGTCAATAGAATCCACCCTTATGCTTATTACAAATCCATTCTCCCTGGGTACTTACCGGGAGCTGTTTTTCAGTCAATAGAGGGCCATTCTTACTGTAAAGGTCACAGGTGCTTTGCTAGAGAGGTGTGCTTTGCAAAGGAGTTTTGAGGTAGCCATGCCTGAAGCTCTGTTGTAATAATTGTCATGTAGAGACTCCTCTACCTTCAAAGTCTTACTGTGTCTATATGTGTAAGAAAAATTAACTGTGAGGCCAGACTCTGGAAGATTTTGGCCTGGCCCCTGCTAAAGTGGTTTTGATCTGGGTTTCATTCTTCACCTCACTTGGATCATTTCTCTGATGGCTGTGATACTTGTAGGAACCCCTAAATGGTATGTGTGTGTGTGTGTGTCTTTGTGTGTATGTGTGTATGTACAGGTGTCCTGGAGAGATGATCAGTGATTAAGAGTAATTTCTGCTTTTGCAGCGGACCCAGGTTCAGTTGCTAGCACCCACATTGGACATCCCACCAATGCCTGCAGATGTGGTACACACACATGTGGTACACTTATGTACACTTAGGCACACACACATAAAATAAAAATAAACAAAACTTAATTTTTTACACGTATTTGTGCGAATGAGGTATATGTGCATACATGTGTGTGTATGTGCTTGTTTGCACATGTGAGAGTGTGTGCATACATGCATGTGTGTGAACCTGTGTGCTTGCATGTCTCTCTCTGTGTGTAAGTGTGTTTGTGTCTGTGTGAATGAGGCTGTAAGGTATCTTACTTTATCTCTCACCATTATTTCTTTGAGACAGGATCTCTCACTGAACCTAGAATTCAACTGGTGACCCGTAAGTCCCGTAGATTCTTTGGGTCCTCTGACCCTGCTATATGTTAAAAATGTAATTTGTAAACTAGGTAAAGTCTTACCTGTCTGTTTTCAGGCATCCCTAGGTCCCTACGTGCTGCAGGGCATGGCTAGAATACCCTGCCCTCTACCCTGAATTCTCTAGTCCAGGGGTGCAACTTCCCCTCTCCCAGAGGCCCTTCACTATACAGTCTAGACATTTTGGTTCCTTGCTCTATCTTCTCCGCTCTCTTCTCTTTTTCTGTATGTCTCCTCTTCTCCTACTTCTCTCTCCTCTCTCTTTTTCAATGCCTTTCTCTCCCTCTCCCCCCTCTCTCTTTTCCCCTCCTTCCTTCCATCCCTTTTCATAGCAGCCCTGAAAGCTGCTTCCAGTAAACCTGCATTTATTTATATATAACTTCATCTTGCCATCAGCTCATTCTGTTGTTTCAATCATTACTGTTCTCTATTCTTCCTTCTCCTTATAATGGTCAGAAACTACTTAATTCTGATGTGATAAGATGAAAGAAGAGTGTTTACACAGGCATCAGGATTCAACCACTGTGGGACAATCAGTCTGATAGCCAAGATAGCTGCTAGCTGACTAGTGGGTGGGTACCATAAACAGAGATACACTGGACACAGGGATGCTTTGTTGCAGCTAGGATAGACATGGGTGGTATGAGACTTCAGCACACTATAAGAACAGTGCGCAATGTCAGACTTATAAGCTGCATATTTCTGGAATTTTCCACGTAATATTTTTGTTCTGCAATTGACTTTAGTTAACTGAAATTTGGGACAGCAAAATTGTGGATAAGAGTGTAAAGGGAACCATTGCATTCTAAAATTCCCTTCAGTGTGCCCTAGGAACACTTAGCATCCAGTATATAAGAGCAACACTTAATATATTAGCTGCTCTCATTGTTGCTATCATCTTAAATGGGTCTTTGAGTTCCATGTGATATTTTGAGTGAGGGCATGGAGCGCTTCTTTGTATGAAAGGGGACTTCAAGCTTTCCAGGCCACTGCTCCTTCTATGTTGCTGTATAAGAACTCTGAAATTATTTCTCCCGGTGTGTGTTCTCTGCTTTGAGTAGGGTGTAAATTCTCCAAAGTCAGGCTTGCCATCCTTTATCCTGAATCTACCTTTAATATACATAGGGCACAGAGGGGACATTTTCCAGAAGAGCTTTGGAGTCACAAAATCTGAGCTTCTATCTTGGATTCTACCATTCTGTATTCTCTTCCACCTTGAGCTACCTCTCCCACCAGGGTCTCTTGGTCCTTGTGTCCTTGCTGTGGTATGGGAACAACAGCATCTTGGGTTCAGCTATACACAGTGTACCAGCTACAGAGCAGGATGCAGGACATCAGGTTGTGGTGGGTGTTGAGTCATTTTTATGGCACAAGCCTGGTAAGTGCTCCGAAGAATGCTAATTCCATGGCTTCACCCTTGACATGTAATAAGGGCACCTCAGATGGAAAGGACACCATTCTGATGCTTTTGACTTTGGCTGGCCTTCTTGGAATGAACTCATTGGACACTACTTCTACCATGACTGGAATAGACACAAAGGTGGTGTGCCCATACACAGCTCCTGTGACTGGAATTGTTCAGCACATCTGGCCCAGTTCTAATGCTTGCTTTTGTTTAGGCAGAAAGAAAAGGTGACTGGAAACAGCATAGGGTAGATTTCTGCAGCCTCTGAGCAGGGGTGGTTGATTTGGCAGTGTGGCTCAGAGAGAGGAGGAGTCTGTCTGTAGGTCTCTGTTCATCCAGCAAGGGAATCTCCATGTTTTCTGCAGACACTGACCTTCAGCTGAGAGCTGGCAAGGCGCAGGCTTGGCAAGTTGTAACAGCTTTCAAGCCCCAGTGCCTCCATTTGTCAGTAAGAGAACTGCAGGGTTTCGTTGTGAGGCTTCAGAATGGTTTGGTTCCATGTGTTTTTAATGCTCTCATCGTGGTTTGGGACAGTGTCAAGCTGCCAAGATAACTAGCCAGGTTTGTTTCACTCACGGAGCTTGTCAACTAGGGAATCTGAATCCCCTCTTTTGTCCTATTGGTGAAGGAAGGTCTGTCATCTAAAGTTGGCAGGATGACTGAAGGCATGGTATAGACACTGGGCCGCTAAGAGCGATGGCAGTTCACAGGTCACATGACTCCTAAGGAGGTGGAAATTGGAAGCAGGATGAACAACCAGTCATGAGAAGCAGGCTTTGCAGTATCGAAAGGGTGTGGCATTCTCTGTTCTTTTGGAAGGTTTGACTGGCTTGATCATCTGATACTGCTCTTATGCACAGGCTATGACCATCCTTACTCTGCCCCCTAATATAATGTGTCTTATAATGCATCTGTCCCAGCTGCTCTGGAAGCATTCTGCGCATTTCCTTTTCTCTTTATTGCCAATGCTTCTCATCCTCCACTCAGGCCTGCATTGCTCCCCCAGGCCATTCTCCCTGGATCAGCTGTTACCATAGGGAGATTCGTGGACCTAAAACACAATCAGAAATGCAGATTCTCGGGCTCCATGCCAGAGCTACCGGATTAAAAAACTCTGGGTTTGAGCTCTGGTTTGAAATTGCTGGCTGTGTTTCCACAGGCACAGTGGCTTTCAAACCCTCCTAACTGTGTGAGTTTTAACTAGTTATCTAGATTGTAAGGACAAAGAGCAACTGTGCCAAATGATTCTAAGTAATTCTGGTGAACTTGAGCTGGTCCAAAAGCTTTCTGACAGACTCACAACCCTTTACAGCATTATTCAAACTCTATACCAATGCTGTTTTCCAGTGAAGCCTTTCACAATGACTCCTTAGTTAAATTGTCTTCTGGCCCTGTCAGCGTCTGCAGCCCACAGTGTTCTAGTTACAACGTCTTGCACCATCTCCTTGTCTTGGTTACTAGTGTGGGTAGCACTGACTGTTGAACAAGGCTCTTGACAAGGCTGTGGACTCTGGGTTTAAATCCTCCTTCTAATTCTTACTTTGGCTTGAGTGAGTTTCCTGACTTTTCTTCAAGGTAATTTACTTATCTGTACAATGACTATGACAATAGCTACCACCTAGGTTGTGGAGAGAATGAGGTGATGTACCCAAACCATTGGCGTTGCCTGGCAGTTGGCGAATACTCAGGGTATGTTAGTAAGGATTATCTGGCTCCTCAAATTTGAGTATCATCTTCACCAACAGAAAGTAACCTTCTTGGTGCTTCGGGTTTCTCACTGAGAAATGAGGATAATAACATCACGTTGAAACAATGGTTATAAAGAGTAAGTAAGGCTTTGAATACCAAGGGATGGCACAAAGGACTTAAACAGAAAAGCTCAGTGACTGCTTGTCACCCATTTACTGATGGTATTGTGTGGAGCCATCATTCAGATAGTGTATCTGAGGTGGAAAGGTGGAAACTGGGACCCACCAGCCCATAAGTTAACACCATTTCCTTGTGTGAAGTGCCTCCAGGCCATGCATTCTTGCCCTTTTTCCCCTGCCCATTTCATGTCTCTTTGTATCCATGGAGATGACTCCTGCTAGGTGAATAATGATTTTTGCTTATATTTTGCAATGATCTCTATTGGTTTTTGTTGTTAAGTAGGAGAGAGGAACTCATGCATGCTGCTCCTTCCCAGTGTGTCCTCCCCCCCCACCCCGCCATCCTCACTTGAGACTTGTGAGAGTTTCTTTAGAAAAAAGATTCACTGGTTAAAGTGGAGTCCACCATCAGGCACTCTTGAAATGCCTCATTGATGTCTTGACACAGTGTTGGGGAAGCCCCATCCAGCTGTCTTTTCTTTTAAGAGAAATGGCTTTTTAAAGCAGCTTTCCTGAATCTCTGGGGATGAGTATATAAAGTTAGCCTCCACTCTTTAGGGTCCAAATTTCTTTCCAAGTGTTTAGCCTGTCATGATCTTGTTATTAGCACTCTAATGGTTTTACTTGGCTGTTATTGCATGAAAGAAAGAGAAGGCTGATGCTATTAACCAAGGGTTTATTACGTGTCAGGCTCAACACTGGTGGATACTTGACCATTGCTGCTTGATGTAATCTTTACCAAACCTTAAGAGGTGGGTGACAGCCAGACATGGTGGCACATGCCTATAATCCCAGCACTCTAGGAGGCAGAGGTAGGCGGATCTCTGTTAGGTTGAGGCCAGTCTGTTGTACAAAGTGAGTCCAGGACAGCCAAGGCTACATAGAGAAACCCTGCTTTAAGCACACACACACACACACACACACACACACACACACACACACACACACACACGGAGGTGAGTGGCTTTATGCCTGTTTCAGAGGTAGAGAGATTGGAGTCCTAAGATGGTGTAATAAGCCAGGCATGCTGTGGGGGAGGAATGTGAAGGTGATCCTTTCTGATTTGTGCCTGCCTCCAAATCTCCAGTGCCATTCTATCATGTAAGACTATTTAAGAGAGGCCATCAAGACTCCCTTGTCCTTAGACCTGCTCTCTCTAGCAGCAGGTCTCCTTTCAGTCCTTTTTTTCCCCCCTGACCTCTCACTAAATCCAGCCTGATCTTGCGTCTCTCTCTATTCACTTCATGGCTAATAAAAAAAAATGAATTCTAGGTAGTGTCCTGATAGCTTTATGAATTCTCTGGTGTAAAATTGTTGTCTCTCTGGTGAACTCTGTGCTTTGGTTGTCACAGTACACCTTGCCAGAGGTTGACAGTTGAGGAAGTGGAGATTCAAATTTGAAGGGATGGGCCTGGGCTACGAGTCACTACGAAGCAGGGAAGGAATGCAATCTTTGTGCTCCAACTTAGAATGTGGAGGTTTTAATCTATGTCTAGAATGTGGCCCCAGTCTGGGATACTAAGGCTAGGATCACAGGTATGATGTTTATAGGTAGGTAGGGACAAGGGACGGTGGTAGAGAGGTTAGCGTAACAACTCTATGGTTCACATGGACACGGTATGGGCTGTTCTTCTAACCTGCAAGTTTTGATAATGTGGGAAGACCCACATGGATGATTTGGGGATCCCCTCCTCTACTAGTTTGCCAGCACTGTAAGGTTGTTCTTCCTCAGAGCTTCTTACTAGTTTGGAAACTAACCACTTAAAGACAACCAATGGCCAAATCCCTGTCCCTCATGCCAGTCTCTAATTCCTGATCCCTAAGGCCTTTGGGGTTTTAAAACATCAGCCTGTCACCTGCATTTGACACAGGGGAGGTGGATGTCTTCCAAGACCAGAGGAGCCATGGCTTCCCTGTATCCCCTTATGCTGGTTGCTTCTTAGAGATTTCCTTCTAGTTAGTACAGCTTACCTGAGCGCTGCACAGCATGAGAGCTGCTAATGAGAACACAACACTAGCACAGACTCATTCCACTCCCTAAGCCAAGAGCTTAGGCTGAAATCCTCTTTGAGTTGTAATTTTAGTAGTGTGTGCAGTGGATTTTGTGAAGGCACTTTCTTTAAGTATTGTGTTCCAGCCAGGTCTATCATGCAATTTTAGTCCTCAGCATCTTCAGTAAGCCAAATCTTAGGACAGTGCTGACAGCTGAGTGTTACTTGTGTTTGCTGAATCCTGATTTGGCTGCAACTTGGGAAGAGCAGTGTCAGCCCTAAGGTCACACAGAAGGGTCAAGGTCCCCTTGCACCATTTGCCCAGAAGGCTCATCATCTGGTACCAGAGTTAACCCTTTCTACCTCCACGAGGTTTTATCCACCAAGAGGCTCATTGATTATTTGCTAGACCAACTCTAGAGGGCTTCCTTCTGAGTAGCTCATATTTAATAGTTTTTTTTTGATACTTTCCTCTTTTCAAGATTGTGCACTCAAGACAACAAACATTTGCTAAGCTTATACTGTGGGCCACACACCATTCTTGGTGTGTGATATAAACAGAAATAAGTTAGAGAGGATCCCAGTCTTCACTGAACTTACATTATGGTGGTGATGGTGGGACAAAAATAGATAAAAGCAGTAGTACATGAGAATGGAAAACATAAGATGGATTAGGAGATAGGATATGAATGGGATAAGGCTGGCCAGAAGCTTCTTTGCTAAAAGCAGCGGAGACTTAAATGAAATAAGAGCAAGGGACATCTGGTTTTATTGGCCCATTTTGTGTCCCAGGCTTGTAAATATTTATGAAATTCAGGAGTGAATGAAGGGAGACAAAAGAACAAACTCCGGCTCTGTAGCTTTTCTTATGGCCTGTAGCTCTCTCAAGGTGGGCAGCTGACCAGTTTGCTCTGAGCATCTCCTCTAGCTTTGCAGTTGTCAAGGTGATCTTCTGGGAGAGAAGATGATGGGAACCAGAGCTGTGGGCTTATAGTTGAATGACTTGCATTTTGTTTCCATGGTCATCTACTGAACTTTTGCCTTCGTGGTCTCATCTGTGAACTAGAAGTGGTAGTTTGACAAATGATTTTCATGAGCAATTGATAGTGATTGAAAAAGAGAGCTGAATTACCACATAGGTATAGAGATATGTACATAAGAAGTTGGGACCCTCTACTGTAACAATTTTCTTGATGTTTTTAGAGCATTGTCTTGATACTGGAACCCCTAGGAGACCCATGTTGCCACTAAAAAGATGACAACTCTGAACAGTTAAGTAACTTGATCAATAAATTTGTTAATAGAAAGACAAGGATTCAGATTCCATAATGTCTGATTCTTATATCTGAGCCTCTAGTATCCTTTGAGCCTTACCTCCTACTTTTGAGTCATCTCCATTTTGTCTTATGTTCTACAGTTAAAACAGAGACTCTCTGTAAGTAGAATTCACTAGTAGTGGCAATTGATATTTATTAATTACATTAATGATGTGAAACAAAAATGGAGTGATTTTTCTCCCTGGCATTATGCCCAAGTGCTTTTCCAGCTTATTTGGTTTGCAAAAGTATTTACTGCACAGCAAAGACTTTTTATGGCCCATTCAGAATATAGAGGACAGACCATTTACTGTCATACTGCTTTAAACACTTTAAGACTTTGAAAGGATAAAGAACATTAGATCCACACTGTCCTTTCTTTGGCCAACTTTTCTCATGAGATCTCTGATGAAAGGCTAGTATCTCCCGGATCTTGCTTTGCTTAAGTGCAAATGCTTGTACAGGCACTTTGGAAATCAATTTGGAGGTTTCTCAGAAAACCTCCAAATAGTTCAACATTAAGACCCAGATATACCACTCCTGGGCATATACCTGTAGGATGTTCCACCATATCGCAAGGACACTTGCTCAGCTTTGTTCATAGAAGCTTTATTTATAACAGCCAGATACTGAAAATAACTTAGATGTCCCTCAACTGAAGAACTGGTAAAGAAAATGTTGTACACTTACACAGTGGACTATTACTCAGCTATTAAAAATAATGACATCATGAAATTTGCAGGCAAATAGATGGAAAGAGAAAAGATCATGCTCAGTAAGGTAACCCAGACCCAGAAAGACACTTATAGTGTATACTCACTTATAAGTGGATATTAGTCATAAAGTAAAGGATAACCATGCTGTAATCCACAAACCCAAAGATGCTAAATAACAATGAGGGCTCAAGGGGGGAGGGGTATGTGAATCTCACTGAGAAGGGAAAATAGATTAGATGTTGTAGGTGGACGGGATGCAGGGAAGGGTGGGTAGGCTAGGCATGGGGATGAGAAAAGGAGGGATCAGGTAAGGGGAGGACAGAGGAAAAGGGTATTGGGAAAGACAACTGGAATGAGGGATCATTTCTTGGGATTATCTAGAAACCTAGCACATTGGACATTGCTAGGAAGCTATGGGGTGCTCCTAGCAATGGAGCCTGAACCAGCTATCTCTTATAAGCACGCAAGACTTCCAATGGAGGAATTGGGGCACCATTAGTGATGTTCTGCTATACTTGCCAGACAGGAGTCCAGAATAAGCATCATCAGAGAGGTTTTACCCAGCAACTGAGGGAAACAGATTCAGAGATCACCAGCCAACATTAGGCATGCATTGGGTAAGGTTGGGCGAGGTGGTGGGAGGAAGGACTAGAAGAAGAGTAGAGAGGGGAAACTATAGTCTGGATATAAAATAAGTAAGTATTTAAATAATAAGAAGTTATAGTAACTTCTCTGTTTCTGTCTGTCTTTCTCTGTACATGATCATTTGTAAGCATATGATAGAGGAAATTATGACTTGCTTTTGGAAAAATTAAACATTTAATTTTTTATTATCCAACAGATATGCTTAGCATGCCTCCTCCATGTCAGCTATTATACCAAGTGTTGGATTCACAGCTGTACGATACAATATTTTCCTACAGGTCTTGGTCTAGCCCTTGAGAGTGAGTGATGAGCAGAATCGTAAAGTGGTCCACTGGTAGACACAAGAACCACAGGTTTGAGATGTTACTGAGTCAGGGAGGAGGGGAATTCCCCAGGCTGCTGACATGTGGGCAGGAGACCAGCACTTGGAGAGGATTTCTGAGCTGGATGGCTGTGGTGCTGACCACCTACTCATTAGGGAGGCCTTGCAGAGGGATTTGGAATGTCATCAGAGATAGAACCAGTAGGGAGGAGGAGCCTGTGCTTCAGGGACTAAAGGGTGAAGCTCTGTAGGGTTGAAAATTATGGTGGGTATAAAAGCCCCCTCCATGAAGGGCCTTGAGTTCCTATACCAAAAGCCATGGCTTAGGGAATCTTTGAAAATGCTGGAGTAGTAGATTTAGACAGATGTATTTGCTGACAAGTAAAATCACTCTGCTGATGTTTTTGAGTTGCTGTATTATTATTTTTTCTTTTTTTAAATTAGTCACAGGTTTGTTCACTTTGTATCCCAGTTGTAGCCCCCTCCCCCAGCCCCTCCCAATCCCACTCTTCCTCCCTCTTCTTCTCCTATGCCCCTCCCCAAGTCCAATGATAGGGGAGGGTCCTCCTCCTTTTCCATCTGACCATAGTCTATCAGGTCTCATCAGGACTGGCTTCTTTGTCTTCCTCTGTGGACCAGTAAGGCTGCTCCCCTCTCAGGTGGAGGTGAACAAAGAGCCAGCCCATGAGTTCATGTCAGAGATGGTCCCTGGTCCTATTATTGGGGAGCCCTCTTGGATACTGAGCTTCCTTGGGCTACTTCTGTGCAACGGTTCTAGGTTATCTCCATGCATGGTCCTTGTTTGGAGTATCAGTCTCAGAAAAGACCCTTGTGCCCAGATTTTTTTTGGTTCTGTTGCTCCCCTTGTGGAGCTCCTCTTCCTTCCATGTCTTCCTATCTCTCCTTTCTTTCATAAGATTCCCTGCACTCTGCCCCAAGCTTGGCTATGCACCTCAGCATACATTTTGATATCCTGCTGGGTGGAGTCTTTCAGATGCCCTTTGTGATAGGCTCCTGTCCCATTCCCTGTTTTCTCCATCTCCTGATGTCTGACTCATTTGCCTTTCTGAAAATTGAGCATCTTACCCAGGGTCCTCCTTGATTAGCTTCCTTAGGTGTACAGATTAGAGTATGATTATCCTATTATTATATGTCTAATATCCACTTATAAGTGAGTATTTAGCATGTGTGTCTCTCTGCTTCTGGGATACCTCAGTCAGGATGATCTTTTCTAGATCCCACCATTTGCCTGCAAATTTCATGATTTCTTTGTTTTTACTTGCTGAGTAGTATTCCATTGTATAAATGTACCACAATTTCTGTATCCATTCCTCAGTTGTTTCCAGCTTCTGGCTGTTATATATAAAGCTGTTATGAACATGGTTAAGCAAATGTCCTTGTATACTTGAGCATCTTTTGCATATATGCCTAGGAGTGGTATAGAGAAAGTGCCAGATTGATTTCCAAAGTGGATGTACAAGTTGACATTCCTACCAGTAATGGAGAAGGGTTCCTCTTTCTCCACATCATCTTCAGCATGTGTTGTCACTTGAGTTTTTGATCTTAGCCATTCTGATGGGTGTAAGGTGAAATCTCAGGGTCATTTTGATTTGCATTTCCCTGATGACTAAGGATATTGGACATTTCTTCAACTGTTTCTCTGCCATTCAATGTTCCTCTATTGAGAATTCTCTGCTTAGCTCTGTACACCATTTTTTTACTTGGGTTTCTTGATTTGTTGCTCTTTAACTTCTTCAGTTATTTATATATTCTGGATGTTAGCCCTCTGTCAGATATAGGGTTGATGAAGATCCTTTCCCAATCTGTAGGGTGTCGTTTTGTTCTGATGACAGTGTCCTTTGCTTTACAGAAGCTTTTCAGTTTGAGTTGCTGTATTATTGTTACCTGGTTTTGAGCAGATGTGGGCATAGCATTTGTGATCTCATTGGCTGATAAACATGAACACATCAACAACAATAAACAACAACAGCAGCAGCAGGAGGCCTTCAGACTCAGGCACAAGTACCATTGCCTCAAGGAGCTCCTTGTCAGAAGTGCCTGCTCCCATTGCTAGCCTCAGAGGTCTGGCCTGTCTTTCCAACATTGCCACCATCAGTCCAGTGTTTCATTAGGAGAGGCCATTTGGAACCTTAGTCTCAGGCCTCAAAAACAGGGGCCATCTTCAGAATGTTTTGTAATTCTAAGCATATTTTGGATATCCACCAGGTTCGCTGGTACATGAAAAATTTTTGCTTGGCTTTCTCTTCTTGAGAAGGCACAGAAAAAAAAACATATATTAAAATTTATTTAGGATCTATTTTCTTCACTCTCCAGTATTATATGTGCTAAGAGTGAGAATGAAAAATTAATGGAGAAACATAGATGTATTACAGATTTTTCCAGGATCACTTGTGTAGGTGGATTCCTTTGGCTTGACTGGTGCACAGACATGTCTGTCAACTCCAAGAGAGAAGGAAGGGTGTGATGGAAATTCTCTGTTTATTTCACTTATTAGTAAGTAACATACTTGTTACAGGTAAATAAGCATGACAAAGGACCAAGTCTTCCCTCATCCTCCTTCCTTGTGGAGGTGTTTTGTCATGTTGCTAGGTTACCAGGCTGAAGGATTCTACTTTGGGGGAATGGAAGTTATTTTAAAACATCTAATGAACATCTTCTTTCAAAACTTCTTCGCTGTTTGAAAAGGGTTCTCAGTTTGCATAAGAATGTGCATGAATGAAGAAAGGACCCCGAAAATCTTAGAGCCAAACCCTACAGAAAAAATAAAAGCATCCCAACCATAATGTATTGCCAAAAGCTGAAATGAATTGCCAACTAATCGGGTTAGGAGCTCTGAGTGTTTAATGAACCACTTGTCAATTTCCCAGAGTAGATTAGGGTAAAGAGATGGCATGCACTTGCTTCCTTGAAGACTGTATGGTGGTCCTTCAGTTCCAGAAGCTCTTCTTGCTCCTTCTCTGCTGCATGGATTCTGCAGAGATGTTTGGAAACCCTAAGAGATCCAAGCATTTATTCACCAAGTGACTATCAAGCTGGATGTTAGGGACACAGCAGCTGCACAGATCTGGCCTGTAACCCAGTGAAGGTCACATTCTGATCTTGTACAACTGTGTCTTCAATCATCAGGATTCTCCTGTGTGACAGACACTGAGGTTATACTGTTGTGAGGGAAGGTGGCAACTGGGAAGTCTAGAGGTAGAGCTGGGTTCAGTCACACCTCAAACCAGAGGCTTAAATGAGCTGTCTTAGGGAGCTGTCTTTCACCCCACCCTTCTTGGCTTTGCTTTCCTTGGGAGCTCACTCTGTCACAATACAAATAGGATTCCTCTGTGTATCTGGGCACATGGTACCTAGCAGATCCAGAATTAAAAAGTAACAGTTTAAGACCCACATGGAGGAAGATAAACAATGGTCCTTTTAAATGCCTATTCATTAAACTAAGAGGAAGATTCTTATTGGTTCTTTTTGGATCATGTGTTCATCTCTGAAGAGTGAAAGACCTTGCCCACTGTTTAAATTGGGATGTTATGGGTGGCTGGAGCAGCTGGGGCCCCGGCAGGCATAAAAACTGGAGAAAGAAGTTAATGAACTACTGATAACAACACCAAAGCTTGACAACCAGGTCATCTTACCCTACTCAATACATAAGCTTCTGGAGTCCTTTAAACTTCCTTCTTGGTAGACCTACACAGCACCTGTCACAGCATGCTCAGTTGAATTCTTCTCTTCTTCCCACTCAGTTAATTCTCAAGAGCAGTGCTTTTTGGCTTATTGAGGAGGAAAAGAAACTGCTTTTTTTTTCCATCGTAAGTGCCAGCCTAAATGTAATCATTGTGCTATACCTCACTGATAAATGACAGGACTAACAGAGGTTAATAACGCTACCCTATGCATGTTAAGGTCATTTTCACATGCCCCATCAACAAGTGCTCCCTAAACTTCAGTCTCGTGTCACAAACATGGGAGCTACAGGGGATACAAGTCCTGTTAGAAGGTGTGGCCAATTTGACTAGTGAGCTCACCTTTAATTTAAAGACAAATACACACTCACAAAAGTCAAACACTGATAAACATGAGAAACACATTTTCCTTGTGAGGCAGCCACACACACACAAAAAACATGGGATTATCGTCACTATCCTAAACTAGAACAGTAAGGAACAGGGCCACTGAGAGTGTTTTGAAGAATTTCTGTGTCCTAATCTGGGCGGTGTTCTGTCTGGGCTATGAAGAAAGGCTGGAGCTTAAGGTGCTTCTTAAAGGATAAACTGGAGAGGCTCTATGCAGAGGATGAAATTCTTACCCAGCTTCCTTACACACTAACATTTTGATATAAAACAATGCCTCTTACTATTAAGAATTACTCAAGAGACTTAACAGAACCTGGCCTCTTCTATGCATGTGAGGAGGGAATTTACAAGTGTTGAACGCTAGAGAGATATTAACGTAATACACTTAGCATAAATGCAGACTGTCCAAACACAAAAGATTATTAGAAAAAAAATGAGATCTTTGTGGGGAGTGGCATTCTTAGTCTTTAAGGTTGATATTAACAAAAAAATTTATTCTACATTTATAAAATGAGGGTTGCCATAGCTACTACCTATAAGGGTAATTGGATGACATGGTGGTTGACCAGTTAAAAAGCACTGGGCTGATTCACTGTGATTTCTAACTATCCAAAGGATAAAGAGGCCCATAGGAAAACTAGATTCAAGTGGAAGTTATCCAAGGAGGATGTTTACATTTGTGATTTTTTTCCTTGCACTAAGATCCTATATTTTCAAAATCAGAGTGTGATATTTCTGGATAGCCTGAAAGTTTAACCACACCTTTCTGAAATTAGGGACTCAGGCTGTGCATATCTGCTGAAGGTATATTATGGTAGAACTGTAGGATCCCCTTAGCCAGTGCTGGGTGGACACTAGTGACTAAGGTAAGGGATTCCTCCTGTGGCCAAGCAGTGGCCTTGCTGATGGGAGATGCCACAGCGCTCTGTGTCCACTGTCCTGTTCAATTTATGCTGACCCTCTTAGAGAGAGGTTTTTCAGGGCAGGACAGCAAAGGAACATCTCAATGAAAGCTCCCTGTCTCTTTCAGAATGACAACCAGCAGATAAGCCTGGAACTGTGAAACAGTTTCCTCCAAATTGGAAATTTTCCCTCTGGGAGGCAAAGGGAGGCTTATAAAATACAGAAAGCCAATGAAACTTAAAAGTCACAGGAAAGCCACTCATCAAGGTTATGTAGATAGTAAACAATTGCTATGGAAGAGGAAGGAAATTCTTCACAGGAACTGTCTGTAAGGTGTTCAGGGAATTTTAGGGTGTTGCTTTCATGAATCATGCGCCCCCCCCCCTTGGTGACATTTCTCATGCTTCTTTCTGAAAGTAATGCCCCCAAACTAATTGGTTCACCAGGCTAAGCTTACATGCAACTATATTTTGGGCTGCCACTGATGCTCAGTTTGAGTACAGGGATGTTTTGTACACCCTCCCAGGAAAGATCCAGGAAAGATCCATGTGCAGTAGAGAAGACTCCTTAGTTGGACATCATTGGTCAAGGTGATGCAAAGATCTGCCACTTCAATAATGAGCATTATGTCCCAAGTGGTAAACAATGTTATCTCCTTGAGACTTTCTTTATTCAAATGGATTATTAATATCCATCTGATGGACATCAACAAATCACTATTATAGTAATCAAAATTGTACCAACTTATCCCCAAGAGTCTTCAGTACTGTAATCCACCTCCCTATAGGAACATTATTCCTCTAATTGTTTTCTTGATGATGAAACAGATGCAGAACAGTTTGAATAACTTGCTGATGGTCAAATAGATAATAAAAATCAAAGTCAGTCAGAGTGTTGAATGGTTCTTGCCACCAAGACATGAGGCCAACAGGAAGACCCTCCAGCAGCTTCTCCATTCCAGCCAGACCCGTTGTTGCCGTGACCTGCTCTTAGCGACAGTACTGGCTTAAGAAAAAGGACAAAGGACTGTCTGCTCTTTCATTTCTGCTGGATTCATAATACTTGTGCCTATTGATAGGGCATCCTTTGATAGTTTGATACATGTGTACAACATATAATGACTAAATCTGGGTAAGTCACACTCAGTGTTTATAAGCATTTAGGACATCTTTGTGTTGGGAATCTTTGAACTCCAATCTGCCTGTTCTTTGTACAACTATAAATTACTGTAAACTTTCATTACTCTGCTGTGCTGAAAGACCTTAGAGCTTGTTCCTCCTATCTGACTCAATTCTGGTTCCTTGACTTGCCTCTCCTCCCAAGTCCTTCCTAGATTCTAGTCACCATTCTTCTCCTCTCTACTTGCATTGTATCAAGTCTCTTTAGCTTCTTCCACAGATGAGTGAGGTCATGCACTATATTTTTACTGTGCCTGGATTATTTGACTTACTAGGATGCTCTGTAGTCCCATCCACATTCAGGGCTGTTTTCCCCAAAGGCCTTAGATCTCTTTACAGT
The DNA here is from genome assembly GCA_028658305.1 of Pachyuromys duprasi. NCBI lineage: Eukaryota > Metazoa > Chordata > Mammalia > Rodentia > Muridae > Pachyuromys > Pachyuromys duprasi. The sequence goes on along the minus strand of CM053757.1, from coordinate 36,422,298 downwards.
TTGGCTGAGACAAACCCAGGGGTTTTCTGCAGAAGACTGTCAAAGGGGAGTTGGTTTCTGAGGAATTAATTGGAGTTCATCTAACACTCCCTTGACACTGACCTGAGCACTGTGCTCATCTCTAGTAGATTATCATTAATCAGGTGAGAGCAGGGTGCCAGGGTAACCTCTGCAGATTGCATTTATTAACTTCTCCAAGATGAAGGGGTGAGAGAGCGGTAGGGTATTTGGATTTATTTTGAAGGATTTGGAATAGAAAGCTCAATGGTTTATGGCTTGTGACCCTGACCTAAATAGAAAGATTAATGACTTCTCTGCATTTCATGAAAGGTTAGGATTAGAATATTTTTGTCTTCATTTCTAACAGGTGAACTTGAAATACAGAGGGTTGTGCATTTAGCTGGATATGGTAGCATGCTCTTGTAATCCCAGGCCTGCAGAGGCTTGAGAGAAGCAATCTCAAGTTAGAGTCCAACCCAGACACTTTCTGGGAAGTGTGCTTTAACTGTGAACTTGACATAATCTAGGATCACTTGGGAAGAGAGTATTAATGAGGGTTTAGATTAGACTGCTGTAGGCATGGCTATGGGGCATTGGCTTGACTATTAATTGAAGTGGGAAGACCTACTGTGAATGTGGGAGCTCTGTTTCAATGGGCTGTGGCCCTGACTTGTATAAGAATGGAGAAAGCTAGCTGAGTAGCAAGTAAACAAGCAATGATTCAGGCAGTTATTCTCTCTATATTCCTGACAGCAGAGTGCTTGACTTGGTCTGTGACTAGTTGCTTTGTTTGAGTTCTTGCTCTTGCTTTCCCCTACTGTGACCTGGAATTATAAGCCAAATGAACCCTTCCTCTGATAAGTTGCTTTTGTTCAGAGGGTTTTCTTTGTTTCTTTGTTCCTTCCTTTCTTCTTTCTCTTCCTTCCTTCCTTCCTTTCTTTTCTATTATAGAAGTATCAATGAAACTAGACCAGAAAGTTAGAAGCCAGCCTGGGCAACAATACAAGATCATGTCTCAAAAATTTAAAAAAAAGACAATTAAAAAGCAGTCTAGAGGTTTGATTGCCAAGGGGGTTCCATGAAAATTCCCAAATACCCCAGGTTATTGCTAAGACAAAGGGTTGCTCTCTGCAATTTGACAGTGGGACCCTGTTGCTGAGGACAACACTCACATAATGCTGAACATAGCAAAGTTGAGCTGGTACCTATACCGAGCCTTCACTCTTATGTTCTAGTCTAATTTGTATGGGAAGGTACTCTGCAGGCTAACAAAAAAGAATCGTGAACAGCAACTCAGCCATAAGACCTTTGATCTACAATCTGTCCTGCCTACACAATACGCCAGGGCAATGGTGGCACAGAATTTGTGGGAGTAGCCAACCAATGTCTGATTTGACTTAAGACTGCATGGGTGACCAAGAATCAGACTAGATAGCACAATGTGATGAATTGAACATACAGAATACATTTGTGACACACCATCACCAAAATTAAGGTAATGGAAATGGAAACTACTGCCCAAACAATGTTTTCCAGTGTCTTATTTACCCTGTTAAGAGTAACAAACTATCTTAAAAAGAATCAAGAGTTATACCAACACTTTATATATAGTTAGCAATATAATACTGCATACCTCATCATCTATTGAGTAGTTGGGAGTTTGTGGGTTTTGTTATATTTTTTTGTTTTGAATTCTGTGTTTCTCTTCATCTTCTTTCATAACCTTTCTCTTATAGCAAATTTTCTCAAGGGTGTGTTTTTTCTTTCCCAGTTGGTGTGCTTTGAAGACATAGATTTTTCAACATCTGGCAGCCTTTAGTTGAATTGACATCTAATAGTGTGCACCTTCTCTTTTCTCTTTGAAAACTACTGTCCCATTCTTTCTTGTTATTAATCTCCCTCCAGGCCAACTGAGGCTGCCTAGAGATGGGTTTGAACCAAACAAGATACTTATGGATGTTTTGCAGTGGTGAACTTAGATGTGAATGCCAGTCTGCCCACCACTTGACTATACAAATACATGCAAATTACAGATGGACTCTGCCTTCTGATGGTTTAATTAATGGTTTTCCAACTTTGTGATGACATCAAAGTCATATGCATTCAGCAGAAACTCCCCTTTGAATTTAATCTTCTCTAGGCTTGTGATAACTGCCCATTAATCTTTAGCCACGCTTTATCATGAGGGAAAACAGTGGACCCCCTGGTGTGCTGTTGCTAAAGCAACTGTGCAGGGTGCATTAGACGTCCTATGAACATTTTGAAGTTATAGTGGGTTTATCAGGACATCAACTCTTTATAAAACAAGCATTTGTGCTTAGCTCCTCTGAGAAGGGGTGTCCTTATTGATAATTGGATAATTTTAAGTACTACACAGGGCTGTAGTGAGGATTAAATGAGGTCCCAAAGATTGTGTCTACATCATGGAATGTGCTTCATGTTTGTTTGTTTCTTTTTCCCCTTTAGAGCCTAGGAAGAACTCCCATTGCAGGAGTGAGGGAGAATCATGACTATGACCAAATGTGAACACTGGACATACAGAATGGACACAAGACAGTATCCAGTGCTCTCAATTTGTGGCCACTCTGCAACTCCTTATTAGCCTGGATGTGCTTTGCCACTTCAGCTGTGGATAATGGAATTCAAACATAACAGTGTCTTCTTATACACAGTTGACAAAGTCTTCCTGAGCTTACCTACCTTGCACAGCTGGTTGAGATGTGGCCACCATTGTGTCTTTCTCCACCTATTCTCTCTCCATACAAATGGTATAGGTGTGCTATGGATGAATCTTCACCAAGGGCCACTTTGATCTGCCTTTGCTTCACTCCCACTTTGCATCAAAAGTGATAGGCTGGTGGCCAGAATGACAGATTCTGGATGGATTTTATGTCAGTTTTTATATTTTAAAATTTTCATAGCACAGAACTTATTTTACAACTTTTGTTCTTCAAAATTTTTTATTTTATTATTAGCATTTGCATATTTACTATTTTATTTATTTATTTAGTGTGTATGTATCTATGTATGTGTGTGAATGTACAAGTATATGTATATCATGGTATGTGTTAGAGAACAGCTTTCTGGCGTTACTTCTTTCCTTCCAGTGTGAGTCCCAGGAATCTAACTGTCTTAGTTACTTTTCTATTGCTGTCAGGAGACACCATAACCAAGGCAATGAATGAGTTTATTGGGGTTCCTTGTTACAGAGGGTTACAGTCTTTGATCATCATAGTAAAGAGATGGCAGGAGACAGGCAAGCATGGTGCTGCAGCAGGAGCTGAGAGCTGACATATGACTTACATGCATGATTATATATAATGTATTATATTACATATTGGATATAATATAGATGCATTATATATATTACATATATAACCATGGGAATGACATCAGCTTTTGAAACCTCAAATCCCACCCACAGTGACACACTTCCTTCAACAAGGCCAATCTTTCTCAAACATTTCCACAGATTGTGGATTAAGTATTCAAATATATGAGCCTGTGGGACCATTCTCATTCTAACACCACACTAACTCAGTGCATCAGGGTTGTGTGGCAAGCTGTTTTACCTGCTGAGCCATCACAATGGCCCACAACTTTTATTCTCTAGTATGATGCTTTTGAAGCTCTACGTGCTGTGCCCTAGTGCTCCTTTTTTACCCACTCTAGAACACCATAGTGTATGATTGTGCCACATGGACTAAGCTCTTCACCAGATGTTTTAGCTCTTTTTGAGTTTTTCATTTCTACCAATAGTGTTGTTCTAAATCCTGTCTAATGCTGGTTTAACCCCTCAAGTGCTTGCCAGAGACATACCTGAGTAGAAACTTGGGACTTGTTGGTCATGGGGTATGAATAACTTTAGATTTATTATATAATATCTAATAGCATTTTAAAATAATGAAAGCTATTTCCAGTAATCTTGGATAAATATTTTCTTGTTCCACATTATTGCTGTGATTTGACATGGCTACATTCTTTCTTTTTAATACCACTGCCTACAAAATGCTATTTTGATTTAAATTTATATTCTCAAATTTCCAATGTACATTAATATCTTTTACATATTTAATTAGCCACTTGGATTTTTCTCTTTGCATAACGTTCAAGATTCTTCTCCAAGCTATATTTGAATTCTCATCTTCACTTTATTTATCAACAGAAGAACTTTACATATTCTGCAAAGTAGGTTTTGGTTGTTACTTGTTGCTGATAGTGTCTCCATGTTTGTGCTTTGTCTTTTCACTCCATGGATGATGCTTATGGAGAGTTCTTAATTCCAATGCACTGCAGTTTGTAAGGCTTGAGGAAACAGAAACTGTCTTAGTGCCCTATTGCTGTGAAGAGACACCGTGACTACTGCAGTTCTTAGAAAGGAAACATTTAATCGAAGCCTCCTCGCAGGTTAAGAGGTTTAGTTATCAGCATTGAAGGAAGCATGGCAGCACAGAGGCAGACATGGTGCTGGTGAGGATCTCAGAGTTCTACATGTGGATCCGCAGACAGCAGGGAGGGAGGAAGGGAGGGAGAGAGAGAGACTTGCTAGAGCATTTAAAACTCCAAATCCTAACCCCAAACAAAGCCACACCTCCTAATCCCTGCATTCAAATATGTGAGCCTATGGGGGCCACTTTTATTCAAACCCCTGAAGAAGCCTAATATTTGTGTCTTATGTAATCCCCCCACCCAGGTAGTAGCTGACATAAATTTAAATACAGATATGAGCACGAAAACTGATTTCTTGTTACCAAATCTAAGCGCCTCCAACCAGCAAGCCTACTGTGTCCACTAGCTTTCGTTACAGAGACAAAATGCCTGAGATAGATCACTCAACAGGGGAAGGGTTTATTTTGCTCATGTTTTCAGAAGTTCTGTCCATGGTTGTATGGTTCTATTTCTGTGAGCCTGCAGTGAGGCAGGAGGTCATGACAGAGGGAGCATGTGACAGAGAGGCTGCTTACCTCCGGTGGCCATGAAACAGAACTGTGAAGGGGCCAGAGACAAGGGAAACACTTTCAGGTCACACCCTTCCTGTCTCATTTGTCCTAACTAAGCTTGAGCTTCTATTCCTGTGTCCATGATGTCATCATATATGAATCCATGAAGGACTGACACATTTGGTGGGCTTCATTATAGCCCTCAGGATCCAGGAACTTTTCAAAGGGCAACAAGCTAACAACTAAACATCCCATCCCATGAGCCTTCAGAAGACATGGCAGATCCAAACCATAACATCCAGTAAAGGTCAGACACAGAATATAAGTTAACAGTAGTTCTGTTAAATTACATTTTAAAAAACCAATTCAAAGGTGCTTTATTTTCTGTCCATGCTAAGATGGTTGTCCAAATAATATAAGGAGCCTTTATGACAGTAGAATTTAGGCATATCCATTTCTATCTTCTCCCTTGTCTAACTCTTTCATTTTCCCCACGGCAGAGGGATTTTTGTTAAAGCTCTGTTTATATAGCTCATAAAGAAACAATTTCGACAAAATCCAGTTGGAATCACTTGTGTGTCTCTGTGTCTGTTTGTAATCCCGGATGATAACACCCCAGATAAAGAAAAATCAGGTTGTCTCTCTAAATGAGCACACGGAGATTTGGGCATCTGCTCCCTTTCAACTAAGCATATTTTCAGTGTCATAAAACATTTGATACTGAGCGGGTGAATGGAAATACAAAGGAATTAGGAGTGCAGTGTTTCACTGAGTATCTGCTTAATCACAGAGAGTGGGACTGCTTCATTTAGATTCCTGATTAGGCATGTTGGGCGCGGACAGCGCCACTCTGATCTCATTAGCCCAAGTGATAATGTGCACTAATTACCCCCTTTCCAAAGTCAGGGGTTCATTTATTACCCACATGAATGAACCTTTCTCTCATCCTCAGTGTCAGAGTGAAAAATGAACTTGAGGAAGTGATGGAGATGGTGAAGCTGGGGAGGAGGATGAGGCACAGCAGGAAAGGCTTCAAATTCAGATGGAAGACACAGACCCAGCCAGTGTTTGCTGGGCCTGCCACGTCTCCCCTTTACCGTTTACCTACGACATAGGATAGCTCTTTTCTGCTCTTGTTAGTTTTTCCTGACTGGTTGACATAAAAACAAAACAGCCTAATAGTCAATGTTATAACCGGTTTTGGGGAGAGAGTGATAAAAACGCCCCTCAACTTGAGGCACCCTGACCGCTTCTATTTGCCCTCTGACCTTACTTTCTGTGGTGGCTAATCTCGGTTGTCAACTTGACAGACCTGGGAAGAGGAAAGCTCAATTGGGAGATTGTCTCTATCAGATTGGCCCATTGCCACATCTGTGAGGAGTTTTTATTTTATCGCTGATTGATGTTGGGAGAGTCCAGCCCACTAGGCTGGTGCCATCCCTAGGCAGGTGGGCCTGGGCTGTATTGGAAACAACCTGAGCAAGCCAGAGTGTAACGGAAGTTTTGGCGTCTTTGTAAATTCAGCTATGTTATATAACTATGTTTTTGTTTTACTCCCAAGTGTGGGATTTTAGTTGGGCCATCGTTTGTCCACCGCTGTTAATTGTCTCGTGTGGGGCATGGCTTTTGCTAGCTGGTAAAGGCCTTCTACATGCGGCATGGAGAGGGGTGTGGTCTAGGTCTCAGAGGATATAAATTGAGAGCCTAGGAAGAGAAAGAAAAGGGTTGGGGTGCGGTGTTGGCACATGGCGTGCAGCAGTTTGTTGAGACCCGTGAGACGGATGGTGTGGCGGTTTGGGTTTGGGGCAGACAGAGAGAAACAGTTCTGGGTACAGCAGCATGGAGGAGGCTGCTGGCTGTGTTTGCTGTCGATGGAGATTGGTAGAGCCCTCAAAGAACTCCTTGACCCTAGACAGCCGGGAGAAATAAAGGGGCCTTCTCTCCCCACGGACCTCTTCTTTCCTGCGTAGGGTTGGAAGACTGGAAGGGAGGTTGAGGCCTCAACACCCCCAAATAAAGTAGAGTTTTAAAAATGAGCGCTACAGCAGAGGAAGTGAGCTGGTAAGCAGCATTCCCTGGGGCCTCTGCTTCAGTTTCTGCCTCCAGGTTCCTGCTGTTGAGGTTCTGCCCTAACTCCTTGACATGGAAATGTAAGCTAAAACGAATCCATTCTTCCCTGAGCTACGTTTGGTCACGGTGCTTGTCGCAGCAGCGGAAAACAGCTAGCACCTGACTTCCGGAGACATTTGAGGTTGGAGGCTCACTATTCTGTGTAAGAAAGGCTGTGTGGGCTTGAGGAGGGTAGAAAGTGGGAGCAGCAATCACTCAGCCTCCTACGTTTGGTCGTTTACACAACTTCTTTCGGAACAATGGGGTCCTGACTTCAAGAATGATTTTGAAGCTGGTTTTCTACTGACTCTTGATACAGACATAGAACTTCTGAGGCATTTTCATTTCATTACAGAGGAAAGCAGACCTCTCAGGATAGAAGAACTATGTCTTGGCTAGACTCCCAAGCATTTTTATCGTGTGCAACACATGAGGGAAGTGTGTATTAGCAACTCCTTCAAGAATAATCTAACATTTCTGTTAGAATAAGTCAGTGTCCATCTGCGGAGTGAAGACTAAAAGCGTAGACATTTACACCACAAAAATATTTGCATGAAAAATGCAAACTCTGCAGCCATACCACCTATATCCGTAGGTATATGTGGAATACCTATGTTTCATCTTACACGTGCATCAACATGTATCTCTAGAGAGATTGTCATTGCAATGGAGAAACCATTGCCCTCAGCACACTGAGTGGCTCCGGTTACAGGGACTGTTAAAATACAGCATTTCTCACACAGGAAGATCGTCCCAGCTGCAAGATAATATCCTTAAAAGAGTTATGTTCGTTGATGATAGAAGACATGATGTGTACCATACACCACTGCAGGCCAGTACAATTTTATTGCCGTGTTTGCATGTTGGAGCCATCATTTACCTTCCTGTGTTAGTCTCTACAGACCTGCTACAGAGCAACAGGATGTGGGTTTGGTTTCATTGTATTTAACTCAAGTTACACACACTTCGTTGTAGGTTTATCCTTCCTTATCTTCTTGCTCATAACATTGCTCCTTTTACCCCTAATGTGGAGGATCAAAACCAGTGCTTTGCCCATGCTAGACCAGCTTTCTCCACTGCTACTACATCTAAGCATGATATTCCTTGTCATTCTTTGCATCTTTCCTGACCCCATTCAGCTCTCTCTTCACTCTAAAAAAAATCTTGACCAAGTCTGTGCATTCACTGGCTTGGCTGAAGTGGGAAATGAAGTAACATTAAAATTTCTATTCCAAATTTGCCATAGAATCATGAAAGTAGTGGATGATAAAGAAGAGGGCTTGTGAGCTAGAATGGAATAGTTGCACAATTGGGAAGAAGAGTCTTAATTCAGCCCTGCATTTACCGCAGGTCCTCAGACAAGTTACAATTGCCCAGGCTCTTTTCACTTGTAATTTGGATAATCATGCATAGCTCTAAGAATACGAACCCAAGACCAAGCGTGTGTGCTTTTCCCTATCTTCTCTCTTGCTTTCTCTTCTTTTCCTCCTATTTTTATTTAATGTGTATAATGATAGTAGAAAGGTGTGTAAGATGACATGGGAAAATGGGAAGGCTAAGTGGAGATGTGAGAAAAGACATGATATTTAAGCAGGTCTTTGGAGAGTGAGGAGGAAAGGTTTACAGAGTGAGGATGGGAGGTCACAGGTGGAAAGACTTGAGGTGAGGCACAAAGTCTTGAGGGTGAGAAGAGAGTCAAATCTTGCTTGGTGTCTTATCTGTGAAATGGGTGGTATCTTCCCCCATCTTACCTTTGTTGGGCTCTATTCCATTTACTTCATGTATTTGGACTCCCAGGAAGTACTTTGATATCAGCTCTTTCCAATTCAATATTAATAGGGCCTATTATGTTTCTCTTCTTACAGGTTTTGCCTAAAAGTCTTATTTAAATATCGCTGTGGAATGAAAATTGACTTTCCACTTAGAGGAGTTTCAGGCTTCTTAGAGCAGGAAAACATTATTTATATGATTGTCTGTCTCTGTTCTTTTCTAGGGAAGAGACTTCCCCATCCACTGAGTACCGTCTCCTAGGCAACTGCATAGGCTGCTTCAGGGACAAACTAGACTCTGACTCTGAACTCCCCAGCCTAGAAGTAGCTGTGTGTCTTTTGTCCTCTTAGAATAAGTCACGTTGTTGACACCACTCACTGAACTTCCAAGCTTCCATGTCCTGCAGACATGTCTTTACAGGAAAAGACAAATGTGTTAGAATTGTACTAAATCAAGGCCTGAACCAAGCCTTTCTTTAAAATATCAAGGTGAATACGAAAACAACAACAACAACTGTACCCACCCTTTTTTAGTTGAGTACTTACCAGGAGAGGCAGATGAGAGATACACAAGGTAGCTGGTGTCACTCATCTTGGCTTGCTTCAGTTCCCACCATCCATCACTCACCATGGACAGAACTTCACCCTCCCCCCCCCCCACACTTCTTTTTGGAATCTAGTTTTATGGTTGAGAGTCAGCAGAACTCCCCCAACAAGGTATCACTTATGGGGCCACCATTGTGATTTATTCTAAGAGGACAGAAGACACACAGTTACTTCTCCAGTCAAGGACTAAAGTCCAGTTGATTGATGCCTGTGATGAAACTGTGGAGGACAGCAATGTATGCAGAGTTGGGGTGAGTTCAGGCTGCCTCTGCATTTTCTGAAGTCCTTCTGTGCTACAGTTTCTGTCACAACGATGGAAATAAAAGAGTCATCTAATCATGGGTTTTATGTAAGAATTAAAGGAGCTAGTGTGCACATACACATGGCACAGTTCAGGGAATACGGTAAGGACTCGCAAAGTGCTAGTGGTCTTCTTAGTAAAAACAAGTGTTAACCTTCGACCAGATTTGAGGGTTTGTAGAGTAGAAGTGAGGTCTGGAAGCAATCGTAGAAAATAAACAACTTGTAATAATTCCGAGAAAGAGATGGAGTAGAATATGTCAAGACCAATGCTGAGTTGAATCCTAAAGTTTTAATTCATATTCTCAAACACACAGCTGCTGGGTGCCGCTCCATACTTTTTGTTTGCTGTCATCTGAATGTTGGAGTCCCCTAAAATCCTTGGAACTTGGTGCCCAAGGTGCTAGCAGGAAGAGTACGGGGACTTTTGGTAACTGATTAAGGCATGAGATCTCCTCGCTTATAAATGGGATTCATGAATTTATGAGGAGTGCTTGAGTGAACTCTGTTTCCCCTCCCTTCCACTGCAAAAAGACCTAGCAACAGGATCTCTTGATAAGCAGAAAGCTATCACCAGACACTGGCTCTCCTGGAAGCTTACCCTTGGACTTTCTAGGCTCCAGAACTGTTGGCAATACATTTATATTGTTGATAAGTTATCCAGCCTAAGGTATTTCATTTCAACAGCCCAGATAGAGTAAAATTATTCAACCAGGCACTAGAATAATGTGAAGTCTCAGATGAAGTGCTCTTACCATGAGCTAGCTATGACTTTGGAAATGCTACTCATTCTTCTGATCTGAGCTGAACTTCATACATATGTGAATGAGACTTTTAATAATAGACATTTTATAGTGTCAATAGTTACTCATTAGTTGGAAAATTGGGTAAGAATAAATCTTACTCTGACTAGCTATATGAGAAAATACACAATAGAGGTTATGTGTTTTCTAACTCTTAAGGTTCAAGGGACCAATGTATTACAGTGTGACAACCAAGCATAGCTTATTAATTACTTATATAGAATAATTATTTTTCCTGACTCTGAAAACTGCTAGGGTATTTGTTGTTACTCTGTGGGATCACCCAAACTCTTTTGTCAACTATGATTTTTAAGACTTTTCTGATGCTAAAGATATTTTATTTTGAATATTCAAAAATGACATAGGGTTTGGTCTTGGGTCCAGGAGAAGAAATGAGCCAGAATTTTCTCTTCCACTGTTTCCTCTTCTAGCTCTTTTATAATCATTATTACAAGCTGTTAACTGTACTTCCTCTGCCTCTGTGTTCTCTTGACATTTTGTACCTTTTTTGTAATGCTCACTGCATCCTGTCCTTCATTAGAGTAACCTGCTTCATGTAACTGTATGTGTCTTTTCACCTCACTTATGTATGATTTATATTTGATGAAAATTCCCTGTGCCCAAGACACTGCACAATATGCTTTACATGTGTTACTATCTCTTTTTTTCTCATACTAAATTCTTTTATTTTATTTTTAACATTTTTATTTTATATTAATCACAGGTTATGTACTTTGTATCCCAGCTGTAGCCCCCTCCTGCATTCTCTCCCTAACACCCCAATCCCTCCCTCATCTCCTCCCTGCCCCTTTCCAAGTCCACTGATAGGGGAGGAC
>CM053757.1:36388191-36410435 GCA_028658305.1 Pachyuromys duprasi | reverse complement strand
TTAAAATCTCCACTGCTCTGGGTGTTTCTGGTAGGGCCATGGTGTCCTGATTTTTGTTGGGTGAGTTCTTTCGCCAATTTCTGGGCATATGTTTATATATAATCAAGGAGCTGTTTGTGCTTTAAGGCTGAACTTCAGAGTGGAACTGTTAATCTCTTTTGTCAGGAGTATTCTTCAAGAAGATCAGGGAGTTCTGGTGGTTTGTTAGTGTGTGTGTTGTCTCCGTTTAACTCTGTTGTGGGCTCTGTGTGCCCGGCTTCGTGCTCTGTGCTAGAAGCTGTGAGCACTGCAGGCTGGTCACCCTTCTGGTCTGAAGGCTTTGCTCCTCTCTCTGTGCTAGATGCTGAGTGTCCCATTTTGAGATGTCAGCTGGGGGCTCTGAGCTCTGCCTTGGGCTTGCTGCTAAGGGCTCTTCCCTGGACTAGAGACTTGGCGCCCCCTTCTGGGCCAGGGGCTGTGCACCATGGTCTGAGATGATATTTGGGGCACACACAGTGGTTCTGGATTGGTTGCAGGCGTTGCCAAGCAGCGTGCATCTGCTGTATGCAGGTCTGTCTGAAATGGTGCCCAAGGCCTTCTCAGACCGGCTAGTGGACACACACAGGGACTGAGGTGGTCACTGGCGGACCTGCGCGCACAGGCTTGTTAAAACAGTCTCCTAGGCCCTCCGAGTCCGAGGTGTTTCCGGTGGATGTGATTGGTGTGCACCTGCGGAATGCTCGCCGGTAGAAGCAGAACTGCCTGTGGACACACACCCACATACCCAAGGACTGAGGTGGTCGCTGGCGGGCCTGAGCAGTGCGCGCCCCGCAGTGTGCAGGCCAGTCAAAATGGTCTCCTAGGCCCTCTCAGTCTGGTTCGTGTACCCACATGCACACACAGGGACTAAGGTGGTTTCCGGCGGACACGATTGGTGCCCGCCGGGTGCCCGGCGGGTCTTTCTCTGACTGGCCCGTGGACTCACACACAGACTGAGGTGGTTATTGGCAGACCCGCAGTGTGCAGGTCAGTCAAAACGGTATGCGGTTCCTCCTCCGTCTGGCCCAGAGGCTGTGAGACCCAGTCTGGTATTGGGACTGCGGGCGCCCAGCGCCGCTGCTCGTTCAGATCAGAGCTGTGAGCTGCTGGTCACCCAGAGATTTTTCTGGGGAATAGCTGGGTGTCCCTAGGATTTTCCCACTGGATTTCCCGCCGTAGGATTTCCGCTCACCTGGCAATCACAAATGTTGGTGTTTTAGGTCCCCGGGTTGCTGCGTTGTCTCTGCTGTCCTACTCCTCAGACATGGTGTCCTCTCCTGGCAGCCATCTTGGATCCCATATCCCCCCATTTGACTTTCTAAGTGAGGATTAATCCTCTTACCCCAGGTCCTCTTTCTTGTTTATCTTCTTAGGGGTATAGATTTCAGTATGTTTATCCTTATAGGTCTATATAAGTGAGTATATACCATGTGTGTCTTTCTGCTTTTGGGATACCTCACTCAGGATGATCATTTCCAGGTCCCACCATTTGCCTGCAAATCTCATGATTTCCTCATTTTTAATTGCTGAGTAGTATTCCATTGTGTAAAAGTACCTCAATTTCTGTATCCATTCCTTGACTGAGGGACATCTAGGTTGTTTCCAGGTTCTGGATATTACGAATGAAGCAGCTACAAACATACTTGAGCAAATGTCCTTGTTGTGTACTTGAGCATCTTTTGGATATATGCCTAGGAGTGGTATAGCTGGATCTTGAGGAATCACTATTCTTAATTGTCTAAGAAAGCGCCAAATTGATTTCCAGAGTGGTTGTACAAGTTTACATTCCCACCAGCAATGGAGGAGGGTTCCTCTTTCTCCACAACCTCTCCAGCATGCGTTGTAGAGTTTTTGATCTTAGCCATTCTGACAGGTGTAAGGTGAAATCTCAGGGTGGTTTTGATTTTCATCTCCCTAATGGCTAAGGATGTTGAGCATTTCTTTAAGTGTTTTTCTGCCATTCTACAGTCCTCTACAGAAAGTTCTCTGTTTAGCTCCATACCCCATTTTTTAATTGGATTACTTGATTTGTTGCTTTTTAACTTCTTGAGTTCTTTATATATACTGGATATTAGCCCTCTGTCAGAAGTAGGATTGGTAATGATCCTTTCCCAATCTGTTGGCTGTTGTTTCGTTCGGATGACAATGTCCTTTGCTTTACAGAAGCTTTTCAGTTTACTATCCCTTATTATTGCCGTATTTCACAGATGATAAACTGTAACCTGACTAAATCTACAAAGCTGGTGTGTTGTGGAGTCATGAATAAATACAAAACGCATGCAATGAGCTGCATCTAGGCCTCCTACATATATGTACCAAATGTGAAGCTTGGTCATCATGTGGGCCCCCTAACAACTGGAGTAGGGGCTGTCTCTGACTCCGCTGCCTTTGGGTCCCTTTTCCCTAGCTGGGCTGTCTTGTCTGGCCTCAGTGGGAGATGATGTTCTTAGTCTTGCTGCAGCTTGAGGTGCCAGCGTGGGTTGGTGCTCATGGGCAGGGGAGGGGAATGTGAGGGTGGGACTGGGAGGACATGAAGGAGGGGCCCTGAGATCAGGCTGTAAAGTGATTAAGTAATTAAAGAAAAAGCCCATGCAATGGGTAACTCTTCTGTAAAATGATCTCTGGAATATAAATCATGCTATACCTCTGGTATCTTTCATAGCTTTGAATATAGGAATTTCAAAACCTAGGCATTCAATAAACTTTACAGAATCAAGGCAATCCTCAGCTCAGGTCCTGTTGTAGATTCATGGGATATATCTCTCTAGCCAACCTTGTTTGGGGGCTGGTTCCCCTTAAGACTCTAAAGAAGTTTGAACTTCAAATAATATGGTGACATTCATATTATTTGAGAGTATGGTATTTTTGGAGCTGAACGTTTATTTCATGGAAAAAACCAAATGCTCCTCATTTGAGCTTTATTGTCTCAAAGATACTGATTGTAGCTGTTCTAGGTTTTGAATGTAAGTTCATTTTCCTCACAAAGGCAGGGGTTATGTTTATAGAAGTAAGGAGATCTATTCTATAAATGAGTACTAATTATGTAGAATGAGCACATTAGACATAGAAGGAATCATTTTAAGAGGTTTTAGGGTACTAGAATATTCATGTTCATTGTTGCATTGTTCCCAATAGCAAGACACTGGAACCAGCCTAGATATTCATCAAGAGATAAATGGATAGTGGAAATTTGGTACATATATACCACGGGATTTTTACTCAGCTATAAAGAAAAATGAAACTATGAAATTTTTAGGAGAAGTGCATGGTCTGAAAGTATTGTATTAAGTGAAGTAATCCAGACTCAAAAAGAGAAAATTATGCCTCTCTTATATGCCAACCTTAACTTTGACTGTTTATATACAAGTACATAAGAAAGCATGAGTGTAGCTATAGACTATGAAGCTAGAAAGGAGACCACTAGAGGGGAAAAGAGATGCTGAAAAAGGCGGGAGAGACAAAAAGGTCATTCAAGATGAAAGAGGAAAGGTGGTAGAGGAGGCTGGGCATAGAAGGACACAAGGGTGGAGGGGAATGGAGAAGGAGAGAGATTGAGAAGAATCAACAAAGCCAAATTTCGTTTGAAAGTGCCTTAGTGAAAGCTGTCATTTATATGCTAACTATGCGTTAAAAAAGTAAATAAATACACAAATGAAAATTATAGAGGCCGTTAACATCCTATGTATCGCCCAGTCCTGTCCCTGATCCTATGTGAGAACAAAAACCCAGAGAAAGGTGGACATTTCTGAGATTATGAGAATACTGTGGTTCATCTTGGGTGAATCCTCATAGTCAAAGTTGTATCTGAAACTACAGCTTGATTTTTTGTGGATTGTGATAGAGGATCACTCTAAATCATGACTTTAATTAATGGGCAGTTTATACACACACACACACACACACACACAGAGAGAGAGAGAGAGAGAGAGAGAGCGAGAGAGAGAGAGAGCAAGCCTTTAGCTTTCCATGTGTGCCTGCGCTTTTCCTTTTCAGTTGACTGTTATCTCAACACTAATGTTTGAAAGAGTGAATCTTGTTTATTCAAGCAATGGTTTATGGATGTGAATGAATAATGTAAGAGTTTTTCAAATGGATAAAAATGATTGTTCTATGGATTTGATTGTGGGAAGGCCTCTGAAGTTAATATCAGAGTCTGATAAAAACATATGTAAGTTGTGGTGACTAGTTTTACATCAACTTGACACAGCTAGAATTATCTGAAAGAAAACATTAATTGAGAAAATGATACAGCTCTAGGGCATTTTTCTTAATTAGTGATTTATAGGGAAAGGCCCTACTCATTTTGAGTGGGTAGTGCCATGCCCGGGCCAGTGGTCCTGGGTTCTAAGAGAAAGTAGGCTGAGCAAACCAGGAGGAGCAAGCCAGTAAGCAGCACCCATCCATGGCCTCTGCATCAGCTTCTGCCTTGTTTAAATTCCTGTCCTGACTCCCTTTGATGATGAACAGTGATATGAAAGTATAAGCCAAATAAACATTTTCCTCCCAACTTATTTTGGTCATGTTGTTTCATCCCAGCAATAGAAACCCTAACCAGGACAGAAGTCTTCAGAATTTTGTGTCTGTGAAGATTTTCATGGTGTTTATTCTGTACATTTTGTCTCTTGATCTTGGATTGTGCATGGAGCCCTCCCCTCTGAAGCAGTTATTGAAAGCACTGAGGACCCACATACAGCTGTCCAGCCTTGCCGCTTTTCCATATCCCTGTGTCTTTCCACCTGGCTTAGTGTGGAAGGCTAGGTCTCAGAATTCTTACCTGACTCCAAATCTATTAGTGCTCATGGATACTTTTTTTCTGTTTGTTAAAGTAATAGCGAAAAAGAAGGTATACAAATTTTCCAGGTAAACCTTTAAGATCTGCCATTAAGCTGCATTCTCAGCCCTATGCTTTTATATTTTCTCACCATTTTAGCATTTTTGGATAGGAAAACAATATCTATAAATAAACTTGTTAGTAACTCAGAAATCTTTGTGTTTGAAAAACAAAACAAGAAACCTTAAAAAAAAACCAACTCTGATTTGTAGTTTATGGGAAGTCCAATTTTTGAATTTTATCAACTTAATTATAAGTATTCTTCACACTTTTAAACATTTATACACTACTTACAGAATTGATAGGTGGAGACTTTCTAATTTAATAAGACATATTTCTCCAAATTGAAATATTAGTTATAAAAATGGAATATATATTTTTAATTGCAAGGCTAGTGCACCTTGAGACAGGTCCAACCTTTGCACAGAGTTCATGCTTACATGGAAGACCTCTTACAATGTTTGAACTAAGCTCACAGTTTAATGTTGGGCCACATTCATAGCCATCCTGAGGTAAACGTGGTCCCAGGGCTGCAGGTTGGACATGCCTGCAGTACAGCAAATACCCAAGTGATGCAAGAAAATCTACATACACATGTTAATGACCCCTGTACCAACTTTTACAGTCTGATTAAAAATTCAGTTTATGGTGTAGATGTCATTTTAATTTAGAGAGACTTCCTTTCATTTCCTGTATTAAATTTATAGTCATTTAACCAGCTATTGTTTTTTTTTTAATGTCTTTTTTAGGGTTATAATCATCCCTATCACAATCAAAGAAAAATACAGTTTCAGCTAAGTGGAAGTTTTAGGTTCTTTATAGGTGTGCTAACTGGTTAGGTCCTGCGCCTTGGTAATAAGGTCAAAAGTGATACAAAAGCAAATTACTTGTTATTAGATTAGATGCCACCCCCGGGCTTTGCCAGGGAAACACTACTGATCCTATTGTCTTGCCATTATGATATGGTGTGCTGGGAGGTTCAAATGATTGGACATTTATGTGTGTCTCACCAAGATTTTGTTTTAATTAATAAGGTGTGCATGGGGTTTACTCTTCTACGATTTGAGGGGGTCAGGTTCAGTTAGCTCCCCTCATTCTTCAGAGCACAGGCGATTTCTCAGCCTGGAGCACCTCCCGGCCCTTCATTTTAATTAGTCATTAAAATGATTTCTGGTGATTTCTGGTGGTAGAAAGAGGACCTCTCTTTCTACTTGGTTGTTACAGCCAGTGCCAACAGCTGGTCAGCCTTCCTAAAACAGACTCTGTATGAAGACCATTTTTGTTCTCATATTTTGAAGGCGTTCATAGTTTTAATATGTGTGCATGCATGTCTATACATTACTTGTGCTTTTATATACACCCATCTGTTAGTCCAAGTATACTTTGAAATACTCAAAAATCTAACAAGACATTGCTACTTATTAAAATCAGTAAGAGTAAACATGACTTATTCTTGTTTTGCAAAAGTATCTTTTTGTACACATTATACTTTCGTGTATCCTATTATGGTCATGGACGTATGGAAATTTTCAATTAGTTGTGATTATTGTCCTCTTTATGGTGCTCAGACTGGGTAGAGCAGCTTCCTCAAAGCTGCAGTCTTTGAGTTTTACTGCATCTGTTTTCTAGTGGGAGCATGCGACAGACATGTTCTGATTTGTTTCCTAGACCCAGATGCAAGAAATTGCCCTTTAAGGAGCCACATTAGGACTCTGGCTTCCTCTAAATGAATAATAGCATTGGAGATCTGGGCTCTGTGAGGTCCTTCGAGAAGTGCTTGAAAATAAAACTATCACGTGGGGGTTTGGCCATATTGTGATATAGCCATTGAAGATGCTATTTATCCATAGCTTTCTAAATTACTATTGAAATTTTCTGATTTAACATATGTGGCTCTCATTTTATTTTTTTATTCTCATATATCAAATATCCTTTCTGGCAAAAATAATGATGCATATTCAACTTCCTATTTTAAGTGAGAAAAATCTTCTGTATGCAGTTTTAGATTTGTGCTGTTGTGATCATTCTGAATGGGAAGTTTCATATCTATTTTTAAAAATTTATTTATTCACTTTGCATCCCAATAATAGCCCTCTCCCTCCTCTCCTCCCTGTTCCACCTTCCCTCCCTCTTCACCCATCTCCACTCCCTTACTCCTCAGATCCAACAACTTATATCAAGTCAAATCAGGACTGAGCACATCTTCTTCCCCTGTGGGCTGGCGAGGCAGTCTTGCCAGAACAGAGTGGTCAAAAAAAAAAAAAAAACAAAACAAAACAAAAAAAAAAACAGCAACAAAGTCCATGTCAGAGATAGACCCCTGCTCCCCTTACTAGGGAATCCATATGAAGACCAAGCCGCCCATTGGCTATATCTGTGTAGGGGGCCTAGGTCCAGTCCATGCCTGGTGCATCAGTCTCTGTAAGACCCCGTGGTTCCAGATTACTTGGCTCTTTGGTCTTCTTGTGGACTCCTCCGGGTCCTTCTATCCTTTCCCCAACTCTCCCACAAGACTCCTTGTGCTCCACCAATGTTTGGATGTGAGTCTCAGCCTATGTTTCAGTTTCATATCTTTTAATTTCACTAAAACTTTGAGGATTTTCCACTTTTACCAAAAAAATTGCTCATACTTTGGAAACTTAAAACCTCTTAAACCTGTGTTGAGAACAAAGCTGGGATGGGGTGAGAACTTACTATATCGAACTCCAAAGCCCCTGCTGGAGTTTTTCATGTTATCAAAACAGTATTTTTAATACATATAAATTTAAAATATCTGTTCTTTAAATGTACTTCAAATGTTTTTCTTTCATTGGAAACTTTTAAGTTTTGAAATAATAAATACCATGTTGTTAATCATCTGCGTGGTTGAAGGGCTTTGTATTATTGTTTTGGAAGAGGGAGTTCTTAGAAATTATTTGTTTGGTTAAAAGGTATGAGCATTGAAAAACCCTCTACCTATGAACAAGAACCCAGTTCATAGGGTCATTGTAAATGTAAAGTCTGTCAGTGTGGAAAGCTTCAGGATGCTCCAGGTACAAACAGTTCTTCGTGCTTTAGCTACTCTGGCCTACAAGCAGGAGGTCAGTCAGACTGGCCAACAAACTAGAGTATTCTTAGAGGTTAAACATGGCTGGACCTGTATCTAAGACCCAGGCACGTCTGGAAGGATGTGAGCAAGAAAACAATCAGTGATGCTAGTCATCAAGCTGGTTGTACACGGGGAAATACACAGCCAATGTAGGTATTTATAACACATAAGCATTTCAAAGTAAATTGAAACTAAAATGAATGAGATAATTTTATACAGTGATTGGGTGTTATAAAAACCACATTGTGACGTATCAGGGAAGATATGTATATCCAGAGTATTATTTTAACCTTTTGCTTCTGCTCACCATGTCTAGACAGCTCTCAGCACCATATGGATAACTGGAGGACATCACAGCGGTGGTACCTGAGTACCTGGATTTTTACATCCTATCTGCACATGGGTATTGGGCATTTCCTGTGTGATGGGCACTGTTACTGTACTTGGAATTAAAAAAAATGTCATTAAGCTGTCCACCACTTTACTAATTGACTGGGAGAACAGTGGTAATGAACTCTAGCTGTCCTGGTGAGATCTCGATGACATTTTCCTCCTTTAGTCTTTTTCAGCCTCTGTAATCAAAGAAGGAACTGGTTTAATAGCTGTATTTAATTGTTACTGTGTGAGGATTTCTGTAAAGAATTAAATTTATTGTGACGTATGAAAGAGTCATGTTTTTATCCCAAGCCATTCTGCCTATGTTTCCTGTACATTAGAAGAGAGAATTGAGACATTCAGAGTAACACTCTGCTTTATCTCCCTGGACTAGACAGCCCATGGAAAAGCCAGGAGAAATATTTCAAAATGATTTTTTTGACAGTGTCAGATGGTTAGCCCAGAGCCCTGAGATGTATTAGCTATACAATTTAGCAGTGTTTGTATGTTTAAGAGCAGCTGCAAGGAAAACAAAACAAAACAAAACAGACAATAGAAATCTCATATATCCCCAATCCACCTCAAGACATGAAGAAAAAAATCAATAAACACTTCCCAAATATTAATATCTCCATTCTCACAAGATGAACGAGGATAGCTCCAGAGTGCTCGAGATGATAGCTACAAAATGTAATTGCTCTAAAATTAATTTCAAGAAAAAAGTTAAGGCAGCAATTGATATGCTATGCAGTGAGATGCACAGAGCACAACCCACAAACAACTGTGTTTCACCCACTCTCATACCTTCAACCCTCCTTCGGTTAAAGTGGCTACAAATGCACAGGATTGCACATTGAAATCGTCTCACCTGCTGGCAGTTCCTCCTAGGTGTCCAGGAAGGTCAGGCAGATTTCATAGTCTGTCTTCATGCTTTCAGATCATAAAATGCCTGGCAGTTGCTTCACTTCCCCAAAGTTTGTTTATTGATTACTATGTCTTGCTTCCCCACCTGGGTCTGAGCAGGTTTTTCATTCTCCACTTTGCGCTTATTTTCTTAGTCTGCACATCAATGGAGACACTGGATCCAAGGTAGCCTTGTATAAACAGACTTCACTAGAATAGCTTACACCCTGTTAGCTTCTGTCGTGTCTTTTCTCAGCAATCTCCCTCTAATTTACCTTCCTTTGAAGCCCACGTATCTCCTCCTATGATACAAAGGATGCACAAACCCCAGAATGTGCTTGAGGTTCACCTTTTTTTTTTTTTTTGCTTTGAGCTGTCATCCACATAAACATTGATAAAATTGTAGGCTTTTTAACTTTTAAATTGTTTTTGTTAGCTTAACTCATAGGTCCACAGCGTTAGATGTGAGTAGGTAGAAGTTCGCTTCCCCCAAGGGTAGAAAGGTGAGAGAGTAGATTAATATGGGTCTGTTCTTTCAGCTCCGAAAAGTATTTAAAACTGACCATCACTTGCGCTTAGTGAATAATCAGAACTGACATGTTTTCTTGGAGGTTAGTGATGGCTTCTTTGGAGTCCATACCATATCTAGATAGGTTATTTTGTTTCAATTCTTGCAAAGCAAGGCACGCTTAAACAAACAAACAAACAAACAAACAAACAATTACAACAGACCACAAATGCTGTTGTTTTGAATCTCTACCATAATTTCTAGGGAAATGCATGGTTCCCCCTGGTTCCCTGCCAGCTTCTCACCATCCAGACCATGCTCTCAGCTACAATCCAAAGAGTGAGTACTGCAGGTTGCTTCTCTTTGTCTTCCTTATAGCTCATTCCTATCATCCAAGCGTACTTGCCCCCTGACCTTTGTGGGTGAATGGCTAGAGCCCCCTGAGGTGGAATTCTCACCCAAGCTTCCTCTGGTTTATAGCTATAGATGCTAGCCATTAGGTTCCCCAGTTCCACAACTTCTCCCGATCATCAGTAGATTCATCTCAATCTCTCCTGGGAAGTTGTATAAGAGAGAACTGGAGAACAGGGGAAACTCTAATGACTTTTTTCATTAAACAAACAAACAAAAAACCCAACACCGGCTCAAGTCTTCCATCTTCCCAGTCAAATTCTTAGCTCTCTTCAAAAAGCATATGGAGGGCAGGGAATGCTAGTACAGAGGTAGGCTCTCAGGCAGCAATGGAAGAGATAGCACCCAGAAACAACAGCAGCCAACTAGATGCCATTATCATAATGAGTTGCAAGGTCAGACCGGCAGCCCAGAGGTTCTGACCCACCGAGAGCTGAAATGTGCTTAACTAAACATCAGGTCTGTACTGTGGTCTGCAATGATGTGGTTCAGTCAGCCGAAAGTTTAATGAAAAGAAACGTCAGGAAGCTGTGGAAGGTTGCTCCGAAAGACCTTTGATGATTTGATCAGTTTCCAGTCCTGACCTAGTTTTTGAAAAGCTGGAATCCATTGATGAAAGAGGTGATAGGTTCCCAGGAGAAAGAACTCTGAGACACTCCAGAAAATACACACAGCAAAGGTGTTACTAGCAATTCCCCTCACAAGATGCCTGGCCTTTTACTCTAGTGACGGTCTGCTGGAAGATGGAGAAGCTCAAATTTTGCTGGCTAAAGAACTCAACTTTGCCATTGATATCTGGGGGATCTGTTACTTAGATGGATGCCTGGAGATTGAGAGTAGAGGTGTTTGGGGTTCAGAAAATAGCGACCTGTCCAAAGCCCAATGTGAAGCAGGTCCATTACAACAACAGTAACTCCTGGAGCTTATTTTTCCTTGCCTTTAAAGTAAACTGTCCTGGGGCTGCCATGGTGATGGAGGCTAACAGGAAGCTCTGCGATTATATTCCTACTCCTTCCTCAGCTCAAAGGAGATTGAGTCAAAGGCAGTATTTCATTGAAGGACAATGGACGGTATGGTTACCATCACAGCCATTTTGAAGATTCTATGTGGTTCTGGAGTAGCAGTGTCAATGTCTTGTTGATAAACTGTCCAGTGTGGAAACCTGATGTACCCTGGGAGGGAAGAAACAAAAAAAACCTTCCCAAACCCATTCCCACACATGCCCCAAATACTTACTGCTATCCCAGATGTGATCTTTGCTAGAGTAGATTAACATGATTTCAGGAATGTGACATGTGACCAGTGATTTGACAAATGCCACCGAATTCCAATGGGATAAGAATCAGAGTTTATATAAACTGTGATTAATATAAATATAAATATAACTTAGTAGTTTACATTGACAGGGTAATGTTGAAAGGCTTGTCAATGCCCATGCTGTTTAAAGAGACCTGGGCCATCCGGTCATCAAGGAGAACATAATATTGAACTCCTGTGTTGAGGGGCAGCTGCTCTAGACAGCAAGCTTTGGAGGACACTTTGAAACAAACATGCTTGGGTCTGAAATGAAAAGATACCCCTGAGTCCAGAGACAACTTCTCATTGAACTACAACAGCTCCTGATAATTAACCAACAGACTGCACATTACAAAGCTGCAAGCCAGGTGCAGAAACAGTAGAGAAATTTATGGCATACTACTACTGCAATACCCCATCCCTGAGCTTGCACCTTTGGGTTGATGCACTGCCCATTTTATGTTTAAGACAGGGTTTCACACAGTCTAGGCTGGTTTATAAAATTGACAGTACAGCCAAGGATAGCCTTGAACATCTGACCTACCTGCTTTTACTTCTCAAATTCTGGGATTATAGGCATGCTCTCTTCCTGGATTTGTACAGTGCTGTAGATCAAACCTATGGCTTTGCATTCTAATTTTAACCTAACTTCTGGGCTACATTCCAAGGCCATGGGCTGTCCTTCTTAAGATTAGATGAAATAAGAAATTAGACCCAAAATAGGTTTACACATAGGTGGACATGCTTGTGGGGCACCTGCAATGCAATCTCCAGTTTGGCCTTGAGAGACAATGACAAGGAACCTTCTCAGTGAGTAGAGTTCTGAGGAATATAACTACCTGGGCACTTTGTGTGGAAGGAGTGGTCAGAGGTCAAAATACATATGAATTTAAGGGCACTAATAAATGGCTGGTCCCTGTGGGCCAGAAACATGGCTTTTTATTGCTGCCTTTTCTGCACATCTCTTTTTTCTGTTTCCTTTTTATCTATTTAGTATAGTGGTTGGCATGTATAAATACTCATTATCCATTCATCATCTGCCCATGCCTGCTGTATCGTGGACATTGTTCTAGGTGTTGGGAACAGCATTAAAGTGAATCAGAAACTCTTCTCACTTTGATCATCTTCTTCTCCCTCTCTGTGTGTATTTATTATATTGTCTACATACCTGATGTTAAACTAAAGCCTCCTATGTGTTCTCTTAATACTCAGAAAAAGCCTGTGTAACAAACCTGGCATACACAGCTGAAACACTTAGAGCTGACCAGTGACTTGCTATCATTTTAATCCAGGCATGAGTATTGTATTGGAAAAAAAATCAATGTCAATATTCCATGAAATATAACAGTAGTATGAGGTCAGTCCTTAACATGTTATGTTAACATAAATGTCTTATTAATTTTGCTTATTTTATATGCGTGCTTGAGATAAAACTCAGAACCTCATGCTTACACGGCAAATACCCTTACCCATTGAGCCATCTTCTCTGCTGTTCTTTTTTGTTTTAGTGCTGTTGTGGGTAGGTTGCAATAAATTGCCTTGGAAATTTGTGCTGGGCAGTCTTCCTACAACAGAACCCTTCATTGTTATTTGTTATGCCCACCCACTAATTGAGATTGTCTTCAGCACTGCAACCCAGCATTTGCCATTCCTTTAGAAAAAAGTATTATCTTGTTTATTTGTTTTCTGAATGCATCTGACTTCCAACAAGTTCCTGGAAATGTAGCAGCCACATAGCTCTTTGATGGACACACAGAAAGGTCAAGTTGCTTGCACAAAGTAATTCTGCAGGTCACTAGTATATCAACACGAGATCTATAAATCTGACTTTGTGCTCTTAATTCTAACTACTGGGTCAAAGGACAACCTTAAAATCACAGGGCACCTGTGAGCCTTGTTAGCATGGCAAGGGCTCTGTACAGGGAGGGTGTGTAAGGTACTAACCCATATGACTTGCATGTTTGCTGTCTTCTCAGAGGTCTTAGTTATTGACTATTTGAGGCAGTTACTTAGCCCTTTTATGTGGATTCATTTTCTCCCTCTGCATTCCGTGAATTTATTTCAATGTAATGGTGCCATACTGGGCCACCTCAGAAGAACAGCAGTGGCAGTAATATGCAAACAGAATTCCTACTTGATGGATGTGCCCTAACCCTGTGAGAGCCTCCTTATGTTGCAATCACACCCCACGAGCTGGTCATCTATATGACCTGTAAACATTAGACTTTACATAAAAATTAACTTTGCATAATTAGTAAAAACTACAAAACGATCTAGTAAGTGGGTGCATTTTAAGAGATGGTTTTATTATTTGGGAAGTGTAAGTTGTCTCAGGGATTACATAACGACTTACTAAGGCTGTGCTTTACAAAACGTATGCAAAGATGTGTGTCATAAAGATGTATCACAGGTCATTTGCTTTCTTCTACACTTGAATGTTTAGTTATTTATACATCTGGGGCTAAGGTGAGGGAGATACTTGTCTTAGGAACACAATGTATAAAATTCCTCAAATAACAAGGCTCAAAGTCACTGATGAACAAAGTATGAATTTAGAATAAAAGCAAAATCCTGACTTGAATGGTCTTACCCTGTCCCTGCTCCTGACTACTTATCTGTGGACTCTTTTTATTCCCTCTACACTGTAAAGTGCAGGAGGAAGCATCACTGTCTTTTACTCCCACAGTGTCCACTGGGCTTGGTGTACTGCATGTGTCCATTCATTCCTAGTGTCCCCACCCACTAGGAATGAATAGGAATACACAGTTCACTGGAAGAAGGATTGTGTAGATTTAAGTAAATCACTTCTTTGTCAGTCTCATCTTTGAAAAGACAATATTAATAGCTTGGAGAGATGGCTCAGTGATTAACAGCGCATTCTAGTCCTACAGAAGACATGAGCTTGGTTCCAAGCACCCACATTGGGCAGCTCACACTTACCTATAACTACAAGTCCAAGGGATCTGACACCCTCTTCTGGCCCCTCTGGGCATCTTCACTCACCTTCACATACCTACATACATATACATAGTTTAGAACAAAATATATCTTGAGAGAGAGAGAGAGAGAGAGAGAGAGAGAGAGAGAGAGAGATCATAGAGTACTCCAAAATCTGTACATTCTAGCCTTTACATTCTAAGATTCATATTGATATGGGGACAGTCTATGATTTTGGAGCTTCATCCATCCATCCACCCAGCAGAATTTATCACTTAACTGATATCACAAGGCGTCAGACTGTGGGTGAGTTGCTGGAGCAAGGAAGAGTAGCAGGGTGGGTGGGTTTAGGGGGGACTAGTTGGAGCTGCCCAGTTGGACACTAGAGACCAGAAGAGACTTTATGATGAGAGACCCCCAAGTCATTTAGTGCCAGTACACATTTTACAGAGGCTTAGAGTACAGAGAGAAGGCTAGAGAATAGGTCAGCCAGAGAAGAAAGCCTGGGGCACTTCAGCCTAGCACACAGAATGTGTGTGATTAGAGGTTTTTTCCCCCCTTGCGTTTTTTCCCCCCGACAACAGCATATGGAAGGCAGTGGATGCTAAGGACAGAGTGGGGGGATTTTAGGAATTAATCTTAAGTGTAAAGGAAGAAATGTAAATATTGTAGTACAGTGTGTCGAGAAGTTAGACTAGCAAGCATGAATCCTAACAGTATCATTGTCCTTAACATCATCTGTTTTTAGGCTAGATCTTTCCTGTTCTTGCAGGGTTAATGTACATGCTCTCTTCGTTAGCTCTCACCATCCAAAAACTTTCCTCATTCCACCTGAGTTGGATGTTGGTTCTATCCTCTGAAGGCAAAGCATAAAAGAAGAAGGAAGACCTACAGAAGATAAAGGTGCTGTGTACATATGTGCACACGTATGTGTGTGTGTGCATATATGTACACATGCATGTATAACAAAATGCTGTGAGACACTCTGGTTTGCATTCTTAGAGAACTGTATGTTGGAATGAATGAAATTTCACATAATGGGAAATAATATTTCCACTGTTGGAAAATTAGGCTAAGAAAGCCAATCGGATTGGCTTAAAGTGCCAGGAAGTCTGGGCCTGAGGTAACCATATAAATGCTTAGGTTGGAAGGAGAGGTGTAATAAACATATTTCTTTATATTAGAAATGTTCCCTGGATGGCAGTTAGATTTTATGATATATAAGTCATTTTATTTACTGTCTTAATACTACATCAGCAGACAGCCCTTATAGCAGTGCCCAGGAGTGAGCTGCTAAAAGCAGAAAACAAGGAAGGGGAGGATGATCCCCACACTGTCAGATGGGGTTGTTAAGGATGACAGGTTACTCCCCTTCCGGTGCTCAGTTAGTTTGCAAATCAGCATTTTAGTGAGGGGGAACTGAGCCCTAGAACAAAAAGAAGTTCACTTACAGCCTTCTAGATTGAAGCCTCCATTTCAGGACTCATCTCCAAGGAGCACCCCTACCCCATGGACAGCTGATGTGAAGGTCAAAGCGGAGGTCTTAAGGCCTTTGGAATCTTCACTGTCTGGAAGCTGTGTGAGAGTTGTCTGGTTTTATTTTTGTTGTTGTTGTTGTTTTTTGTTTTTTGTTTTTGAGAACATTTGGTATCCGGGCCATCTGGTGGCCTCTGCGAGGCTTCACAGGTTGGGCAGAAACACAAAAGGGACAGATTTCCCTCTCCTCTTGGTTTCACAAAGGACACACTCTTTATGATCAGGAGATGTTTGAGGACAGTCTGGTTGTCTTTTTCATCCCACTGGGATCCCCCTCTCTTATCTTTGCTGACTCAGGTGCCATTGTTGAGGTCATTTTTTTTTTTTTTAATTTCAGTTCTTATTTCTTCTATCTTGTTCTTCCCCAGAGAGGAGAGTATCCCAATCATTATAACACTGTTAGTTCTATGTTAGATAAAGATAAACTGCTATGTTTTAGACAAAGATAGCATTTGCAGCAGCCAAAGATTTTTTTTTATAGAATCGAAAACAAAGCAATACTATACATTATATACCTTCTTTTCTTGTTCTAACCTGAAAATGGTCATCTCTTCAAGTTAAGGTGAGAAAGTGGGGATTTTGTGGTTTGAGCATAATCCATTGTTCCTTCAGATGTTGCACTGAAAAGGAGACTCTGGTCACTTCCAAACTCAGAAGTTCTGGAATAAATTCAGCATGCCCGATGAGCCTTTGAAAGGAACTAGGTGTCCTGTGACAGGAACCCACATCATCTTGTTTTGACCTGCTGAGCTAGTTCTTTGTAACCACGAGACCGCTTTTTTCATGCTTTAAACAGCTCTCTTAGTTCTAGGTATTGCCAACTATGCAACCAGGTTTCCCTGAGTCACAGAGAATGTATTTCTTTGCTGGGATTTTATACTATAGTCCTCTTATTAAAGATTATATGCTTAGTTCATACAGTCAAAGGACCTTATTCTTATCATCCCTTCCTAACCCTAGGAAGAAGACCACAGAGAGATACTACTTATATTTATATATTAGATACAAATATAGAAAGACCAGGGAAGAGGAAGGCTTTGTGATGTACCCAGCATTGGGCCAGCCATTCTGAGACCGGACACTGTAATAACCAGAAACCCCTCAGTAGCAGGCAGGCCACTGAATCCCTGGGCTTAGGGTTCTTCAGAACCATGTTAGTCCCAGTGACTCTGGGTTTTTGCCTTGCTCAAGTACTCAACAGATGCAGTGTTTTGGGATGCCAGATAGTCTGTCCAGAATAGCTGGACAGGCTTATCATTGAAGAACTCTTTTATATTTTAAAGAAAAACCCAATCTTCGGGAACCTCTGTACCCACAGGTGTGTAGAAATCAATGCACGGAAACAAGGAACAAGAAGAGTCAAGGAAATATGATGAGACCAAAAGGATAAAATGAATGTTCTTTTAGACAGTGAAGAAATGAGCTGTATGAACATCCCTAGAAAGAATCAAGTGACCAGTATAAGAAGCCCGACAAAGGGGTTTAGGTATAGTAATACATCTCACAGAAGTCTGTAGCTAGAAGAAAAAAGAATGAAATGAATAATGCAATAGAAAGTTCCATAGCAGACTTGATTGAGCTAGGAAAACTTTGAACTTAAAGAGACAGAAGAGAAAAACAAATAAAGCACGAAGAAGGCTTATGCAACTTACAGGGCAGCATCAAGAAAGCAAATGTTTGAATTTGAAGCTAATGCACAGGAGGGGATTCAGGCGTAGTGATGTAAACCTGGTTAAAAGCCCGCGATCCTTAAAGTCCCAGGCTCAGGACAGGAACCTGCCACTGCTGCTTTGTTAAACAATGTTTCCAAGCTACCTTCTAAGTGTTTATTTATGCGGGTAGTTTAGTGCTGCCCCTAGCATTGGCCAGAGAAGTGTCTTTCTCAAGTGGTCAACAATGCAGACTCACAACTGGTTATCCTGTTAAGAGTAATTGTCTGTTGAGTGCTCAGTCCTAAATGGGGAATCTGTATTAACTTCTTGTCTCCAAGTCTCAAGGAGCATCTCAAAAGAGGGACAGAAAGAATGTAAGAGCCGGAGGCTGAGGTTGGGGCACTGGAATTCTGTCTCCTGACCATGACATGACTGTGATACTCAGTTCACTGAGGGTATAATTACCTGCACAGAGTCAAACCAACAAGATCAGCTGGCTCTCCAACAGGCAGCCCTATCTATACTCAGTGGGTTATTAATGAAATATGGAGAGGGTAGGAATAGGGAGGGAAAGACGTTAGAGATTCTTAGGGGAAGAGTTGGGGATGCATATGATCAAGGAGCACTGTTTACATGTGTGAAATTGTCAAACAGTTAGCAAACAAATTTCTATTAAAAAGAAAGAGAGGAAGCAACACCTTTAATCCAAGTACTAGGAAGGCAGAGGCAGCTGGATCTCTGTGAGTTCTAGGCCAGCCTAGTCTACAGAATGAGTTCCAGAACAGCCAGGAGTATACAGAGAAACCCTGTCTTAAAAACAAACAAAAACAAACAAAAAACAAGAACAAAACAAGCAAACACACATACACACACATGAGTTCAAACAAGATAAGAAAATGATAAAGAAAGAATATGAATTTAAAGACATAACACACAACTTCTGTTCCAAATGGCTATTCTAAGTATATAGGAGTTCATTGAGTTATATAGGCTTTGAGTCTGGTTGATTTTGGTGTGTGATCTTTTTTTTTAAAATTTGTAATGTTTTAATTATAAAGTTTAAAATAATCTTTAATTAAAAATTTAAAAACAGAGAAAACTACAAACATTCAGGCACAAGAAGGTTAAAAGTCTCCAGTTACATTTAATTTGAGCAAGTTATAGTCAACTGCCTAAAGTCAATAGGCAGGAAAGGCTCCTGCAGTGAGCAAGAGAAAAGAGGTGAGTGGCAGACGGGGGGAAGGGGGGCTGCAATGTGTCTAAAAGCAGATTGCTCAGCAGGAATGTTGTAAGTCGGAGAAGAAAGTAATAAAAGTTCAAGGTTTAAAGAAATAAGAAGTTGCCCCCAAATACTGTACCCAGAAAAGCTGTCCTTCAGGTGTGGGTAGATTAGGTCTTCCTCAGAGCCAACAAAAGCTGAGAAGGTTTTTCATAACCACCAGAGTCTTACATCATAGGTTTCTCTTCAGGCTCAAATAATGGGCACTAATTAGCAACATCAGAAGATCTGGAAATCTAAAGCTCCCTGGAAAGGTAAGCGCCTTCAGGA
Organism: Pachyuromys duprasi; assembly: GCA_028658305.1. Taxonomy (NCBI): domain Eukaryota; kingdom Metazoa; phylum Chordata; class Mammalia; order Rodentia; family Muridae; genus Pachyuromys; species Pachyuromys duprasi. Next base: position 36,391,331 of record CM053757.1, on the reverse strand, counting down.
TAAAAGTAAGAAGTGAAATTCAGAATTCTCCAATACTTGTATGGTGTTATATAAATAACAAATCTTTAATATGAAGGCCACAAGAAAGCAAATTTTTAAAACACTCATGTAGGTACACTCATGTAGTAAGTGTCTTAGTTACATTTCTGTTGTTGTAAAGAGACACCATAGCTAAGGTATCTAGCAAAAGAAAGCATTTAATTGGAGGCTTGCCTATAGTTTCAGAGGGTTAGTCTGTGATCATCATGGCAGGGAGCATGGTGGTGGGCAGGCAGACACGGTGCTGGAGAAGTAGATGAAAACTTACATTATGCTGTAAGCACCAGGCTGGCCAGCATCATAAATTATGAACCTTGGAAGTCATTCCACGTCAGCCATGAAATTCTGTTGGGTCCACTCATCTTTCTCTTTTCAATGGTTCAGAATGGTATGACTTTTTTCCCCCCCTACTACTCTGTCTTTTTATTGGCTGTTGACTACAGCTGACATACGCTGTTTCTTGTACTTTGGTCTTATTTATGCAATTCTTGGATGCACCTTGGATGGCTGCTTGGCCACCCTGTGGTTGGTCTCTATACTGGCTTAACTCAAACAACATGGATCTTTTTTCCTTTTCTCTACCTCTCTCTTCTATGCAACTACTGATCTTTACAGCTTGCTTGTCATATGATCATTCTCAAGCTCTAACAAAATAATCCTTGAGCTTAAAAAAAAGGTGGGACCCTGTTTCAAAAAAAAATCTCATTTCTATTTTGCATGCATGATTTACCTTTAAGTTATTTCTAAATATGGCATTGGATTATAGAATAGGCACCTGCTTTTTAAAATTACCAAACGGGCAGTGAAAGAGGTCTTTCCATTGTCTTTAAGCTCAGAAAACAAGCACCTCACCTTCATCACGCTAAAGCCCATTGAGTGTTTTAAGTCTGTCTTTAGGTGCTAGACACGAGTAGAAAGCACATCTCTTGGTTTCTGTGTTTGTCTCTGTTACTCCTTCTGAATAAGACCTTCAACTTTACCCCTTTCAGTTTCTACTTCTTTAAGCTGAGGGCAAAGACAGTTCATGTGTAGGAAATGACCAATTGGTTAGAGATTACCTTTCATGCTTAGCAAAATTATTGGCTACAGAATCTCAAATTTTTACCAAGCTCTCATCCATCCAAAACTTCTTTCTGTTCTGAGTCTCAGAATTCATGCAGCTCCCTAAGTATGATGGGTATCAAAATGTTGTTCACACACTCAAAAAGTCACTTTTACTTTTAGTATGGAAATCAGACTGTAGGAGGACTCAAACACTGCTCTGGAATGCTGGTCCTGTTGTCCAACCATCTTGGATAATACATCAGAATTCTGTTTTAGAAACCTATTTTAGAAACCTAGGTTCCAGGTACTACAATGAAGTTGGAGAGGCCTTCTAGTCCCTCTTCTTTCTCTTTTCCTCAGTGAAATTACTTTCATTGTCATCCAATATAAAAAATTATTCACACTTGGAAGGGACCATTCTCTACCTGCCAGGCCTGAACTGTGAAAAATCTGTCTGTTTTGATAACTTAATTTCTACAATATGCCTTGTTTTCCTTCAGTATTTGGTTACTGACCAAAGCCCCAATTTTCCAGTTGCATCAACATGTCCCAGGTGGTCATTCTTCTCTGAGTTGTGTTCCAGGGTTCCTGGCTTGCACTGTTTCCCAGCTAACCTGGCTGATGGAAGGTCTTGGCTACCTGTTGCTTAGGTGTCAATTTAGCATATGCTTCTCTATTTCCTGGTGAGAAAAAAATAATACATAGCAGATTCCAAGCTGCAGTTTTGATGCTGTGGGGTCCAAGGCGCCATATGCAATTTCACATCCCAGGGAAAGGTGAGAGGAAGTGCCTGCAGTCACGGAATCAGGTGGAAGAAAACCCACTCATACACACACCACACATACAGAAACACACTCCCTACTGTCAGAAGCTCTGTTTCCCATACCACAGCCTTCTGCTAAGAAATGGCCTATGCAAATCATGAGCCAACATCCAGAAAGCACAGTGCAGTGGGCCTCAGTGGTATTTTGTTCATGTTAATACGTCCGATGAATGAGAGATGCAGAAATGCATGAATTCTGCCTGTCAGTCTCAGCTCTCTCTATAGGATTACTGAAGGGATCTCACACATCAAAAGCAAGAAGAAGCTAATTAAAAGTGCCACCTCTGGAGCTAGTGGATGTTTCCCCTGGAGCTTTCTCTCTTCTACAACTGAGTGGGAACAATCAGCTCAGGCTAGAGGCCAATGTTAACTGGACCGTTTCTCCCTCTAAGTTCCAACCTTACTCTTAGCCACTGGAGACAAATGTTCTGCATACTTGTGAGAGGAATAAAGGAAGTGAGGGAAAAGGATGCTCAGGATAATTCCCAATATCATACTCTTCAAAATGTGGCCATTATATCAGCAATATCATAATCACCCAAGAGTTTGTAGAAATGAAGTGTGTAAGGCCTTAACACAGAGTGATTTAGTATGTGTGTGTGTTTTTGTGTGTTTGTCTGGGGATTAAGCTGAATTTCTCTCATGTGCTAGGCAAGTGCTTTATCACTAAACTCCAGCCCTGGTCCTTAAACCGCTTTCTTTACTGCAAGATTGTCTTAGCATGTTAGTGTGCATTACACCTTTGAGATGACCCTCTACTATGCAGCATTGCACAAGCTTTTCAAGTTGCAGAATCTTGTTTTGAAGGAACATCTGTTAATAGTGGATGTTTCAAGGAACTCAGCATGGGAAGATCTAAGGAGAATCATGATTCCAGTTGGAACAGGTGGAAAAAATTCCCCCATCCTGGTCTCCATATGAGACTGAATCTGTATAAGCACTTGAAATGTGAATTTGAAGATATTCCAAGACTTTGAGATGCCCATAGTGAAGCTGTACGTTACATAAGAATCAGAAAGTTAGCACATAAAACAAAAACTGAACTTTGGTAATTTTTTTTTAAAAAGAGATTCTTTTAGATGATATTACATTCCAGAACTTGCCTGCTGTGATGGTTAATCTCCATTGTCAACTTGACTGAATTTATTTTATTTTATTTTATTTTTTTAATTTATTTATTTTTATCTCACTCACAGGTTGGGTACTTTGAATCCCAGGCGTAGCCCCCTCCCCC
>CM053757.1:36356449-36387691 GCA_028658305.1 Pachyuromys duprasi | reverse complement strand
TGTTCATAAGAGAGATAGGTCTGAAGTTCTCTTTTTTTGTTGGATCTTTGTGTGGTTTAGGTATGAAGGTGACTGTGGCTTTACAGAAAGAGTTCGGTAATTTTCCTTCTATTTCTATTTTTTGGAACACTTTATAGAGAATTGGACATGATGACTTTTGTTATGAGTACAAGTTCATTAACAACAACAACAACAAATCAAAGTGAGTCCTGTTCTCCATAGCTTTTTCGCCATAGTGATACTTATCAAAGAAAGATGATTAGTTGCTTTTTTGTTGCTGTGATTACATACCATGACCAAATCAAAAATGTTTATTTTGGCTTCTGAATCCTGAAGGCTAGAAGCCCATCAGGGCAGGGGAGACATGACATGATGTTAGGAGCTGGAAGTCATCTGAACAAATTTCACCCACACACTGTCTAAATCAGAGAGCAGAGGAACAGGAAGTAGAAGGGGGCTGTAAAGCATAAAATCCCACCCCCAATGATGTACTTCCTCCAACAAGGCTGTACCTTCCAAAGATTCTAAAACCTCTTCAAGCAGTACCACTTGCAAGAGACCCAATGTTCAAGTATCTGAGTGTATGGGGACCACCCCTCAATAAAAACACCATAGTTGAAAATAAACATTGCAAGAAATTATCCAGTATTTGGGGAAATTTCAATGATTTATCCCAACCACTTTCTACATGATACGACAAACATATTAAATATACTCTGCAAGAGCCTATGATGGTGTGAGAAATCTTACTGAAAATGTGAAGGAAGAATAAAAAGACATAAACTTGTACATACAATAAGTATAACCGTAATATCCAAATTTCTAAAAAATCACACAGAAATCAGAAGTAGAAAGATCTAGATTGGATTACATGAAGACAAAGAAAATTTGGGGGGTTTATTTAATTGGTAGGTACTAAATCTTCTACCAGAAAAGCATATCATTGTTTCTGATGATGATGATGAACATTTCTTTCTTCCATCTTTTCTTTATTTTTCTTTTTGTGTGAAGCCCCTCACCTGACAGGATCACACAGCCTGGCAGTGATGTTTCATCTGCCATAGGGAAGCCTGAGAGGAACCCCTCCTTTAGGTTGACAGGTGGGATTTGTACCCACCAACCATCAATCTGAAATTTGATTTCTAATTAAACTATATTGAGAGGTGCCTGGATATTTAAAGAGGCATGGGGTTGTAGCAATTCCATCCTTATAAAGGAATTCAGATATTTCCCCCTGACTGGATGAGGTCTCACAGAGTAAACTGGGTCTTCAGAACCTGATCATCAGCCGTTATTACTAGAATGAGCTGTTATAAAGCAAGTTTATATCTGTTACTGTCTTACTTCTCCATATTCTCAGCTAGCCCCTCTCCCAGGATGCAATGTCATCTGCCACTAAGACCTAATCAAATTCTGAGCACATACCAGAACTGTGCATCTTGTAACCCCCAGAAATGTAAATTTTTTTAAAAAAAACTTTATTCTTTGGAATCCATCCTACCTTTGATATTTGGTTAGAGCCCCATAAATAAACTAAGACACAAGAAATACCATCGGAACATCCCCAAAAGATGAAGACTACCCTAGTGACCTTGCAGAGACAGTACACTCCTGTCACAAAAGACAAATGCACACAAGGAGGAAACGCTGATTAGAAAGCCCCTTATCCCTGTGAGCCTGGTGACCTGAGTTTGGTCCCTGGAACTTGTATAAAGGTATAAGAAGAGAACTGACTGCACAATGTTGTTCTCTGACCTCCATATGTGCACTGTGCCATGCACACTTGCACAGAAACATCATGTCCACACACAATAATAATCACCCTTTGAAAGAGGAATACCCAGGATCACGCCAGCCCTCTACAAAGAAACAAGTCTGTGTTTCTAAGATACAATTCCATCACATCCTTATTGAAGACAATTTCCCTGGCTTCCTCACGATAAGGTGCTGTGCCTCGACATTTCTTGATTTGTCATGAATCCTTTTGGACCATGGCCTCATCTCTAGGTACTCTGGCTGCCTAGTGTTGACTTTTCCACCATCCTGAGAAATTTTCAGATCCTTAAATACCTGCAAGCTGTCATCCAGCTCAAGGTCCTTGGATGTATTGTTTCTTCCATCTGGATCTTTTGTCCTGGATCACTCCACTACAGAAAACCCTTACCTTGCCCCAGAGATCAGGCTATACTTTCTTACTCTGCTTACTCTGGCTTCTCATTAATGGCTCTCTCCTAAGCCTAAACTTCTAGTCACCTTTACTTTCTAACTTGGAGAGTGTGGGGTCCAGGCATATGCTTTCTGGCCCCGCTCACCCTTCAACTTGACACAGACTATCTCAGTCCCTGCCTTTGTCCTTCAACCCCTGTGTATATCTCTGTGTTTCATATGCACAAGTACACGCTTGTGTGTGCATATGCACGCATACCCCCTGTCTGTGCATGTACTCAGAGGCTAGAGCTCAGCCTTGGATGTCTTTCTCTAACACCCTCCATCTAATTTTTTGAGACTATGTCTCTTAATGGTTGACATTGGTTTGGTAAATCCAGTGGTCCTTCTGTCTCTATCCACAAATGCCAGGATTACAGGTGCATGCCAACTATCTGGCCTTCTGCTTGGGTACGAGGGAGTCTGAACTCACGTCCTCAATCTTCTACAGCAGGCACTTGGCATTCAAGCCATCTCTTCAGCTCCTCCATCTCTTACTCATTAGTGATTTTTTTTCTGGTTGAACCGTACTACACTGATAGATTTTAATGTTTTCCTACCACTCAACTAAACTTCCAAGCCTGACTACGAATTCTTTATCATAAAAGAAACACCTCAGGAGTATTTTTTCTGAGCTGTGTGGAACAGCAAACCACCTGCTCAAAAACTATACCACAAATCAATTTCACCTTCCAGGTTTTGGAGACTCCAACACAGTGATGGGTAAACCAGGACTACTCTGTATGTGGCCTGTGGACTGGCTATCAAAACAGAAATCTTGGAGTAAGCTGCCAGCAACTCCTAAAGCAAGTTGTTTTGGAGAAATAAAACAACAAATTCTCAGCAATGCTCTCAGTGTGCAACACACTGAGATTTTATTTAAAGCCTGCTCTTCACCAGCTAGTCTGAGAGCTCTGTGAGACAAGTGAAGAGTGAATCCACAGGATGGCTCTCCTTAGCCCTGCTAACCTTTGACCTAAGATCTGTGACTCTTCATTAGCTTTGATTGTTGCCTTCACTGGAGCTATTATTGCTGTGCTGGAACACCATGACTAAAAGTAACTTGGGGAGGAAAAGATACATTTGGCTTCCATATCCTGAGTTACAGTCTGAGAGAAACCAAAACAGAAATTCAAACTGGACAGGAATCTGAAGTCAGGAGCTCGCTGATGCAGATGCCATTGAGGGGTACTGCTTACCGACTTGCTCCTTATGGATTGCTCACCCAGGACCACCAGCCCAGAATGTACCACTCCTAAGTGGATATTAGACATATAATATAGAATAAACATACTAAAATCTGTAAACCTAAGGAAGCTAATCAAAAAGGAGGATTCTGGCTAAGATGCTCAATCCCCATTCAGAAAGGCAAAGAGGATGGACATCGGAGGAGGAAGAAAACAAGAAACAGGACAGGAGCCTACCACAGGGGGCTTCTGAAAGGCTCTACCCTGCAGGGTATTGAAGCAGATGCTGAGACTCATAGCCAAAGTTTGGGCAGAGTGCAGGGAATCTTATGAAAGAAGTGGGAGATAGAAAGACCTGGAGGGAACAGGAGCTCCACAAGGAGAGCAAGAGATCCAAAAAGTCTGGGCATAGGGGTCTTTTCTGAGACTGATACTCCAGCCAAGGATCACTCATTGAGATGGCCTGAAACCCCTGCACAGATGTAGCCCATGGCAGTTCAGTGTCCAAGTGGGTCCCATAGTAATGGGAACAAGGACTGTCTCTGACAGGTACTGACTGGCCTGCTCTTTGATCACCTCCCCCTGAGGGGGGAGCAGCCTTACTGGGCCACAGAGGAAGACAATCAGCCACTCCTGATGAGACCTGATAGACTAGGATCAGAGGGAAGGGGAGGAGGACCAACCTTATCAGTGGACTTGGGGAGGGGCATGGGTGGGGAAGAGGGAGGATGGGATTGGGAGAGGAGGAGGGAAGGAGATACAGGAGGGATACAAAGTGCCACAATCTTTAGAAATTCAAACTATTAAAAGTTCAAAGTCTCTTTAAAATATTTAAAATCTCCATAAAAATCCAAAGTCTCTTCAAAAAGTTCAAAGTCTCTCAAGCATGGGCTTCTATAAAGTGAAAAGAAGTAAATTTCCTTTTTATTCCAAGAGGGAAGAACCAGGACACAGTCACAATCAATTCAATGTAAAAACCAACTCCAACGGTGTAAATAACTCAGTGCCCAATGTCTCGGATTCAGACACAACCTATATAGGCTTCTCCAAAGAGCTTGGGTCACTTACTTACCTCCACCATCAGCATCACACAGATTACCTCCTAGGCTCAAACTGGCTCTATTCTGCTCCTGCTGCTGTCTTTTGGTGTTCATCCCATAGTACCAGCATCTCCAGAAGCTGGAGTCTCCTACTGCAACTGGGCTGCACTTTCACCAATAGTTCCTCTACTCACAAGCACCCTTAGCTTGGTGGGAGAGTCTCCTCATGGTGCAAAGCCTCAGCTTCTCTGTATGACCCTTTCTGTCCTGGGCCTTCAACTGCCACTGAGGCTGCACCTTCACCAATGGCCTCTCCTGGCCTCTCCCAGTACCAAGCCTCAATACTGTCCATTACTCTTTCACACCTTCAAAGCTAGTATCACCTGGATGAGGCTTACCTGTCAAGTTCAGCTACCAACATGATATACAGACTTGGCTGCCTTTGGAACACAGCATCTGTGTGCTGAGCCTGATGAAACACTTCCAGAGATTTTACCTCATTGATACTGGACCTCGTAAAGGACATTTATTTAAGTGGTGCTGGTCTCTTGTTGATCACAACTGATGCCTTACCCCAAGCTAACAAAAACCTTAGTTCAAAATATCCAATGGCCTGACAGAGTCTCTGCTTCCCTCTGAAACTTTACAAGCCAAGACTGTGCTGTCTGCACCATTCCTGGCATTATTCTCTAATCTTCCAAGTTCTCACAACAGCTCACCAAGCTTTGCAAACTCGGTGGCTTTTCTAGCCGCAAGTTCTAAAGTTTTTCCACAGTACTCCCAAAACACATGGTCAGATCTCTCCCAGCAAAATCCCCACAATCATAGGGTCAATTTTGTTATTAGTTGAGGCTTTCTAAGGGAACACAACTGAGAGTATTAAGTAGAAAGTCTGATAGGTAGGTAGGTAGGTAGATAGATAGATATAGAGATGATAGATTATAGATATGTAAACAGATGATGTATAAACAGATGATGATATAGACAGACGTATGGGCAAGGCATCGTTTGGACAATACCATTCAGTTTTAACAGGTACAGACTATATAATACCTAGTCTGAAAAACTTTCTCACTTTGTCCAAGTAAGGCGACTCAACATTGAGGCATTGAGAATGCAGGAAATAACAGTATAAAGAGCTGAGTCCTGGATGAATGAGAAAGAATAATTGAGGGAAGTTGGAAATCTACTCCCACCCTCTGCTGGAGAGGAATCAGAAGGGGGTAGAAACTGACTGACCTGAGGTCTCACAGCAGCTGAGACGAATGGACAGATCATCTGCTCCCAGCTCATCCTTATCACCTCTGGAGCTTGATTTCTCAAAGGAGCCATGTTTAAAAGGCAAAGATGTTCCAGCATGGGGACTTTTGGACAAGCTGACAGATCTGTGTGACAGGTGTGATTCTAGACAAAAGGAGGGCTCACCTTCTCCTCTGAGAAAAGCCTGTCTTGCCTAGAGAGGGAATAATAAGAATAACAATGCAGGACTGTCTAAAAACACCATTTCTCAGGCAAATTGTGTCCCAAGGGAATCCCTGCTGGCACCCAAAGTCTTCAGGTGCCTCTGACAAGGAGCACAAGATGGCTAGGTTCCCAGCTGCTCCAAAAAGTCTATCTGCCCTTACCCATCACCCCCACCCCCAGCATCCTTGCAGAAACAGGCTTTACACAATTTTTTGGACTCTGTGAATATGGAGTAGAGATCACAGTTGCAGACACAAGCTATATTTTATTGGTCAAAACTAGTGTAAGGCAGCAGCAGACACCCCTAAATCATGTGTCATTACAGGCCTGGATACTGCTTCCCAAGGTGAAGCTGAGTCTCTCTAACCCAGCCACAAGACAGAAGGGTAAGGAGCATTCTGGCTTCCAAATGTTTAAGCAGTTCTGGAATGGATAAACAAATACAAAACCAGTTATTCTTCAGCTAAACTGAATTTTTGTCCTAGGAGCACCTCTTGTTAATGCTCACAGTCCTTGGCAGAGAAGAATCCAGTGAGAATGCACTCCTGATTCCAGGTAGCCAAGCCAGAGAAACAAAGGGCCTTTGCTTGACATGTCAGGACCCCAGCCATCATTAGACCCTCTCTATGCCCTGAGTCTGCTGTTTGTAAAAAAAGGTCTTTCCAGTTATTGCTACAAGAATGAAAGACATGCTTGTGATACCAGTCTTCTGGAATAAGATAACAGTAAATCTATGGACTGGAAAGATATCTCTCTGGTTAAGAGCACATACTGTTCTTACAGAGGACCTGAGTTCAGTTCCCATCATCCACTCGAGCCAGCTCATAAGCACATATAACTCCAGCATCAGAGTATCTGAAGCCACTTTCTAGTCTCCAAGAGCACCTACATGCATGTATACACATTCACACACAGGCAGACACACTTAAAAATAGTAAAGATAAGTTCGATCATAGTACACAGAACTGAAAGAATGTGACCACTTTCCCAGGCAAATCTGTGCCTTGTAATGATTAGGGGTTTCTGTCCGTTCTCTTACTTTTCAATGAAAATGCAACTCAAAACAAGTGGGTACAGTTAGTGTTCACTGCATCCATTAGAGAGTCACTAACACAGGAGCAGGAGGATCTGCCAACCACGTCTAGAAGATCTCACAGTGGTTTCATTTCATTTGGTTGCACATTTCCACACACCCCATGTCTCCTCTCTTTCCATTCTTCCCATCTTCAATTTGGGTCCTATTCCTGACCATTGTCCTAGACTTATCAGGAGAAGGAAGCTAATTATATATTCATTCACTCATCAGTTTTAACCAATTACCCATCCCTTCCGTGAGAACACACTGAAGTATTCCATTTCTATGAGGCACCAATTGAGTGATGGGTAAAGATGTCTTTGACAGTCTTCATTTTGGGTACAGGATAAAGATTGTATGACATAGCTCTGTGATGGTCACCTCCCCTTGTCAGTCACTGTCTCACAGATAAGTCACAACAACAAGGGGCTTTCAGAGTCACTACTTTCAAACATTTTGTAGCTCTAAACATAAGTGATATAAGAATGTATCTATGACCAGTGGCTACTGATAGGCAATAAATATTTAGGAAAGGAGGAAATATGAGGAGGTGGAGAATGATGGAAAAGAGGAAAGGAAGGGAAAGGAAAGAAAGAGAAAAAGAAGAACAAGGGAAGAAAGGGAAGAAAGGAGAAAAGGAAAGGAGAGGGCAAAGGAGAGAGGGACTGGGTAGGGAAGTCAAAGGAAGGGAACCGAAGGGAAGGGAAGGAAAAGTGGAATAGAAAAGAGAAAAACGAATGCCTACAGACTCCATAAAATCTAGAGTAAGAGCAGTGAGGCGGTCTTAGGGAGCAAGCTTTCTGGGTGAGCCCCTCTGTTTCTGTCCAGGTACAAGACCTGATACCTCCCATTCTAGACTGCTTTCTCAACAACAAGTTGTGAATAATGTTAACAACTATTAGGAGATTTCTTTTCCCTGCATTCCCTTTGCCCTTACTTTATTCATTAAGATGACTCAGACTCCACGTAGCTGAGTACACTCCCCAAGTAGCTGAAATATAACAGTAAGCAATTTACTATTACATATGAACAATAGTTACATTATCAAAGTATTTGGATCCAGAATGGCTGATGGCTCATGTCTATTATTAAAGACTCAATATCACTCTGGGTTTTTTAAAAGAAAATATTTTTTTCAGAATGTTCGAGAGAATGTGCTCTTGTGTCTGATTAGCTGGGATTACTTAAACCAATCACTGATAAATGGTCTGTGGAAATGATTGACTTGAGTTTGGCTGAGGCCTTGAATCTGTGGACTGCATTTCACAGGTATATCACTCACCCACCTTCCAACAAATCTGGGCTCTGCTAACATGGGAAAACTTAAGGTCATGGCCCTCAAACAGTAAAAGCATTTATTGCTATTGAGGGCAAATGGCAAGATAAAAAAGTGTGCTTATCTTTTGGTTCTTAAGTTTTAAAAATTAGTCTGATTGTATTAAAAATATTTAGATGTATATGAAATAAATAATAATAAGGTCTCTCTTATATCATGAGATTGCAAAAGATTATTCAAGACATATAATAAGAGAAGAGTGAGAAAGGTAAGCCAAGGGAAGGACTGGTCTTTTTCATCCTGACCTTGTCTAAGCTTCCTCTCTCCAACCTTCTCATCTTGGCAACATCTAAGAAGAAGGACCATTGCATTTAGGGAGAGGCTGAAGGTTGCAGAAACATGAAAGCAGAAGTAATGTCGAAGGAGTACCCAACCCCAAATCACTAAGCCAGCAAAAGCCCCAGCATCCTGATGCATGAATCTTCTGCTCCTGATTCCTTCCATGGGTTCTATAATGTGGGGAAAGAAAAAAGAAACTCAATATCAAGATGTACCAGGCACTTCAGCAGCTACAATGTACAGATGATACACTCCAGCTGCCCTCAGCCTCTGTAAATACATCTTGGCTTAGTGTCTACCTCACATGAAAAAGAGAGGCCTCAGATTCTTTGCCTTTGGCTTCCATCCACTTTTCAACAAAACACAAAGTGAGTTCACTCAGATCTAGCTTCTCTAAACAACAGGAATACAAAGCCTGGGGTAGATTTACTGTGATTAGTGAAATGAGCTGTGTGCCTCCTTTAGGAATATTTTCTTTACTCCCCATCCAAAAAAATTCCTTACACAATGGATGGTGGTTAATATACAGACTCAAAACTGTACAGAGTGCAGGTAATAAGGAACCGTGATGTACCGTACTCTAAATGAAACATCTATATGATATTTCTTCACTTCCAAAGCTTTGGAACTATTGCAGAAGTAGGGGGAAAAAAGTAAGAGCCCAGGATCGTGGAAGATTACTGGAAAATAATTATTCCAGACGTGACAGAACCATTTCATTCATGAATGCCGTATGAGGTGGCCAACACAAGACATGTACAGTATCAAGTCACTCAGCACTACAGCATGGAAGGGAGAGGCTCCTGAGGGTCCACTCCAAGCTGAGGAGCCATCTGCTTTGCTAAGTCTTGTGGTCACTGGCAGGTTGTCCTTTCTCTAACAGGTAGCCCTAAAGCCATGCACATACAGGCAATTGGACTCAGTGGGTTATACACTGAGTTTCACAGCCATTTACCAGTAAATCTTGAAAACAAGTTTTGATGAGCCCAAGGCTCACATGCTAAAAATGCAGCAAGGCTATCCCACTCTATAACCTCCCATATAACCCATTCTAAAGTAAGATTCCATTGCCAAGATTTCCTCTTCGTTCTTCTTTTTTAATATAATTTTTATTTTTTATATTAATCACAGACTATTTACTTTGTATCCCAGCCATAGCTTCCTCCCTTATTCCCTCCCAATCCCACCATCCCTCCCGCATCTCCTCCCTGCCCCTTTCCAAGTCCACTGATAGGGGAGGACCTCCTCCCCTTCCATCTGACCCTAGCTTATCAGGTCTCTTCAGGACTGGCTGCAACTCTTCACTCTTCTTTATAGGCTCTGCACATGGCTTGGAATCTGTCCTGTGTAAATAGTTCATTTCTATCTCCTCTATTATTCTGTAAACTCAAAAAGGGTTCTTTTGATCAATCCCTAGCTGAGTAACTGCTATATGGTAGATGTTCTACCCATTTAGTTTGCTCTATATTACTGTGATAAACACAGTAACCAAAAGAAACTGGGCCAGAAGGGGGCTTATCTTATTTTACAGCTTATAATCCATCATGAAGGTAAGTCAAATAGATAGAAAGTCAATAAGAAACCTGGAGGCAGGAATGAAAACAAACTATAGAGGAATGCTTCTTAGTGGTTTGCTCACTGTAGCTTGCTTTGCTAACATACTTGCACAGTCAAGAGCCATCTGCCCAGAGGTAGCTGAGCCCACCCCCATTAATAACAAAAATGCCCATGGGCTTGCCTATAGTTCAATCTGATGGAGCCAATTCCTCAACTGGTGTTTCCTCTTTGCATGTGACTCTAACTGGTATCAAGTTGAAAAACTAACTATCAAAACACATATCGACAAATATCTATTAGCTTATAAATAAATAAACAAAGATTTGAACACAAAAATCTATGCTGGCAGCCTTTATATTATATCAAATTATGCATTATACCTCTGGTCTTCCTAGTAATTCTTTGAGGTTAAAATCATTAATAAACAGCATTTCACGGGTATTAAAGCCGAGATCAATTGTGTTAGGTAGCTTAAACCCTTGTAACAGAGCATTTAACTCAGGCCCCTGGATTCCAGATTATGTCTTGCCAGATACAAGCAAGAATTGTGTGACTCCCACCTCTGACCTCATCTAAAACCAAAGCCAGCTGCAGTTTTACTGAGCCAGCCCTGCCACGGATGCAGAGAAGGGATGCTGTTGAGATTTCAGTTGGTTTTAGCACCGCACATCTCAAAACAAGCATCAGTGCAGTTCTCTAGCTGTTCCAGTTCTGTAACGTAGCTGCTTTTATCAAATATGCTTGTCTGTAAGCAGGAGCTCGGGCAGTCAGCAGCCTGGAAGGCACACTGATGTCCTCTCCTGCGCACTTTCTTGCCTGTGCTTCCTGCTGGGGAAATTTGTTAGGAACAGGCCGGGTGACTACCCTTCAGAGCATGTGGAGAAAAACCAAACCAACTTCTCAAGCTGCTAAAAGGAAAAGTTTCAGAGAAAGGAAATAATGCGAACTCCTACAGCTCTTGAATTAATTAGGAAACGTATTTTTCTGTCTTTAAAAACGGGAAAAGAAAAATAGAACACCTTGTTCTTTGCAGTTGCTAAAACAGCTCTCCCTTTCATTTAGAAAGTTGAGAAGAACCACTTAGAGGCTCGGAATTGTTTCGTGAAGGAGTGCCCTGTTCCTCTAAACTTGGAGAGAGACTGTTTCATGTGTTTCCAGAACAGTCCAAAGTGCTGTCAGTTTTCCATACTGTTATCTTTAATCATTCTTCATTTTCTCATTATGGCATATAAAGCCACATCCCAAGGCTGGCACTTGGGGCTTTTAAGACTTTGAACCTCTCTCTAACAAAGGAAATGTAAGGGTAACCCTTCTCTTTTACAGGCTTCATTTATGATACAGTAGAATGAAGTCTTGAGTCATACATACAGTCTCCAATTTCTGGCCTGAACCCAATCCCAACAATGTAAGACCAACATATTTCAATCAAGGAAATAAAAAGAAGGAGTTGGTAAGACTGGTGTGGTGGTGTATACTCATAATCCCAGAATTTGGGAAGTGGAGGCAGGGGGATTAGGAATTCAAAGCTAGCTTCTGCTGCCTAGTGAATTCCAGGCCGCTCTGGGCTTCATGAAGCCCTGTCATAAAACAACAATAGGGAAACCAAAGAAATACCCATTTTTTTTAAAAAAACGTAACAATCAAAGTTTGAGGTGAGGACTGTGTATATGTATGTGGCATGTCCACACAGGGTATCCTGCTCTCTCTCTCTTGAGATACAGGCCTACTGAATTGACTGTGTTTATTGGCCAGTGAGCTCCTTGAATCTACCATTATCTACCTTCCAGATATGGGGTTATAGGCTTGCATGTCTGTGCACAAGTTTTTTATTTGGTTGCTTGGGATTCGAATTCAGGTCCTCATACTTGTACACACAGCAAAATGCTCTTACCAACTGAGCCATCATCACACCAGCCCTGTGATCAAAGATTTATTTTTTAATTTAAATTCATTTATTTATTCACTTTACATCTTGATGGCAGCCTCATCCTCTTCTCACAGTCTCCAGCTCCTCTGTTCTCTTCCTCTTCAGAGAAGGGAGAAGTCGTCCATGGGAAACAACCTGCCCTGGCACATTAACTTGCTGCAGAACTAGGAGCATCTTGTCCCACTGAGGCCAGAAAAGGCAACCCAGTTAGGGAAGTGGGATCCAAAGGGAGGCATCAGAGTCAGAGAGGACCCCCACTCCAGTTGTTGGAGGTTCCACATGTAGACCAAGCTGTGCATCTGCTACATATGTGCAAGGGGCCTAGGTCCAGTCCATGCATGCTCTTTGGTTGGCGGTTCAGTCTCTGTGAGCCCCCATGGGCCCAGGTTAGTTGACTCTATAGGTCTTTTTGTGGAGTCCTTGACCCCTCTGGCTCCCTCAATTGTCCCCCCAACTCTTCCATAGGATTTTCCAAGTTCCGTCTAATGTTTGGCAGTAGGTCTCTGCATCTGTTTCCATCAGCCACTGGGTGAAGCCTCTCAGAGGAGCTATGCGAGGCTCTTGTCTATAAGCATAACAGAGTAACATTAATAGTATCAGGGACTGGTTCTCTTCCATGGGACAGGTCTCAAGTAGGGCCGGTCTGTGGTTGGCCATTCCCTCAATTTCTGCTCCATCTTTGGCCCTGCACACCATGTAGGCAGGATAAACTGTGGATCAAGGGTTTTGTGGCTGGACCAGTGTCCTTATCCCTCTACTGGAAGTCCTGCCTAGCTACAGGAGATGGCCACTTTAGTCTCCATATTCTCTGCTGCTAAGAGTCTCAGCTAAGGTGACCCCCATAGACTTCCTGAGGCCTCCTCTATCCCAGGTCTCTGGCAAATCCCATAGATGTCCCTTACCTCTAACTTCTCTTCTCACACCAGCCCCTACCCCACCCTCCCTACACCTAATGCTGACCTCTGCTTCCCTCCCCATCCCCTCTCTTACCAGTTTCCTTCATACTTCCACCTCCAATGCCTATTTTATTTCCCTTTCTGAGTGGGACCCAAGAATCCTCCCTTTAATTTATTTTTTAATTATTCATTGAGAATTTCACACATACAGTATAATATGATCATATACAATTCCTGCCCACCATTCCAAAAACTCTTAAACATCTATAATTTAAAGAAAAACCACACAGAATGACTTGGCATGTCTCTCAGTTGGTAGAGTGTTTGGCTTCATACTCAAAGCCCTGGGCTCAATCTTCAGCACTGCATAAAATTAGGTTTGCTGGTATATGACTGCTCAGGACACAGAGGCAGAAGGATGAGAAATTCAAAGTCATCCTCTTCCGTATAGAGAGTTCACAGCCAGCCTGGGCTACATGAGAAACTGGTAAAAATTAAAATAAAGAAATATTGATTTCTTCCACTCTGAAGTTGATATTCTTAAAGCCAGGATTTATCTGGCTATATCTGATTTTATTAATTCTAAGCAATTAATCAATTTTATCTTATTTCAAAGAAGCAAAAGGAAAATCTCTCTCTTCTTCCTTCTTGTGTGGAATTGTGTGTTTTAAAAAGCATAAAGTACAAAAAAAAAAAAAACTTTCAAAAGCCAGGAAGTAGTAAAGCATGCCTTAATCTCAGCACTCAGGAGGCAGAGACAGGCAGATCTTTGTGAGTTCAAGGCCAGCCTGATCTACAAAGTGGGTCCAGGACATCCAGGGCTGTTACACAGAGAAACCCTATTAAAGAAAGAAAGAGAGACAGAGATTAAGTAAAATCTAGAATGTTTTGCAAATGCACGAAGGACTATGATGTCATAAAAAGTGTGTTGCAGAGTTGAGCCATAGCCACGCATGAGATATGGAGAAGACAAAATACTTAAAAAAACAGTAACTTGAAGTCCTAAGAGTTAGGTTGACAGTTAGGTTAGGGAAGTAAGCCTGATCCTGGAAAAAATATGAAATGAAGGCAATGGTAGAGTTGACTAGGAGAAGGACAAAACATGAGTTTAAAAGGTGACAGAGAATGTCTCTAGATGTTGTTACGGAAGAAAGAGAGGGGCTAGAGATAGCAGCAGAAAACATTTGATGAGATGGTCCAAAGAGTAGCAGAGCTGTACATTAGGATGAGAGAGCAGCAAACAATGTCAATGATAGAATTTCTCTGTCAGACAAAAGAAAGAGATGTGCTTAACACATTTAAAGAATGCAGACACATGCCATAGGATTGCCAGCTATGTCTGCTTATGGTAAAGCAGGTGACTGTAAGGCCAAGTCAGTTTGACCGGAAACCCTAAGGCCAAATATGAGACCTACAGGCTTCCCTTCTTCTGCCTAGATGATCCATCATATTTTCAAACTGCCTGGCCTCTCAATGTTGTTAGCAATGTCCTTCTCAACCTCAACTTGCTGAAAAAGCCATTCCTCATCTACATGCTTAACCTGGCTGTTTTTCAAACTCTCATCCCTGGAACTATATCTGTCTTGCCTTGCAATGTTGTAACGTATTGTTGAGCCTCTCACGATACTCATTCCAGAGTTTACTCTCGTGCAGCAATTGTAATCCTTGAGTAAGAATCAAGGGGAAGCTCATAACATACTGGTTTATTTATAATAGCTACAAGCCTATCAAAAAATAGAGTGGGAGAAAATTGACATATAGTATTAGTATTAAATTCCACTGAAAACAAGGCTTTCCACTTTTGCTCTTGTATGTTTTGAGACAGAATCTCCCTGTGAATGCCAGTCTGGCCTGATGATCACATTACTCCTACGTTATTTTCCTGTGAGAAGAAACTACGGGAGGGGAAGGCGCAGTGACATGTCCTCAAAACTCTCCCAGGTGACCTTCTTAGTCACCATGCTTTCATATTCAGTAAGAACACTGTAGAGCAACAATAATGACATATCTGTATTCTGCCCCATCAGAACAGCACTAAAAGGCACACCAGCTATTGATCCTGGTGAGCCATCATCAGTACTGTGGCCTAAAGTCATGAATACATTCCTGAGAGTTTCAGTGTTCTTCCCATCCATAATTTCAAGTTCACTCTGAGCTAACATTTCTCTGAGTGACATGAGAAATGAGCAAACCAACTTCACCATGTCTCCCAACTTCTAAATGTGCTGGAAATTATCATAGCATGTATGATTTGGTTCTCCAAAAATTACTTCTGACAGGCTCTCCAACTTGCACTGTTTATCTGTGGCAACAAGAAACCTTCGCCTTTTAGAAGAGTCTTGCACACTGCAGACCCTTGAAAGAATCAATCAATAGGTACATTTTAACCTTTGATTAGATCATAAGAAACATTCCTTCTAATTTCTAAGAGATACACATGGAATCTCCCATGCCTCCCTTGGGCAAAAGAAGGCTATTATTATGCACTTCCTTGATATAATTATGGTCCCCTCATTTTTACTTCTGCTATCTAGACTGTTTAATGCCATGAGCATAATATTCAAAACTAATAACTTTTTTATCATATTAAATGTCATACCATTTTCTTACATTTCATAAAAGGCCTCTAAGGGGTAAAAAACCCCAAAGAAAATTAAAAATCCTCCAAACTTCTACTTCATTGGGATCTTTATGGTGGTGTTTTAATGCCTTAATATTTGCTTTAACAACATTTTACATGCATTAACATTTGAAGATTTCATGTGAATTACTTCTTTAATTGGCTTAGCAGTGAAAAGCACTGACTGTTCTTCCTGAGTACCTGGGTTCTATTCCCAACATCCAGATGGCCACATACAACCATCTATAACTCCAATTCCGGGGGATCCAATGCCCTCTTCTGGCCTCTGTGAGCACTGCACACATGTGGTACATAGATTTGATACAGACAAAACAATCATTCACATAAAATAAAAATATATTCATTAATAAATAAACTAATAAAATAATTACCCAGAAGCTCTTCATCTGGATATATACGCAAAAATGACATCATCCCCTCTAAAGATATCTGCACTTCCATGTTTCTTGAAATATTATTTAAAATAGTCAAGCTGTACAGAGCAACGAAATAAGCATTCATTGGTGGATGAATCAATTTTTTTAACATTTTTATTTTATATTAATCACAGGTTATGTACTTTGTTTCCCAGCCATAGCCCTCCCCCCCTGTTCCCTCCTTATCCTCCCCCATCCCTCCCTCATCTCCTCCCTGTCCCTTTCCAAGTCCGCTGATAGGGTAGGACCTCCTCCCCTTCCATCTAACTCTAGCTTATCAGTTCTCTTCAGGAATGGCTGCAATGTCCTCTTCTGTGGCCTAGCAAGGCTGCTCCTCCCCTCGGGGGAGGGAGGAGAGGGTCGAAGAGCCAGCCATTGAGTTCATGTCTGAAATAGTCCCTGTTCCCCTTAGCAGGAGATATTGAGCTACCATTTGCTACATACAAGCAGGGGTTCTAGGTTATATCCATACATGGTCCTTGGTTGGAGAAACAGTCTCATAAAAGACCCCTGTGCCCTGATAGAGCTCTTTTCCTCTCTAGGCCATACTAACTCCCCCTTCTTTCATATGAATTTTAATATGATGTATATATAAAAGGAATATTATTCAACTACATAAAACAATGATCTCTGTCAATAAACTCTAACATGGGTGAGCCTGGAATTAAGTGGAATAAGCAACACACAGAGAAACAGAAGTATCACATGGTCTCATTAATGTGTGGACTCTAAAACATACTCAAGTACACATTTAGAGCTCAAAACACTGGTTACTATGCACAAAAAGTAGGTTGGACAGGAAGGAAGTGAAACTGATGACAAAGGATATGAAGTAGGAGATATGCTTGAAGAAAAAGTCCACACATGTAATGTACAACATGAAGAGTGTGGACGACAAAGAGTGAGTCCTTGCCTAGCACACACAAACCCCTGAGTTTGATTCCCAGTTCCCAATAAACCAGGTGTGGTGACATGCATCTGGGATCATAGCACAACCTCAGCTACACGAAACTGAGTCGCAAAACAAAACAAACATGCTGAATGCTGGATTCATGCTATTGTAGCAATTATTGTCGCAATATATACTGCTATGTGAGATGGTGGCTATGTTAGTTTTCATCACTGCAGCAAGCTCTCTACTACTTATATATCACACATATCACATTATTTTGATAAGGAATGCTTTACAAACGGAACATGCATCTGAAAACACTTCAGTTTATGTGGCTTGTTTATATGTCACTCTGCATATCTTTACCTGACATTCTGCTCCATTTTTTAAAGTGAAGGCCCTTTGTGCCATACTTCCGTTCATTATTATTTCATGTGGATGAGTAATTGCCAATCAAATCAATAGTGTGGTCACAGCACATACATTCTGATTAATTGCTTAGCAGCACCAGAAAAGGAGACCACATGATGGCCTCAGCAATTAGGTGATTTAGCTGTGTGACTCGGTAAGTCACCTCTCACACGGCCATCATTATCATTAATCATGCCAAATTTTGGTGTTTTCATCTGTAAATTAAAGGAGTTGAACTAAATTGTTTCTCGGTAATTTTCAGGCCTCTTGTTTTAAAAGTGAACGTTGTAAAGGCCAACCAACAGTCAGCTGAGAGACAGAGTGACAGAGTGGCTCTAGGACAGCCATCCCGATAACCCCAAATTAAAGGCCTGGGGCCACCATGAAGATGCGTACCCAAAAAGAAAAGAGACCAAAGAAGACAGCTCAGTGGGTAGAGTGCTTGCTGTTCAAGCAGGAGAACTTGAGTTCAAAACCAGTAGCATGAACGCTGGGCACGGAGACTTATGTATGTAGGCCCAGCAGTGAGGGGAAAGAGAGAAAAGGACTCTAGGGGCTCGCTACCCAGCCAGGCTAGCCAAAATAGTAAGATGTAGGTTCAGTGAGAGACTCTATTAAAAATAAGAGTTGAGGGAGATTGAGGAAAACCTCAATGTCCACAGCTGGCCTCCACATGTACATGTATGAGAGAGAACATTTGAACAAACACATATCATACACACACATGCACACACACACAAACACACATGCACTCACACACATGTACACACACACAAACACACATGAACTCACACACAGATGCACATACACACATAGAATGGAGGAAACCATTTCTTAGCATAGGTCTGGCCAAACGTATAAGCAAATTAATCATTTAAAGAGCAAATATATATATTATAAAATGTGAATGAAAAAAATAAGAATAGAGCCTTGAACTCATTGGCACAAGAGACAACTTCCTGAACAGAACATCAACAGCACAGGCTCTAAGATCAACAATTTATAAATGTGACCTCATGAAACTGAAAAGCTTCTGTAAGGCAAAGGATACTGTCAACAGAACAAAAAGACAGACTATAGACAGGGAAAAGATCTTCATCAACCCAACATCCAACAGAGGGATAATATTCAAAATATATAAAGAAATCAAGAAATTAAGCACCAACCTCTCCCCAAATAATCCAATTTAAAAATGGCATACAGAGCTAAACAGAATTCGCAATAGAGGAATATCGAATGTCAGAGAAACAGTTAAAGAGATGTTCAACGTCCTTAGACATCATGGAAATGCAAATCAAAATGACTCTGAGATTCCATCTTCCACCTGTCAGAATGGCTAAAATCAAAGTCTCAGGGACAACACATGCTGGTGAAGATGTGGAGAAAGGGGAACCCTCCTCCATTGCTGGTGGAAGTAAAACTTGAACAACCACTCTGGAAATCAATCTGGGGCTTTCTCAGAGAACTGTAAATAGTGCTACCTTAAGACCCAGCTGTACTACCACACAACAAGGACATTTGCTCAACTCTGTTCTCAGCAGCTTTATTTATAATAGTCAGAATCTGGAAACAACCTAGATGTCCCTCAACTAAAGAATGGATAAAGAAGTTGTGGTACATTTACACAACGACATACTACTCAGCTATTAAAAACAAGGAAATCATGAAACTTGCAGGCAAATGGATGGAACTAGAAAAGATCATTCTAAGTGAGGTAACTCAGACCCAGAAATACAAGCATGGTATATATTAATTTATAAGGGAATATTAGCCATATAATACAGGATAACCATACTACAATACATAGACTTAAAGAAGCTAAGTAACAAGAAAGACCCTAAGGAGGATGCTCACTACTCATTCAGAAGGACAAATAGAATTACCAGCAGAAGCAGATGAAGAGAAGGAGCAGGATGGGAACATACCATATATGTCCTTCAGAGACTGATGCACCAACCAAGGACTAGGCATGGAGAGGACCTAGACCTCCCCCCCCCCACACCCTGCTCTAGCCAATAGGTAGCTCAGTATCCATATGTCTCCTGTAGTAAGATGAGGTAGGACTGTCTCTTAAATGGACTCTGTTGCCCACTCTTTGATCACTTCCCTCTGGCAGGACAACCTTGCCAGACCATAAAGGAAAAGGATGCAGGCCGTCCTAATAAGATGATAGGCTGTGGTCAGATGGTAGGAGAGGAGGGATCCCCCTTTCTGAGGACTAAGGGAGAAGAATTGGGAGGGGCAGGGTAAAGGAGGGAGAGTGGGACTGGGAGGAGATGAGGGAAGGGGCGACAATCAGGATGTAAAGTGAATAAATTATAAAAAAAATTAAATTATATTTAAAAATAAGAATAATAAGACCAAGTTTCAAAGAATGCAATGCACCATCCATGTCAAGGAGCAAAGCAAATGAGTAGGAAGCAATGACTGATTGATGCTATGACCATCTATTAGAAAATCTGGAAGAATTAGCTCTCTGAATTCAAAATAAACTATAACTTAAAAATGAACTGTGTGGGTACCAAAAATATTTAAATTAATGGCTTTCATATATCTATTAGCAATAGTAAACTTGAAGACAAAATTTTTCACAGTATCTCACTCATAAGAATGATAAATGAACCACAGAATGCTTATGAATGAGTTTTTAAAAAGTAGCAAAATATATGAGTTTTAAAACAGTCCCACAGTTATGGAATCAGCTGATCCATAATCTGAAATTTCTGAAAATGACCCAACTTATGGCTTTCATTATTTGACTAGCTCTGGTATTCATTACAATGAGAAAAATGAATTCTAATACAGCAGCTTACTGAAGCTTCCAAACTACAGTACAAGGATAAGGGGTTAAACCAAGTTTGGTGATCTCATTCGGCTGTGGAAGTGTAAGTTAGATTTAAAGCAGAGCAAAGCATCTATTTTGTGGGGCAGAGTGTTAAGGAAGAGTAAGCAATACAGAGAGGGGGTATGCCAGAGAGGAGCACACAAGTCCTCTCGAGTCTTTGGCTGAATAAAAGGTTCACTCTTGTACTAGAAGAAATGACCAGAGGCTAGGAATAAAACCTCCACAAAAAATAGGAAGAACAATCCCATAGACTCACACAGATCTGGGCATAATGTGTATACTGCTACTAGCTAGTCTCTAATGAATGCATGGCATAAATTATGACAGAGAGGTGCCTCCGAAAGGACATCATCTTAATGATGAGAGCTAGTTATCCCTAACATATCCCTACCAGTGGCTATGCGTCTTCTCTAATAGAATTTATAGAATATTCTAACAAACCCAACTGATTACAAGTAATTAAGCTGAAATCCAATACTAAATTTCAAATACGCAATCATCAACCAATAACACGAAATTCGTAAGACTGAGTGTGACATCTGATTAAAAATTTACAAGGCATGATAAAGAATCTACATAGATCCATTGATGTATGGATGTATAAAGAAATGGGACACATATCCTCAATGAAATACTGTTAACCCATAAAAAGAATGAAATTCTGTTATTTTAAACAACATGTATAAATGGAGAGTGTTATATTGAGTGGTATGAAAGCTGGCATAAAAACACACAGAGCGGTTCTCTTGGCTCTTTTCTCTCTTGCTCCTGGCCTCTTGGCCTCTTCCCCTTTCTCTATCAGGGTACCCCTTCTCTTTCCCTCTCTCTTTCCCCCTATCATGTCCTATTCTCGCTGTTCTCCCTTCTCTCTCTCTCTCCATATCCACCTAATAAACCTCTTAATATGAAAACAAGAAAGACACAGAGTGCACAGTCTTACGCGCATGTGAAAAGTTTAAAAAGTCAATGTGATTAAACTGTATTCTATAATTTTATGACATTCTCAAAGGATAAATTTTCTAAAAAAAAATTAAATTAACTTCAATGAGATACCATGCAGAAGAGTTAGCACAACCTGGGGAAAGTGCTGTGGACGGAACCACAAAGAGAGGATCCACGGATACAGTTAGACATGATAGTAACTTGTAACATTATATGAGCAGAGCAGGGTATTGTGGGTAAAAATTACTGATTAAAGAGCTCATGGAAAAGAATCTCAATATTACCAACAAAGAGTAACTCACAGATATATGAATAATTTGTACATAGAAATGTATTTATACATATGCAAAATTAGGGGATAAATATGTCAGTTACCAATGCTGAATCATTACATTTTATGCACTTTGTAAAACATCCCACTGTGTCCCATAAGTGTGCCCAATTATAAATGTCGATTAAAAATTAAAATAAAAAAGGCTGGAGAGATGGTTTAGTCATTAGGAGCACTGGCTGCTCTTGCAGAGGACCCAGATTCAATTCCCAGTTCACAGTGCTCACAACCATCTATAACTTCATTTCCAGGGAATCCAATGACCTTTTATAGCCTCTGAAAACACTAGCCATGCACAATGGTGTACAGACACCATGCAGACAAAGTTCCCATACACATAAAATAAAATAATTTTAAGGGATTGAAATATAAAATTGATTACAAACATGCAAAAAGTTGTATATCCTAAATAATAATTTCAAGAAAACACACAGAGAAAATGACAGTTCAGTGGCTCTAGAAAAATAACTATAATAAAACCATAAAAAACTTCATTCAATAAGGAAAAGAAAACTTGAGCAGGATATTAAACAAAAAACAAGCCAAAATAAAATTTTAGGGATGAAAAACATGAAGATATATGACCAAAAACATGAGCATGATTAATATATTTGACAGGCAGGTCTTGAATACAACCATAGTGATTATCCAAAATGAAGCATAGGCAGCTATCACTAACATGCTGAGAAAATGTTAATATCAATGTTTTAACCGAGTGAGAACATCATTTAAAACTGAATACTAAATTAAAAAAAATACTTACTCAGACTAGTAAATGTGAAGAAAATGTACAACCAACAGGCCCTCACAAGAAAAATAAGATATTGAAAAGTCAATAAATACAAGTCATCCTATTAGTCATCTGCAGAAAAGAGATGGTACAGAAAAATGAAAGTCAGCACCCACCCATGCGGTGCTGGAATACATTACAAGTGCACACTGCTCTTGCAAAGGACCTGAGTTCAGTACCCAGAACCCACATTAGGCTGCTCACAACTACCTATAACTCCAGCTCCAAGCAGCCTCACCTGGTCTACACCAGGACCTCACACATATATCCCACACACAGACACATACATATACACATAATTTTAAGATAAAAATAAAATGTTAAAAATGGTAGCAAACTAGGAATTTTCCAGCTTTCTCAAACAACCAGGTATCGTAAAATAAGCAAAGGTTTCACTGACCTTTATATTCATTTGTAGTTAATATTTTATTAATTTCCTCCTGTGCTAGTGTTTTGTTTATGTAGGATTTAAGAAGGTCTTATTTTTTGGATATATGCCTAGGGGTGGTATACCTGGATCTTGAGGAAGTGCTATTCCTAATTGTCCGAGAAAGTGCCAGATTGATTTCCAGAGTGGTTGTACAAGTTTGCATTCCCACCAGCAATGGAGGAGGGTTTCCCTTTCTCCACAACCTCTCCACCATGTGTTGTCACTTGAGCTTTTGATCTTAGCCATTCTGATGGGTGTAAGGTGAAATCTAAGGGTTGTTTTGATTTGCATTTCCCTGATGACTAAGGATGTTGAGCATTTCTTTAAGTGTTTTTTGGCCATTCAATATTCCTCTCTTGAGAATTCTCTGTTTAGCTCTGTACCCCATTTTCTAATTAGATTGCTTGATTTGTTACTGTTTAACTTCTGTAGTTCTTTATATATACTGGATATTAGCCCTCTGTCAGATATAGGGTTGGTGAAGATCCTTTCCCAATCTGTAGGCAGTTGTTTTGTTCTGACAACAGTATCCGCTGCTTTACAGAAGCTTTGCAGTTTCATGAGATCCCATTTATTGATCGTTGTGTTCAAGTACGCAATAAGGACATTTGCTCAACCATGTTTGTAGAAGCTTTATTTGTAATAGCCAGAACCTGGAAATGGCCCAGATGCTCCTCAACTGAGGAATGGATACAGAAATTATGGTACGTCTACATAATGGAATATTACTCAGCAATAAAAAACAAGGAAATCATAAAATCTGCAGGTAAATGGTGGCAACTGGAAAAGTTCATCCTCAGTGAGCTATCCCAGAAGCAGAAAGACACACAGGGTATATATTCACTCATAAGTAGATATTAGACATATAATATAAACCTACTAAAATCTGTACACCTAAAGAAAGTAATCAAGAAGGAGGACTCTGGCTAAAATACTCAATCCCCATTCAGAAAGGCAAAAAAGTAGGACATCAGAAGAGGGAGAAAACAGGGAATAGTACAGGAGCCTGCCACAGAGGGCCTCTGAAAGGCTCTACCCTTCAGGATATCAAAGCAGATGCTGAGACTTATGGCTAACCTTGCAGAGTGCAGGCAATCTTAAGAAAGAAATGGGAAATACTAAGTCCTGGAGAAGACAGGAGTTCCACAAGAAGAGCAACAGAACCAAAAATCTGGGCACAGGGGTCTTTTCTGAGACTGATACTCCAACCAAGGACCATTCATGGAGATAACCTAGAACCCCTGCACAGACATAGCCCATGACAGTTCAGTGTCCAAGTGGGTTCTCTAGTAATGGGAACAGGGACTGTCTCTGACATGAACTGATTGCCCTGCTCTTTGATCACCTCCCCCTGAGTGGGGAGCAGCCTTACCAGGCCACAGAGGAAGACAATGCAGCCACTCCTGATGAGACCTGATAGACTAGGATCAGAAGGAAGGAGAGGAAGACCTCCCCTATCAAGGGGGAGGGAGGATGGGACTGGGAGGGGAGGAGGGAGGGGTTTACGGAGTGATACAAAGTGAATAAAGTGTAATTAATAATAAAATAAAAAAATATTTAAAGAAGATGGTCTTATTTTCCTTGTGTATTTAGGTTGAAGCTAAGTAACATATTTAAAACCTCTTCTTTAATAAACAAAATCATTTATTGCTACAAATTTTCCTGTAACTACTGCATTAACAGCATCCACACGTTTTGATACAGTGTGCTCATACCCCTCCTTAGTTCAAAATTCTTTCTCATTTCCTTTTCCTGTTTATTTTTTACCCTATTGTACTATTTCACAATAGTACAATATTTTGACCTTTTTGTACTATTTAGAAATATTATATCTAAATAGTTGGAAATTTTCCAGACGTCTTTCTCTTAATGCTTTCTAATTTAATTCTATCATTAAAAAGAACAGGTTTTGGTACAGATACGGTACTGTACACTGTGACTCAAGCACTTGAGAAGAATAGACGGGAGGATTATGAGTTCAAGGCTAACCTGGGTACATAGACAAGTTTTCTGTTGGCATGTGCTACATAACCATTACCATGTGTATAAACTTCTGGGGTAAGTTAGCAGGGTAGAGTTTTTTTCTGTGTGTCCCATAAAATGAGAAGCTAGGATAACACAGACTATGCCAAAGACAAGTGGAAGAGCATGTGAAGTCACAGAGAACGTGACAGGGCACCTTGTCTGTGTGTCTGGTACCTGTAAGGTCAAAGGCATCAAATCCCCTGGAATTATTTAGTTAAGAATGATTGTGAGTCACTGTATGGGTATTTAGAAGCAATCCCAGGTCTTCTACAAGAGCAACCCATGCTTTTAACTGCTGAGCCAGCTCTCTAGCCCTATGAAAGTCTGGATTTTTTAAAGATTTGTTTATTTATTATATATAGTGTTCTGCCCGCATGTATGCCTGTGCACCAGATCTCATTATAGATGGTTGTGAGCCGTCATATGGTTACTGGGTATTGAACTCAGGATGCCAGGAAGAGCAACCAGTGCTCTTAAAAGTCAGTTTTAAGCGAAAAATAGAAGTAATGGTACCAAGGAAGAGAGAGTTCCACAAACCAAAAAATGTAAAACCCTTAACATAAAACATAAAATATGGTTTTATGTTTTACGCACAGTAATACGTCACAAAAAGGGGTGGGGAGGGGGAGAATGAGCGGAAAGTTCACAGAAGAGGGAAAAACATTAGTCAGTGCTCCTGGGGAGAGATGAACTCCAAATTCTCATTTCTGTCTAATGAAAGCAGAACTTGTGCAACTTCAAGCGGAAAATTTTGAGTATCAAGACAGAAAACTTAAATTATTTCCCAGGATGTATTTGCTAAGAAAATATTTACAGATACATGACTACCCATAGCATAATCACCTACTACAAGCAAGAACATAACAAAAACTTGACATTTAATATCACAAGTGTAGATGGATATCTTAATTTATTTGTGATTTATATTTTTGACCCTCAGAACCTGTAATGTGATAAAAATAATCTTTAAGAATAAATAAATAGAAATGTAATATTTGTAAAGAAATAAACTCTCTCACACTCTCCTCTCCCTACTGTGTGTGTGTTTGTGTGTGTGTGTGTGTGTGTGTGTGCACAAAAGTCTAAAAACATACTGCTAGGTCAACAACATTCTCAAGTTACAAAAGTGTAATTTTTTTGGTTCTTCTTTGGCCTTTTTCTGAATTTTTATATCATTTTCATTGACACTACATTTCTTGTGAAAGCAAAATCAGGTGAATGTGTGTATAGATATGTAAGTATTCTTAACCTAGGAAATAGAAAAATAAATTGCACTTGGTTATTATAAGAAAAGAAGTTAGACTAGGCTCCTACCCACCTAATTTCCCATGGGAGTAACGTGCATCATTTTCCGGTATATTAATTTTTTGAGAAGCCACTGCCATCATGTGCAGATGTTGATGGTATGTAGAAAATGTTCACTGTGGCTTCTCCCACCCCACACCTGGATAGTGCCACCAGAAGACAGCTTCCCTACAAAGGAATTTAACCAAGTCCCCTACAGCGGCTGCTCCTATAGAACCCCTTTTCCTTGACCAGCGCTTGGTAATAAATCAGTGTGTAAAAACCCCCATCTCCTTGCTCAGCTGTATACAATATCCGCATCTCTTTGTTCAGCTGTATGTAATAGATATACTTCGCTCCCCTGCCCCACAGCACAGGAACACTATGGAATTGCAGGTTGCTGTGGAGGAATATGTGACATGTGCAAAGCAAATATTACCATTCTGAAACATGCAAGGACCAGTTGAGACTGAAGAGGAGTTCTTTTGCATTAGAAATATAAATTTATTAGCTCTAGTTGGATGTTATTGAATGCTATTGAAAATAGCACTTCAGTCCTGATTCGGAGCTGTAGGGTGCACTATCAGCCTAATTAAAATGAAGGAATCTCAGCTCTTCCCCATCCTGCTTCCTTATTATTGTCTAATTGTTCAGAATATCTGTCTGTTATGGAGACAAAGCAATTAAGCCCAGCAAGTTGCAACAATGGGGATCATAAAGCAGGGGCTGCTTCATTAACAGCTTGGATATCAGCATAGAAAACATTAAAGAAAGAAATGCAATTGTAATTGGAAATAATTGGATGGCACAGTTCGCTTAGCTAGGGGAGATGGCTGCGTGCATATGGGAGAGTCTTCATTTCTTGGGCCTTTTCTCACCTGGGCTCTGAAAAAGAGCTTTGTGAAACTTGCGGTATTGTTGTCAAGGTGGGAAGGGGCTCAGTGCACACCAGGCCATTCTTTCTACAGCTGTGACTGTCCCCTGCTAATCAAACGCACACACACACACACCACAACACACACACACAGGCAAGGAGTGGATACCACCCCCACATGTTTAGCAGTTAACACAAATCTCCAGAATAAAAACCTTTCAAAATTCCAAGATCAGTTCTTGTAGCCAATACTGTTAGAAAATAGTGATTGCCTCTAATATACTACAAGCAGGGGGGGAGGGCGGGGGAGAGTGACAGCTATTTTTAGATATGAGGTTGGCGTGGTCCCCAAAGTCCCTGCAATGACAAACTAAGCCTCAGAGAGGAGGCCAATCATCCTGGAAGAAAAGGAGCCAAACGTTAAGAGAGGAAAAGTGCGGGTCCTCTAGTAACAGTCACGTGACCTGCATGCTACCTGTGACGTTTACCCTGCCCAGCAGGCAGGGCACTGGACATTGTGAATACATTACATCCCAGAATCCAATGAACATGAATTATGAATTATAGATAAAGAAACCAGTGCTTGAAGAGATTCTGCAGCATGAAGCTAAACTAGAAATTGAACCGTGCATCGTATTATAACACCCATGAGCGTAGGTGTTTAAATGGTTCCACCTCCTTCACAAGTTCTAAACATGAAATAAGCAGTATGTCCTATTCTTTTCTGTCACTAAACCATACGCAAGAGAAAAAGTCGTACAGGTAAAAACCAGGGATCAGGTAATCATAGCCTGTTGCCTATTTCTATACAGCTCAGGAGCCTAGAATGGTTTTGCCTCTATGCTTTATAAGTATATATGAATTATACACAAAAGGTCCAGTGTGTTATTTACATACTATGTACTTTGACCAAAGTCACCCCCATCCTAACTCCTTTTTAGCTCCCTCCCTTCCCCCACTTCCCTTTCTACATCCCTAGTAGTCCTCCTTTAAATTTCACTTTTTTGTGAAAAAGTCAAAAGGAATCATTACATAGAGATTATATGAAACTCAAGTTTTGGTACCTACAGCATGTCAGGGCACAGCCATAATTATTCACTCATACTTTCCTTCCTTCAGAAGTGAAATTGACAGATACTATGTCCCACAACACAGCCGATATTTACTATGTGGGCTTTTATTTTAAAAAAAGATATTGCCTACTCATAACTTAGATCTCACAATAGATACAATTAGGAACATAAAGGAAGAGTCATATGATCCACCTGCCATGGTTATGAGGCAGGAGAAGAAAAATTCAGTGGGAATTATTTTGTTTTGGAGTTGCTGGTATCTCTTCAAGAGGAGCGGAGGGGAGAGACATGTTGTTGAACTTGCTCAACTGCCTGATCTTCTACCTGTCCAGGGAGAGCCTTGAAAGGATACTATGACCCACCACCTTTGCATGTCTGTTCAGTAGTGACTCTCACTCTGACATGTGATTTTTCTCTTACTTGGATCACAGATTTGTTCAAAGAAGTGGGGAAGGTTGGCAGATTCCAAGGAAAACACAACAGTAGAATGAAATGCTAAAGCCTGATTTTCCTGCTAGGCATGGAAGCTTTTCCTGTCCCTCATCCCCCTTAGGTGTGGAAGCTTTTCCTGCCACGCAGGTTTGTTGCACTTCCCTCAGAAGCTCACACAATCTTCATTCTTGTGAGAACAGAGAAGAAAGGAGAATTCATGAAAGCAATTTTTGTGCATCCTCCAATCCATGCAATCCCCATTGCTAAACGTAAAGACCTCACATCAAATGCAGGCCAATGAAAGAATTCACTGACTTCAGAATTCACCAGACTCTCTTAGCTAATGTCCTTGATCTAGTTTGATTTCATGATGAATGTTTTAAAATTTCCCTTATACTATAAGTCAGCTTTCTATCTAGGTTGCCTACAGAAATGTTACAGTGATCTGAAGGGAACAATATTGTAGTGTGTACAATCATTGTATTCTCAGTGTGATCTGGCATCCTGGCTCATGATCAAAACTATTAACTAGAAAAATGTCACTGTTGTTAAACTCTGAAATAATTATTACTTTAAGAATGAGACACTGGACTGCTAAGTCTACCAAAGGCCACCTGATGAAATCTCTTAAACAGATTTCTGTTCTTCTTCTGACAAAAATCTTTTTCTGAGGGACTGAAGAGCTGCCCTAGAGGTTACAGGTATGTATTTCTCTTCCAGAGAACCTGAGATCAGTTCCCAACATCTATGTTGGGAGGTTTACAAACACCTGTACTTACAGCTCCAAGGGATCCTAACACCTTTGGTCTCCACAGGTAACTGTAGTCACCTGAACACATGTACATACACACAGAATTTTAAATAATAAGAATAAAAGCATTTTTAAATCCCTCTCTGAAATTATATATATATAAAGATATTGTAACATATGCAATTTTAATGTGTGCAAATTCAGCAATATAGGTGATGTTTTACTTGCTGCTCTACTGCTGTGAAGAGACATTATGACCAAGGCAATTCTTATAAATAAAAGAAATTTATAATATTTAATTAGGAGCTTGCCTATAGTTTAAGGGGTTGGTCTATGACCATCTTGGTGGAAAGCAGACAGACATGGTATTAGAGTGGCAGCTGAGAGCTTTGTGTCCAGTCTATAGGCAACAGGCAGGGAAAGGGCAGGGAGAGAGAGAGGCTAGACCAGGCATGGACTTTTGAAATCTCAAAGTGGCACACCTCCTGTAACAAAACCACACTTCCTAATCCTTCCCAGCCAGTTCCACTAATTTGGGACCAAGCATTCAAACACATGAACCTATAGGAGGCTTCTCATTCAAACTACCACAGAGTGCCAAAGGGAAATCATACAGGTAATTCCATGGGCCAGTCCATTACACCCTTTCACACACCACAGCTCAGATAGACCACATAAGTTGCTCTCTATATAATCAATCAGTTCCTACCACATCTAAACACACACATGAACATGCAATCACCCCAAGGGTAATTGTGTTGAAAGTAACATGCTCCTCAAATTAAGTTGTGTCCAAACACTGATCTGGTCAACTTATCCAAAGAATCAATAGTAGCAAGTGTTAGTCCTAAACCCCACCAGACTTCTTATACAGCAGCAGGTGTGTTGCGAACTTTTCCCATTGCCATTAGAAAATATCTGAGAAGGGAAATGTAAAGAAGGGTTTATTATGGCCCATCGTTTGAGAAGAAATATAGTCCAGTCTATCACGTCCAAGAAGTCAGAGCACCAGGAGCATGAGGCAGCTGTTCACAGTGCACCCACAGTCAGGAAGCAGAGGGAGGGGGGGTGCTTATATTCAGCTCACACCTATTTCAAAATATGTTTTAATTAAATTTCAATTGCATTATTTCTTCCTTCTGGTTCCTCTATTCATTCTTTCCCATGTACCCCTTTGTTCTCCCTAGAAATCATGGCTTTTTAAATAGTGTTACATTTGTGTGTATGTGTATGCCTAAATACATAAATACAATCTTCTCAGCCCATTTAGTGTTATATGTAAATGTGTACCAGGGGTCTTTTCTGAGACTGATTCTCCAACCAAGGACCATGCATGGATATAACCTAGAACCCCTGCTCAGCCGTAGTATCCAAGTGGGTTCTCCCCAGTGAGGGGAACAGGGACTGTCTCTGACATGAACTCAGTGGCTGGCTCTTTAGTCTCTTTGGTGCAGCCTTGCTAGGCCACAGAGGAAGACATTGCAACCAGTCCTGATGAGACCTGATAAGCTAGGGTCAGAAGGAAGGGGAGGAGGACCTCCCCTATCAGTGGACTTAGAGAGGGGCAGGGAGGAGATGAGGGAGGGAGGGTAGGATTTGGAGGGAATGAGGAAGGGGGATACAGCTGGGATACAAAGTAAAGAAACTGTAATTAACATAAAAAATAAAAATTTAATGAAAAAAATAAGTGTGCACACACACACATTATCTCTTTAAATCATGTGATTTAAAAGCTGACCACTTGGTATCAGATAACCTGTTAGGAGACTCATCCCTATAGGAAACTATTTCTGCTGATGTCTCCATTCCCTAGGTGCTTCTAGTTCTTTGTCTATGTGTGGGGCTCACTTTTTAGTCAGTTCAGGACCTCCACCCCATCACAAAGGTGCTACTCACACTCACACTGCTCATGCTCAGAATAGGTCATTGATCTTCAGATAAACTTTCCTGGAACCATCCTCGTGCCCATAAGCGTGTTTCCATAGTGATTATAAAGGTTGCCCATTGTCGCCATATCTCTTCAACATAGTACTTGAAGTCCTAGCTAGAGCAATAAGGCAACTAAAGGAGATCAAGGGGATACAAATTGGAATGGAAGAAGTCAAAGTATCACTATTTGCAGACGATATGATAATATAC
>CM053757.1:36307580-36355738 GCA_028658305.1 Pachyuromys duprasi | reverse complement strand
ACACATGTTGGAGAGGTTGTGGAGAAAGAGGAACCCTCCTTCATTGCTGGTGGGAATGCAAACTTGTACAACCACTCTGGAAATCAATTTGGTGCTTTCTTAGACAATTAGGAATAGTGAATCCTCAAGATCCAGCTATACCACTCTTAGGCATATATCCAAAAGATGTTCAAGTACACAACAAGGACATTTGCTCAACTATGTTCATAGCTGCTTTATTTGTAATAGCCAGAACCTGGAAACAACCCAGATGTCCCTCAGTTGAGGAATGGATACAGAAATTGTGGTACTTTTACACAATGGAATACTACTCAGCAATCAAAAAGGAGGAAATCATGATATTTGCAGGCAAATGGTGGGACCTGGAAATGATCATCCTAAGTGAGGTATCCCAAAAGCAGAAAGAAACATTGGTATATACTCACTTATGTAGACCTATAGGATAGGATGGTCATGCTGAAATATACACACCTAGGGAAGATATACAAGAAGGAAGACCCAGGTTGGTATGATCAATGCTCGTTTAGATGAACAAATGGGATGGACATTGAAGGAGGATAAAACAAGCAACAGGACAGGAGTATACCAAAGAGGGCCTCTGAAAAAATCAATATAGCAAGTATCATAACAGATATTAAGACTCACAATCAAGCCTTTGGCAGAGGGCAGAAGTAATAATACAAATAGGGGAAATTAGTAAGACTTGGGGAGATCAAGAGCTCCACAAAGACCAAACTGAGCAGGGCACCGGGGTCTTATATGAGACAGTTTCTCCAACCAAGGACCATATATGGATATGGCCTACAAACCCCGCTTAGATGTGGCCCATGATAGCTCAGTGTCGAACTAAAGACCCTAGTAAGGGAAACAGGGACTATTTCAGTCATGGACTTGATGGCTGACTCTTTGACCCTCCCCCATAAGTTCCAGGGGGTAACAGCCTGGCTAGATCCCAGGGGAGGACATTGCAGCCAGCTCTGAGGAGACAAGATGAGCTGGGATTGAATGGAAGGGGAGGAGGTCCTCCCCCATTGGTGGACTTGGAGGGGGCGGGGAGGAGATTAGGGAGGGATGGGGAGAGTGGGAAGGAATGAGGGAGGGGGCTAAGCCTGGGATGCAAAGTACCTAACCTGTGATTGATATAAAAATAAATAAATTTAAAAAATATGAAAAAAAAGTCACCATGTGAGTGTCTCTTCTGGGATTTTTTTTAGGTATTCCTTATTTTTCTCTTACTGGTGAGAAATCCTTCTCCTTCATGATCTTCACACATTTGTGAGCTTCTCTGAGTCGTATAGGGCTAATGCCTTTATTATTTGGTTGTGCTCTGGGTTTCACTCAGCCATGGGTCACAGATCCATTTTGGGGTGACAGCATTAGCTACTTTTGTATTGCTGTGATGAAACACCAAGACTGGGTCTTTTTTGTAGAAGAAGGGGTTTGTTCAGGCTTACAGTTCTGAGAGTGAGTCTGAAATGCTGCAAATCGTTTCTAAGCCTGCCTCAAATGATATACTTCTTCCAACAAGGCCACATCCCTAAACCTACCAAAACTGTATCACCAACTGGGGATCAAGTGTCTAAATACCTGAGACTATGAGCAACATCTTAAAACCAACAGTGACTTAAACTCAAAATACTCCCTCAGAAGTGCCCTGTCCTAGTTTCATTTCTGTTGCTGTGATGAAGCACACAAACAAACCACAACTTAGAGCATATAGATTTATTTTAGCTCACAATTCTAGATTGTAGTCAATCTCTGAAGGAAAGTCAAGGCAGGAACTTGAAGCAACTTGTCACATTCACAGTCAAAAGCAGAGAAAAAAGAATGCAGGTATACTTTTTTTGATCAGCTTATTTTTCACTCTTATGTAGTTCAGAGCCCTGCCTGTGAAGTGGTGTAATCC
Organism: Pachyuromys duprasi; assembly: GCA_028658305.1. Classification (NCBI taxonomy): domain Eukaryota; kingdom Metazoa; phylum Chordata; class Mammalia; order Rodentia; family Muridae; genus Pachyuromys; species Pachyuromys duprasi. The sequence goes on along the minus strand of CM053757.1, from coordinate 36,353,832 downwards.
AAATTCAGGGTGGGTCTTCCCACTTCAATGAACTCGACAAAGAAATACTCCTCATAGGCATATCCACAAGCCAACCTGATCTAATTGTAATTTTGGTACTGTTATGAGTCATTATGTAAAAGAAACTGCCAGGGACAACAGCTCCACAAGAAGACCAACAGAGTCAACAAATCTGGGCCTAGGGGGCCTGTGGAAACTGATGCACCAATCAAGGACCATGCATGGACAGGAACTATACTCCCTGCTCAGATATAGCAGATAGGCAGCTCCAGCTCCATGTGGGTCACTTAGTAAAGGGACCAGGGTCTGTCTTTGGCATGAACTCTGTTGTCTGTCCTTTGATCATTTCTCAGTGGCGGGACAGAGGATGTAGACAGTTCTGTAAAGATTTGATCGTCAAGGGAGGGGGCTACGATCAGGATGTAAAATGAATAAATTTAAAAAATGCACGTTGCTCTATATTGTATCAAGTTGACATTTGAAAATGACCTCCAGAGACTCCATCCTTCCCTTTGATTCATTCTGTCAGTCACTTGGTTCTAATTTGCCCCATAGAGTCACACTTTGTAGCACACATAATGATAGAGGTATATAACTGAGCAGTGGAGCTGTGTCTCTGTGCTTGAATTCTAAACTGGAATGTAGGTGGACTGCTGTCCTCATAGTCCTCTTCAGTCCTCAGAGGTCCACATCTGGTTAGGGCTCAGAAAACATCTGTTCACTAAACACATCAAAGAACAGCTGAATACTCTTCCATGTATATTTTAAACACGAAAGTCTCTAGAAGGGCATAAAATATATAAAGAATTATTTATTTTATATAGAGCAATATTTACATGCATTCATAATCTAAATATAGACAATATGTGTAGGAGGTTTATTACCAGCCCAGTGCTGGGTTAAGCTTTGTCTACATTTTAACTTCATTAAAGACTACACAGGTCTCATGAGATGGATTCAACCACATCCCCTCCTCACCTTTTATTCTTAGAGGAAGGACTAATCGATTAGGCTCAGGGATGTTGCATAAATTGTGTACAGTTATACAACTGCTAAGAGATGGGGTTAGGATGAGTTTGTCTGACTTGACTTTCTCAGCCTCTCTTTAGACTGCTATAAAATCAAACTAAACCAAACCAAACCAAACCAAACCAACAACAACAACAACAAATACTAGAGAACAACATCCTTACAGTCTACAGAAACATGTTTCTTTCACTTCTAGAGGCCAGATGTCTGAGATCAGGGAATGTCAGCTGGGTTCTGATGAGAGACTTTTCTGCATGGGGCAGGTGATTTCCCTCTCCTTGTGTCCTCTTAAGATGGAAAAAATGAGAAAGCTTTGAGGTATGTCTTTTCATAAGGGTGCACATTTCATTCCGGAAGAGCTACGCTCATGATTTAGTTACTACCCAAAGCTGCCAGCTCTTGCTATCATTTAGCCTTTATCATAGGATTTATTATTTATTTATTATTATTTAGCATTTGGCCTTTATCATAGGATTTCCGGAGGATATGTAAGGAATCACCCCATGGTAGTGACTTCTGTCTTAACACCAAAGCAGGACATCTTTGTTGATAGCTTCTTACTTACTGGACTTGCATCTCTGTCTGTTTAGCCACAGGGAACAAGGCTGTTTTTCCCAGTACACGAAGACTTATCTTCTTTCTAAATAATTACTCTTCAAAATTTAATCACCCTAAATTTTACTATCCATTCTACTTGGGATTATAATACCAGTGTCCTAAATCTTGTTTGATGTTTCATGTGGATAGATTACCTAATTAATGGTGCATTAAATGTGAGCAACCTATGGCTATAGCTATCTAAAATTTCAACATACTTATGTGTTTACATAGGGATAAATTCTATATAAGTAGCTATGTACATACATACATAGCTATTTCTATATCATCTATACTATATCTATTTGTCTCTATTTTTCTATCTCTATTATCTGTCTGTCTGTCTGTCTGTCTGTCTAATCCATTTCTATCTGGAAAGGTGAATAGCAGGGAACAAATGAGAACAAAATGGCAACAAGGTGCTGTGATCTATTCTCTTGTGGATGAGGCAGAGTGTAAGGTTTCTATCCATGGACTGCTAAAGGGTAACTACTTCAGCTAAGATCTTAGTCTTACTACTTAGTATAATTCTGTGAGCTTGGACAGTCACATATAGTGTAAGTCAGCTGATGGAATTCTTGAACTAAGTGAGCTGCAAACAGCAGATACCCCTAACATCTATTGAATACTTCCCTGTGCTTTCACTGTTATAAGCACATGCCTTCACTCTGTCCTCTAAGCAACTCTTAAAGTAATTCTGTTATCATCTGTACTTTACAGATAAATAAGACCTAGAGAACTTATCTCAGGCAAGCTCCTGAAAGTGGGGTGCAGAGGAGTAAGTGGCCCTACTGCAGAGGTTCTAGCCCTAACCATGCTTCTCTCCTGCCCAATATTTACAAGCCCATCTGTAAGCACCTTCATACTTGAGCAACTCACCTTATATTCCTTCACTGTGAACTGACTTTGCTGATGTACTCTTATCTTCTGGAAAGGCTCTGCCATCCTTGCCTGTACTCCCTCACTCAGGTTATAAAAATGTGAACAGGGCTCATGGTGATTGATGGCTGAGATGCTGATCGTTTGCTGCTTTTCCTGGTTCACAGTAAATATTTACTTTTGGTTACACAGGAACAATGAAGATTCATACTGAAGATGGATGTCAAATGTGTATACAATATTATGCTTGTCTGACTCCTTTGAACATCTAGTGCTCATTTCTTCATACTGAGGGCTGGAGGAAGGTTCTGGAAAGTGAACTGCTTGACTTTCCAAAGGGCACTCAGGGGATTTACTCCCTGGCTGGATTTCTTTCTTTCTTTCCTTCCTTCTTTCCTTCCTTCCTTCCTTCCTTCCTTCTGTCCTTCCTTTCTCTCTTTTTTACCAGAAGGCTGGAAATATGGATGTCTCTTAATAATTTTAGATCTACTAAGAAGCTGGCAGTTACGTACATGTCAATGATAACATTGTTTACCTAATGTTATTTCTTAAATTGATTCACTTTTTAATTTTGCCTCTCTCTGAGAAACCATGCCCTATCTTATGCCATGGGTGTGGTACAGAAATTTCATCCATGCTACACTGTGTGTGTAAAAATATTTAATTGAATATAATTCTTTGTGTCCTTGTGACTAGGTCTGAGTAGGACTAGGTGACAGGTGACTTATGGACTTCTGCCAGCCTGGCTACCTCCTTGCTCTGGGACCCCATGCAGGCAACAGCTCTTTTCTGTGTCCCTATCAACCTAGTGAGGCAGGCTTTAAAAACTCTTTTCACTCTTTGTTTTCTCTTTCCAACATAAAGAAATGTTTGTAACTGAAAAGAGAGCTCATGTAGGTAGACAGGTTAATCTAAAATTTTTCTCCCTTACATTATGGTGGTTTCCAATCTTTGCTTGGAAGCAGCTTGGTGGTTCTTGTCATTAATCTGTTGTTGCTGCCCAGAGAAATGCATGGGAGATGCAGCACCTGAAATGCTCTGTAATACTATTAGAATAGAGCCTGAGGTCTGAGGTGGGGAGAAGCGGAAAGATGCTGGACTGCAGAGAGATGTGGAGTTGTCACCTGCATTCCCAGCCTTTGGTTTGTGTGTCTGTGGTCTCATCTTCCCACTTACTGTCATGTTTCTGGACCCTCTTCTCATCACTTCCTTCCCTTTACTTCTTCCTAACATTCCTTTATTTACGATGAACTTGAGGATATGCATTTATTCCCTCAGACTCAAGTCCTAATGTAGATGTTTTTCCCTGTTGCTTTTCTTTAAAAATACAATACAATTTTGGGGAGAAATACCTTCAACAACAACAAAACACAACAGTTTATGGCGGACTAAACTGAAAAGTGCTAGAAAAACTGTTTTTTGACTATAGGGAAAACTGTTTTTTGGTCCCTGGATGCTAGTCTTTTTTCCCCTTTGCCCCCACCTCCTCTCCAATCTTTCTCCCTCCTGGGGTGGAGCCTCTGCCTCTGGAGCTCAAGTCTGCAAAGATAGCATCTGCTCTGGCTTGCACATCAGTCGGAGGGGCTTTGAAATGAATTTGTTAAGCTTATATCCTGAACGCTGGGATCCGAGGTCCAGAAAGTAAACGAACTGTTTCCACTTATTTTCCTTACAAACGTCACATTGGAGTGGGGGATGGAATTAGACTATTCATTGCAACATCTGCTCCTGCCTTAGGAACATTGTGTACAACTCTCTCTCTCTTCCCCCTCCACTGTGTGTGTGCATCTGTATGTGGACCCCAGGGTTCAGTCTCCATTGGTGTTATTCAGGGTGCCATTTGCACTTTTTTTATTTTTTATTTTTGAGATAGGCTCTCTCACTTTTTTCTGGAAGCCACCAGTTGGTCCGAGTTGGTTAGGCACTAAGTCCTAGGCCCCACCTTCCTCTGCTTCCCCAGCAAATGGGGAATTACAAATGTGCATACAATGCCCAGCTCTTCTTTATATAGGCTCCAGGAGTCAAACCCAGGGCCTCAGTTTTGCACAGCAAGTACTTTTCTGGGTGAGTTGCTTCCCTAGCCCCGGGCTACCTTTCAACAAACAAATGTATTACTAGTTATTTCCCTTGCAAACATCCTGACACGGGTGTTTAGCTGAGTCCTTGTTTCTGGATGGAGGCTAATGCCAGCCTTCCTGGTATTTTAAGTGCTATCAAGGGCCGGGCTTCTTTCTTCACAGTTTTTCCATGTTAATAAGAGAACTATTTGTCGAGCTTTACCTTAGGCCAGCCTCTGTCCCAAGCCCTCCATTAAATGAGCTTATTTAATCTAACAGCCCACAGGCGCTGGAGTTGCTACCCTCATTTTACAAACAGGAATCTGAGCTTCGAAGAGCTTAATGAACTCGCTGAAGTGGCAAAGCTGGTCTTCGGACTTGGGAAGCCTTTTGACGCCAGACGCACCTTGTCCTCTGCTTTCTAGCTTCTGCCCCACAGCAGGTGTCTACCAAATACATATTTATCGGTACCTTTTCTGACTCTCCAGGGAATACACAGGTTTCCAAAGCGAGCAAAGACTGGTGTTTGTGAAAGCCTTAAGGAGGAAAGAAGAGGGTAGTAAATTTTCTTTTGAATCAAGGGGTCTTGAACTTCCGTGTGCGTGTGATTTTTGCCACGATGATTGTTGGCCCATATTCATCACACCAACCCAGGCCTCTTACACGAGTTTCTAGTGCCTGGGATTCTGACTGGCTGATTGTTGTCACAAGAGCAGTTACTGATGTGTGTGTGGAGGGAAGCGGGTGACATTCATAAAGTATCATTTTAAAAGTTCTCTCACAGGTTGATGAGGTATGTGAGTAGTTAAGAGTGTAAACGTGAGGACCTGAGTTCAAATCTCCAGCATTCCCATAAAAAGCCAGGTGTGGCCATCTATACCTGCAACTATAATGCTGTAGAGATGGGTTCAGGGAAGCCGGATGATTGCTGAGGCTACCAGCTGGAGAGGAGACTAGCTCCAGATTCAGTATTCTCAAGAGAATACAGTGAATGATAGAGTTGGATACCTGATTCCCTCCTTCTGAGAGGAGTTGTACTGGGACCCACACATATAGGTACACTATAACTAACACACACTTCACACACACACAGACACACACACACACACACACACTTCCTCAACTAGGTCAACCTGAGCCACTTTGTAGAAACCCAAAACTGGTACAATTCCTGCTTTTTCCTACTTCACTTACTTAGGTGTGGATTTTAGTTCAAGAAGTGACAAAGAGTAATGCGCAGGACCCCTGGTGGGCCATGTGTGAAACCAACAGGGTAGGCAGCATCTGTCACAATGATTGTTGCCTGCACCACGAGCTTCTGCAAGGAAGAGGCCATGATTAGGTGCTAGGCAATCAGTGGTCATGGTGGCTCCTCTTAGCCACCCTTCAGTCCTGAGTCTGATTGCCAGAGGACCCCAGAGCGTCGGAGAGTATGTGGAGTGGTTCCATTTGACCTGCATAAAGAAACATCAGTGAGAGACATCCAGCCATCCATTCTTTCACATTTAGATGCACACATTAGAGCACAGTGCTCTTCGATGACGCCTTATTCTGAAGCCTAGGACAGAGCCACTTGCATGAGTGGACCCTTCTTACATCTACACACAGACAGTCCTGTTGCTTAAGCCTAAACATTCTGCTTTCTACTGGGACCATTCACAAAAGCCCTCAGCTGCTTTGTCTTGCTTTGGATGAGTTTCCTCATCTGCTTTCCCACCAACCTTTCAGTTCAGCCATCATATATCTGCTGACTCCCTAGGTACTGGAGACCAATAGAACCATCAATAACAGTGAACACAGCAAGGAATCGCTTCCCTGAAGTGCTCACCCTAACATAAGCTTTTCTTGCCATCCTGTTTCCCAATTAATTTTCTATAAATGGAAAATACTGTCCCATTCTTTGAAAGGGAAATAGATAAATATCCAACACTCTTACTCAGATATGTAATGCATGTATACCTAGGAATAAGTTTCTGTTTATATATAAATATGCACACATCTATACTATATAAACAGATATATACTCAATATATATTTTGAACATAATGTTAAAAAACAAAGGCTGGCAATTAAGTAATGGGCCAGTGAGCTGGATCAATCAAACCTGATAACTTAATGGTGGGAACCAACCAGGGGAAGGAAAGAATAACCTCCTGCAACTTGTTTCCTGGTCTCCCTGGAAACAATGTAATTTTTTGTTTTTCTTAAAGTCAGGAGCATCTTTTTATTATTCTTGTCACTAGTCATTTTTGACTAACTCTTATGCTAGTCACCACATGAACAAAGCTAGGATTTTCCTATTGGCTCTTTCCAGCCCTTCGGTGTGGATCTTATCACGGTGTTTTGAGGGCATATGTGTGAGAAAGAACTGTCAGGCAGATGTTTCCTTCTCTTCATTCATATCATTTCTCAGAAAAAGTTGCAGAAATAAAAATGTCCCATCATGTTCCAAGTTTTGAAAAGTATAAACGACACCAGCAGAGCATATAAGCATTAATAACTTACATCCTACCCAGCAAGTCCTAAAGCCATCAAGGTAAACACTGCATCCCATCCCGATACAGGCAAAGACATTCTTGCTATATCCTGCACTGTCCCTAGACACAAAATATGGCATTATGTGCAATTTACTGACAACAAATTATCTTAGATTTATTGCAGATTATTGATTTCAGCATTCAGAGGTTAATGAGGATGTTCCTCTCACTCAGCACTTGGGCAGCAGGGAGAGTAATGAGATTGTCCTAAGACACAAGCCATTCAGTTAAAGCAAACAGTTGATCAGCACACATGCCAACTGTCCTCTGATACTATTGTTCCTCGCTGCTTCTCTGTTTCTCACTCAACATAGTCTCATTTCAATTAATTAATTAATGTGTATCTGATCATGCATATGTGGGAAGGTCAGAGAACAACTTGTAGGAGCCAGTTCTCTCCTTCTACTGTGTGGGTTTTGGAGACTGAAGTCAGGTCATCAGGATTGGCAGCAAGCAGCTTTACCCACTGAGGTACCTTGCTGGTCACTTTTCAATGTATTTTAATTTCTCAGTGAATTTTCACTCTTTAAATGTGAATGTATGATTAAACTGATCCCAGGGAGTGCTGCTCTAAACCATAGCTGATTTCCTCCCAGAGTATTATGTAGAAAAATGGTGCTATTCTACCAAGGTTTCTTACTTGGGGTATGCCCACGCCCATCTCTGGGTCTCCATGATGTAACCATAGATTGGCTTAGGATCTGTTAGAAATGTTAGTGTGCCAGAGGCTAGGGGTGTGATTCAAGGAAAGAATGTTTGTCTAGCATCTACAGAGCCCTGGGTTCACTCCCCAGCACTGTGGGTGGGTGAAGCAAATGATAGATTAATAACACAAAGATGGAGAAAATGAAAGCGCTATGACATTTCCAGATGTTGTTGAATACCTGTAGACTTGAACCTTTGTGAGGCTGGACCTCAGTGATTTCAAATGGTGGTTCCTCTTTGAAATTAAGAGAATTTGTGCCTTAAAAAAGTAATTTGTCAACAGTGTTGCTTCCATATTTATGTGTATACTAAACTGGATTTTGCATACTTATTTAACCAAAATTATGTTGTAAGCTGTCAGGGGACCTTTGGAGTCTACATGTTCTTCAGGGCCACTGGTGAAAAAATGTGATATCTGAGTTAGTACAAGAAAGTCCTTCTGTTTATGCATTTGACCCACAGCCTCGGTGCAGTTCAAGCCTGGCATTAGAGGAGAGCCTCTGTGGGGCACCTTGGAAATGGTTCCCTCAACAATAATCCTCTTATCTACCAAAAGATAGCTTGTGAGTTATTTATCTGTTTTGCCCAGGCATTTCCTTGGAAGTTTCCTTTCTTTTTTAAAAAATTATTTTTGAAAGAAGAGACTCAGATGGAAGCCTTGTTGCTGGGCTACCATCATTTTAATTATGGAACCTTGGGGCTGGAAGTTCAAAGTGCATTTTGGCTGTTTTATTTCTCTACCGGGTCCAGTCCTAAGCAGAGACAGCTGCCTGACTCTTTTCTGCACCAGAAAATGCTATCCTGGTAAGAACTGTTCTCAAGCTCCTGAGAGCAGCTTTGCTCCTGGGCTGGTTGTTGTAAGGGCCAGAGAGCATCCCACAGATTGCCTGTCAGCCGTGGGCTGTTGCTGTGGATCCACTCAGAATGCATTTTGATTGCTACAAGCATCCTGACTTATTGATAAAGGGCAACCAAATGCAATTACTTTGAGTGCATATAATCAGTGAAGCTAAATTTTGGAAGACACCAAAGACCCTGCGGGGTGCCGTAGACTCCCAGGCTCTTAAATGAAATACAGGACCACCTACCTTGTCTTTCCCTCCTAATGTACATCAGACCCCTTTAAAACACCGTCCCTTAGACACCACTGGAGGTGCCAAAACCAAACCTTGGAGCACATTTTTTTTTTTGAGTATTGGCAGAATTTCCGCGGAGCTTCTCTTATCTTAGGGAATCGTTATTCTATCACTCTGTGAAGCATTTAAGAGCCAGGCTTGTTAGCAGTGGGACATACCTCAGGTTGATACTGACATCCCTCATTCTTTGTCATGAACTTTAAGTAACACTGTATGGAAACTTCATGCATGACCCTTTTGTTAGACAAAAGGCCACCCTTATAAACTTAGAGATTTATGTGTTTAGAGTAGAACTCGGTCACCAGTGCATCAGCTTGGTATGATTCCACACCCTGCTCTTTGAAAGGAAAAGCTGAGAAATAAGACAATGATGCTGAGGGTTTTCAAAAACTGTCTACAGGAAAGTTAGAGTCTGTTAAAATCTGAAATTGGTGCTTAACGTTGATAGGCAACTGAGGTGAGCATCTTGTTACATTAAAGAGCTAAATCTCAAGGGGGAGGAAGGCTGGGTGTGGGGTAGCATTGATGCACTGCCTAGATGCCCCTTCAGGAGAAAAGGGCATGCCACTGCAGTTGGGGGCATGCTGCTGACAAGGATGCTCAGCTGTTCAATTCCTTAGGAATTGTTCCAGCTCAAGAAATTTGTGTTGTCCAATATCATATCCCTTCTTGGGGGGAAAGGTACATTTGGTAGGCGGTTCGTATGTTGTCTAAATCTTGGATTTCCCATCTCCTGCCTATACCACTCTGAATCGCTGTCCTCACTCTGGAACTTCATGTGGAGTCCACTGAGGAGCTTTTTGTAAAAATTTTTTTTCATTTATTATTATTATTATTATTTGTGTGTGTGTGTGTATGTGTGTGTGTGTGTGTGTGTGTGTGTGTGTGGTGTGTCTGTGATTCTGAGTTCCTGTATATATCGGAGGAGGAGAACGTTCTGGAGACAGTACTCTGCTCCCAGTGTGGGTTGCAGGAATTGAGCTCATGCCACCAGGCTTGTGCAGCAAGCTCTTTTCCTTGCTGTGCCATTTCACTGGCTCCCACTGAGCTTTTATCTGGACTTTAATCCCGCACTTGGTCCAGTTCTTTCTTCTCCACCTTTGCACGGATCTTGACTCTTAAGACCCCATTTTGTTTCCCCCGGCTTTCTATTTCTTCTCAGCATCCTGCTTCACAGGAGGTGCAACCTGCATCAGAGAAGGTGCCCCCCAGGAGCTCTGTAGAGCAACAGTCACTGCATGAAGATAAGGTTGATTGGAGCGGATCCACATCCACTCATCTGTAGCTACCTCCCTGCTTTGATGGCAGAGTTCAGAAGATGCAGTGAAGACTATGTGGCTCACACAGTTTTTAAAAATGTATCTGACTTTTTGTAGAAAAAAAAAGCTTGCTAATTTTTTTTTCAGCAGGATGCTGGAAGAATCACAGATAATGGGTGACAAAAACACTCAGGTCAAGATTTTATGCATGTACCATAGTTTGTGTGGAGTTTTTGACATTGGCTCTATGAAACAGTCTTGCATCTGTCCTTTTCCAGTGAATCCCCTCTCTAATGATCTACCAGGCAGATTAAAAAAAAAAGATATCCAATCCCTGATCTTTACTTATGATTTGGAGACCATCAATTAGTTTACTTTTCTATTTGTGCTTGGAAATTCACAAGAGCTGTTTTTCACACTCATTTTCACTCATTATGAAGCAGTAGTCAAAGTCCACGACTTTCACTTGACAGATAAACAATGGAAGGTTCAGGTCAAGTTGCTTCCTCAGTTCATACAGTGCTTGTCAGACATCATCCTTTTGTCTCAAATACTTTTGTCATCAGAAGAGATGGAAAAACAGAAAAGATTCATTGTGTGGCCATGAAGCAACCAGCAGGGAGGAGGCTAAAGCTGACTTTTGGAAGAGAAATGTTGCCTTTCCTGATGTTTGTGTAATAATTCACTAAATATCGTTGGAAAAAGGCTGAATCAATGTGTTGAAAGGTTGGTTTCTTGAAAAATTACACAGGTATTCTCATGTGTATCAAAGGTTAGGAGACACAGGGCAATGACCTGATTGCTAATGTTTAGTTAGTTGTGTGTCTGTTGTTGGGGCTTGCATTTATAGGGAAGGTACTTCTAGCAATAGAGAATGATATTTTGCTTTTGATTATCAACAAGGTACTTACGAAATACTGGTCAAGTACCAGGCACCATATCAAACTGTATGAGTGTTAGCCAGGTGAAAGAACAAAAGCAATTCATACTAGGTAGAGGGAGCAGAATAGTCAGTCTCTTAGATAAGGGAGAATGTGGTACCTAGAAGAAACAGAGAAGTGCCCTCAGTCTGGAATAGATCAGGAGGCTGGGCAAGTATCAAGCTGAATACCTGTGATAGGTAGCAGCAGTTTATGAGTGCCTCTTGTTTAAAGGCTACAGCAATGGCTGCCAACTTCATTCTTAAAGATATCAGTAAGCCATTGAAAAGACCTAAGCATCACCGTAGTCAAAACCAAAAAAACCACATCTGTCTACCAGGGTCCTGGTGGCATGCGGAAACCAATAGAACACAGACTGATGAAGGGGCTAGAAATAAAGCATCCTCATTTGCAAACAAAGAGTCTGTACATATCCCAAATGCACTGTTACCTTTGTCTGCCTCTATCTAGACTATGGCAATGCAGTAAGAATCAACTCCAGTTCTCACCTCCTCTGCCATTGTCAGTATCACCTCTGTCAATCCCTTAGGTTTCACTCCTTACTTCTGAGACTCAGGTGAAAGAACTCTCCACAATCTCAGACCTCTTTATCCATTAGCCTTTTAATTAAAGTCACCCGGAGGCCTTTTCTGAATGAAGGGAATCTTCAAAGAGGCAAGAGTAAGTCGTCTGTTCTGGGTTCAGGTGTTACTTGGGCAGAATGCAATCTTCTACTAAAATAAGCCCTGATTATAGATCAACACCACTTCTCAGGGAATCCATTCCTCCTTTACTCTTAGTTGTTTGAGAAGCATTGACAGCTAAACATAAAGGCAAGGCTTCTCTCAATGTCTGGTATTCCAACTGAAAAGCTTGAATGTCTTAAAACAGTTATGAGCCTATAGACAAATCTTAGGTAGAGGCTACCAGATTTGGTGTTCATCTTTGGACTCCACTTTCCATAAACTGAGAGGGTGAGAATTTCTTAGATGCTTCTTTTCTGTGCTTTTACTTCTCTTACTAAGTTTTCTCAGACTGCAAGACAGATACAACAGACAAAGGACAGACAGCACAGTTTTATTTTAAAAGCAACCTATCGAGATGATGAGTGGGAACAACACCATGTGGGAGTTTTTAAAAGAACCTTAATTTTTATATGTTCAGAAGTTTACTGTTGTTTCTCTTGTTGATTTCTAGCCTGATCTTATTGTGGTGGAGAAGAGGCTCTCTGTGTTTTCAATTCTCTTAAGATGGCTAGGTTTGTTTGATGACCCAGGATATGGGCTCTTTTGGTTATTGATCTATGTTGCTTGGAAAGAATATGTGTTCTTATGTTATTGAGTGGCGTTGTCTGTGTATGTAGTTAGAGCCTGTTGATTGGTGGTCTGGAGTCTGTATCCTTGCTGATTTTTGGTCTAATATTATGAATTATTGAGACTAGACCAAGCAAATCCTCAGCTATACTCATAGAGTCACTTTTTAGATGTAACAGTTGTTTTGGTTTTTAAATTTAAGCATATGGGTGTTTTGCAAGCATGTATGTCTATGTACTATGTGTGTGCAGTGCCTACAAAGGCCAAAATAGGCATCATATTCCCTGGAGCTGGAGTTATATGTGAATGTGACTCAATATGTAGATTCTGGAAATGAACCCAGGCCCCTTTGAAGAGCAGCAATTGCTCTTAAGCACTGAGACATCTATCCAGTTTCAAGCTGTGTTGGCTTTTATTTCACTTTTCCTTTTCACAGCTCTAGTGATTGGAACACCCACACACAGAGTTTCTGTTTCTTCTTGGCAGGCTGACCTCTTCCTTCTTTATCTCTTGTGGAGTCCTACATGCCAAGAACATGTGTAGAAGTCTATTGGTTTGCTTTTTTTTCTTCTCAGTGCTTTATCTTGGGGATGCAGATGGGTTTAGGGACAGCTAAATGAGGGGAGAAGATTCCTTTCAGACTGGTGAATGCAGAGTTTTAAGGATATGCTAAAGAGAGAGATTAGCTCAATGGGCTGGTGCAGTATATTTGAAACTGTAGTTTAATGCGATGCTTACCAAATTTTAAGGTGAATTCAAGGGTAGTTTAATGGGCCCCACTCTGAGAGACTCTAATTCCAGTCTCTGTGGGGTATTATTTGAAAACTATGTTTTTTAATAAACACCAGGTGATTCTGACATCTGTGGCCCCACATCCACATTTCTATTTACATCAGTGTAATGAGATTAAGATCCCACCTCCGCTCGTGTTTACAGAGTGAACTTGAACAAGTTTTGACACTCATCCTTCTTATTTACAAAATAAGAATAATAGCCCCGTAGGGCTACATACGTGAGTTGATACAAAAGAAATAATTGTTCTATCATTGCTGTCATCACCATTGTCAGAATTATCATCAGAAATGATATTAGCGTGTAGTTGTTCTATCCTATATTAATATTTCTTCTCCAAGGGTGGGCGATATGTCCACAATATTTTACATTATCTACCATGTTATCATGTGGCATCCCCAGGCTTTAGGAAATAGGGCTTAGTACCCTTATAGACACATAGGGAAGCTTTCCCGGGATGGGTACTAGGCAGAGTGTTGCTACAGTACTATAGTTCCATTGTTGGGTTTAGAAAGGTACTACAGCCTAGAGAGATGTATTTTAAGTTAGTTTTCTTGGAGATCGGTAGGTTACATTATGGGCAAAGAAACTTGCTCTTGGGGAAAAAAAAAATCTATAAATGGCTCTTTAATTTGGGAAGATATCACAGGTAAGGTTATTTTATCATTAAGAGATCAATTATTGTTATGCCCATATCAGGCATTGCTAAGGACAAACACACAAAAGCTTGGAGGCTATAGAACAGGTTTATGGTTTATATTGATGAAAAAGTGAATGTTCTTCTCCTTTTGAAGAACGTGATCCGTACTCAAGAGGCACACCAAACAGGAAGTTGTACTTAAGATAATGCTACAAAACAGGCAGTAGGCATACCATGAAAGCACACAAGAGGAAGTAATTTAGAAGGGGATTGTTAGAGCTTCCTCTGCAGAATGAATGGGGAGAAAGTCCTTAAAGAAAGAATGTTTACATATATAGCAAGTGGGAGGGCTTGGAGATAAAGCAAGAGTTAGGTTGTCTTTTGAGAAAGTCCCATGTCTCCCAAACTAGCCTTAAACTCTCTGCGTAGCTAAGCATGACCTTGAATTCCTTATCTTTCTGCTTCTGGCTCTCAAATGCTGGAATTATAGGCGTGTGCCAACATGCCCAGTTTTAAATAGTGCTGAGGATTGAACTAAGGGCTTTGTGTATGCTGGGTAAGCACTCTACCAACAGAGCATCATATCCAGTCTGACAGTTTGAAATTTGCACTACTAGAGAACTGTGAGGCAGAATGTGAAACTGAGGAAAAGTAAGCATTGCCAGCCTTTGGTGTTGACATATTTATTAATTCTCAATACATTGTGATATCATTGAAGGTTTAAACCAAGTGAGTGACTTAATGAGGCATCCATTTGAGGATTACTGTGACCTGTGATGTCCTGAGAAGTGTAGATGTAGAGAAAATCAATTGCTTCTCTGTGTCCTATGAATATTCCAGATGAATCTGGAGGTATTATAGATCTTGCCTTGTTTTGTAGGCACCGACATTATAACCCCAGGGAACCATATGGATCCTACCGCATTGATCTTGCAGGAATCCTAAATTTATTTATGAAGAGGGAAGCTCCTGATCTAGAGAGATTTTACTTGATCCTCCTAGCTGGGAGAAGAAATCCACAGATCGATTCCTTTATGGATCTGTGAAAGGAAGGATGTGGCCTAATCTACAAATAAATGGATTTATCGTTCACTTAGAGTCCCATGTTTGGAAACTTGCCTTGGGGCTGTTGATTGCACATTCTAAATAACTTCTAGGAAGTTTGGAAGTCTCCAGGTTTCCGCAGAGACCAGCCCCCATCAGATATCACCAAATGTCCTACAGAGGTCTAGATGACTTTATCATGAATACAAACCCCATGGATGGCCCTCTGGGTTGTGTCTGGGATGCTTTCTATACTGGAGATGATTGATTTGGAATTCAGTGACATATATCAGCAGGTAGGTGTAACGAAACAGGGAAGGCAACATCCAGTAAGTCAGATGTGCCTCCTTTTTGCATAACTGGATATTATAGGAGAAGAAAGCTATACGTTACCCTAAGTGTGTATGTTAATAAACAAAACAAGTGATTTTTTAGCACATTCAGAAAAAAATCAGTTTATGTTTGAAAGCTTGAAGGCAAGAATAAATTGTATGGTATATTTTCATTTTAAAAGCAAGAAGACAAGCTCACTTGCATCACACCAAGGTTCTCAGCTAAATGGCTGCAAAGAAGTGTTCTTTGAGAGATGTGACTTGAAAACCAGGAAATAAATGATGATGTTAATGAAGAAAGCAAATGAAAAGAAAGGGCAATGTCTGATGAAGGCCATTGTTTAAGATCAGCCTCACATGGTGCTTGTTTTCATTTTAGGCTTGCTCCCTTCCTATAGGACAGGCTGTAAGGAGTCAGAGCTTCCTGCCTCAGCAGTCTCAACCTCCAGGGCTACTGTCTGTGTTCTTGATGGCCAGTGTCTTCTTTGGCAGTTGCTTGCAGTGAGAAGAACCTTCATGGTACTTTGTGTAAAGGACTTGAGCTGCAGCAGCCATTGATGGATTTCTGGGCTTTGTGGGGACATTGATGAATGAGCTCTGAGATTGACCTGTCAGTGCAAGGTGGCCAGTAGCTGATCTTTTGAAAATGATGCCCATTTCTGAACTCTCTTGGATTCCTAAATCTGCCATGTCCATACAAAGAGGCCAAAAGAACCATCTGCATATGTCCTGAGAATGGGTTAGTACTTGTGTCAACTTGATTGGACCATAGTACCCATAAATTTGTCCATCCTGGTTTATTCCATGAATGTGATTTTATTGAGGCTGACATTTAAGTAAGTGTGCTTGGAATATAATTGGTCTATGAAGTGGGATGGGACTCACCTAAGCACTTGAGTGCTGGTAGAACAAAGACAGACTTCTTCAGAGCAAGCAGGAACCCTGGTGATAGACTGCCTTTGAACTTGACTTATGCCTCCTGGAGTCACCAGGCTTCCATAATTGTGAGATTTAATTCCTTAGGAAATATCACTCTCTGTCTCACTGTGTCTTTCCATACCTCTATTTATTGTGGTTTTTCTCAGTTTCTTGGGAGAATGCTGAAAAATACAATCCCAAGAAGGGAATGTATCTGTAAACTATTAGAGCAGGTGGTTCAAAACACAAACTCTAGAGCCAGGGAGACCATGTGTTGGGGCCAGTGGCATCATTTGCAATCTGTACAATCTTGAATAACAGAATTTCTCTCAGTCTTCATAACCTAGTTTGTAAAATTGGTTTTAAACTGAGGAAGCATGGAAGAACTTTTCCTTTCTTCCCCAATATCCCTAGAAAGTATCCCAATATCCTTAGGGAGTAAAATGTGCTTCTGGCACCCCTGGACCTAGTATTTATACCCACAGGAATCTGTCCCCTGAGGTTCAGGCTCTGCCTTTTTCTTTGCCTGCTTTTAGGTTTCCAAAAGTTTCAAAATGATACCCTGTGAAATTACAAAGCTGAGAGAAGGTAGAGACTCTCTCCTCATTGTGACAGAGCAAGTCCCTTTGTATTGGGGGTTTTGTTACTTCTCTCCTGGTATGGTTCATCGGTCAAGCACATTTGGATACTTTATTATACTTCATCCTGGAAGCCTTTAGTTATCTGTGGACAACAAAAGCCAGTCTTTGGAAAAAAGAAGAACAACAACAAGACACATATACTCACCCTCTCACTCTCACACACCTTAGAACTCTGAACCTTTGGCTGTAGTTTGCACAGAGAGATATTTTGCTTATTAAGTCATTCCCATTAATGAAATGTTTCCTGGGAAACCTCCAAAACTTCTTTTATTTTTTTTGGCTGCTCTAATTGAAATTTTTAATTAAGTTTAAATTAGACAACGTGACTATAAAATGGGAAAAATAAAATAGGACAAATAAAGGGAAACCTATAGAGGAAATTAAATTAGTAAATGCACATTGGGCAGGAGCATGTGGGTGAGCTGGTACTAAATGACCCATCTTGGAGAGGGACCTTGGCTCCTTGCTATAACTAAATGACCTTCTCCCAGCCACTAAATAGTATCCTAATGGCCTAACAGGCTTAATGCACCTTTCTGATTTATTCCTTGCTGATCAGAAGGTCAACTGTGTCTAATGCACTTCCCTATATACCAAGAGTAAGTAAGTAGAACCATGAGAATGTAGAAAGGTTTATGAAACTTTAACCAACATAAAGATTCATATCACGAAGTTTTCTGTTTTCACAGCGTGTTTTCTGACAGGCGTGGTTCTAAAGACTGTGAAACACTCCCAGAGTTATTGTCCAGAGGCCCTTGTAGAAACATTAATGACTGGATAATGGCCTAAGCCATCCGTGGAGCATGTTGGAAAGATCTTTGCTTGGATATAATCTCCGAGGCCTCAGCTAAGGGAAGCTCATTATAGTGGTTAGATTTTTGTGGTTTTTTTCATTCTGATCCATAGTGCTGCCCATCTATCACTGGGAGTCACATGCATTGAATAAAAGTGCTTGTTTCCTGGACTCTTGTAGAATAGTTCCTGGGTGCTAAGTCAACCATTTTGAATGTTGATTCAGAGAGAATTGACGAGCTACTTGGCAAGGCCCTTTTTTTTTTTTAAATTATTTTTTTTATTTTTATTTTTTGGCAATTGTCCAGAATGTTTGTAAGTTGTTGGAAGCATTTATTTTTCCTGTGCTCACTCAACTCTGGCAAGAGAAAAATGCCTCTGTGTTGATTGCCATGGGCAAACAATTCCCAAATGGTCCCTTAGGGAGATCTGGTGTTATTGGGTTGATTTTAGACATAAAAGGCAAGCTATTATTTATACTTGAAATTTGAGGAAGTGGGTAAAAATTTAATTATTCCATGAAAGTTATTTATTCACTCAGCATCTGTTATGCGGCATGGTGATGGTAGGACAGAATTTGGCAATCTTTTTCCTTGTGAAGTTCCCTGCTTAGTGGAAGAGTGGAGATACAAATCCTAAGTTTATGACTTCTAATTATTACAAGTGTTATGAAGCAATTGACTAAGGGTACTTGGGGAGAAAATTAAAAAAATATAAAATTTATTGGAATGGAATGGGGGAATACTTGTAAATGTATGAATGTTCATGTACATCCATATTAAAATTCACGAAGGGATGGCTTATGTCACTTCATAACATTAATCCTTTTCTTTTGATACTATGGTCAAGTCTATAAAGGTCTTAAGGAATTGGGTTACTATTAAATCAAAATGATTGGGACTTGTGGGATTATATGAATCTTTGAAATGTTACGTAATAATCATGGGGTTTGCTAAAATGCACGAAGAAGGTCAAGTATGTTTTTTTTTTTTTTCATATCACTCTTTTTTTTTTTTTAATTTATTTATTTTTATCTCACTCACAGGTTGGGTACTTTGAATCCCAGGCGTAGCCCCCTCCCCCAAGTATGTTTTTTTTAATTGAAATTAATTCTTAAAACAATAAATCAAGAGTGAAATTTGTTTTTCTGCATGTCTTATTGTTAAAGGTGATCAAATGTCTTTGATCTAAGAGCCAAGATTTTTTTATGTATATATTTAGGAAGAACTAAGTCTGAATTCATGTGGTCCTACCACTTTATATGTTTCCACATTTTCTAATTACATTCTGCTAACTTGTCCATGTCTATAGAGTAATCACTGTTTCTGTAACACCATTTATTTCACAATAATTTTCTGAGCTTTGTGTTAGACGATTGCAGCTGCTACTGTGGAATCCTAGTAGGTAGGGTGGCTCAAATAGAAAAAAAAAGTTGCCTTCACATAGTCAAGAAGGGAGACATCCAAGACAAAAGTGATATCAATGCTGGTATCTGTTAAGATGCCAGATGAAGCGGTAAGATCTCTTTTCATTCTGTGTAGGTGGCTGTCCATCCTTGGTGTGGTCTCTTCTCTGTTTAAGATTGGGTATAAGCTCCAGTCTCTCTCTCTGTATGTGCATGTGTGTGCCTGTCTCATTGTCCAAAAACATCAACCATATAGAACTAGAGCCCAGTCTTAAAACTTTAACTGCCATGTAAATGGTACTGTCTCCAAAGGGTTCATTGTATGAAGTTTATAAGAATCCACTTAAGTCCACAACAAGCTTCTACTATAGTACGAACTCTAAATTTGGCACTGCTGTGTGTTCTTGTAAAAGGTAGCCTCTATTCCTTCTCTCATGGAGTTTCCAGTCTAGAAAGAAAGATATATAACAAATAAATAATTCTGGTGAACATAGTTTGGGGTGGGTGGGTGTGGAGAACATGATTCCATGCAACTCTGTTATTGTTTGAATGAAAAAAAAATTTCCTCATGGGCTCAAATAGTTGAACTCTGGTGATGCTATCTGGAGAAGCTATGGAACCTATAGGAGGTATAGCCTCGCTAGAGGAAGTACATCACTGGAAACAGACTTTGAAAATTTATAGTCTTTCCCTGCTTCCAGCTTTCTCCCCACCTCTGGTAAGTGAGTGATTATGTGCTCTCTCGGTTTTCAGACCTGGCTGACTGCTGCCATGTCTTTCCCACCATCGCAGCCTCTCCTCTGGAGCCATAAGCCCAAATAAATTTCCCTCTATAAGCTGCCTTTGGTCTATGGCACTTTATCATAGCAACAGGCAAGTAATCGATACAAAGCCCAAATACAGCACATATCTAAAAGGCTTTTGGTTAACATCAAGGTTCATAAGAAAAAAAGTCTTAATTTGAAGTCTTGGAACAGATTGTATGCAGTTGACAAAGGAAGACAATGAACAGCAAAAATAAAAATACAGGAATTTTGCTTTTGTTTTCCTGAAGAACAGCACTATTCGCACCTAACATTTGGAACTACTTTATATCATATAAAAATAAATGAGTGACAGGTTTCTTTTATAGCCATTATTATGGCCAAATGAACAGATTTTGCAGTGCTCTCTTCTAATTATTTCAAGCCAATCATTCAATTACCAAAATGTAGTCTTTGCCATCAAAGACAATATAAAACAGAGGAAAGAGCAATTGCTTATGTGTTTTAGACTGTTAGACAGTCTGGATATTTCTACATTATAAGTACCCTCTCTACAGTGCCAGGCTTCCCTCCAAACCAAAAGCAGAAATTTTAATTTTTCCCTGCTGAAAAGCTTTGATAATTTTGTTGGAGGATATGAAGTCCATAGTCACTCAGGGGCCTTGTACTTGGTGCACAACTTTAAACAACTTCTGTTTTCCAGCACTCATCCCCATTGCTCATCTTATTTGGTTTTTTGAAAAGATACTCCAAGCCAGGACATGCAACACTGGAAAGACAGCTCTGCTCTGCACTCAAGGACTCAGAGAGAGCAGCTTAGCTCTGACTCCTGCAGATCTATGTGATGCGTTAGTATGGTCCAGCTCTCTGATGCATATATTGAGATTGACTGTTGCTGAACTGTTGCATTAACAGAACCTCTCCATCTTGATTTCTCCTCTTATGTAGCTGGCATAGATCCAGTCTTAAACTTCAGTTAAAAAAAGAAAAAAAAAACATCAAGGGGAAATAGACTGGAGAAAATAGAGAGACAGAAAGAAAGGGGGATGGTGAGAAAATCTGTGAAACAATTTTGAAAGAAAACTATTTGTGTTCTCATCCAGCTACTGGGGATTTAGTTTCTGTGTGGCATTAAATGCTTCCCTGATAGCCTGTTTTCTTGTCCTTTTTCTTTCCCTTTATTATTCACCTAAGACCTGTAAAGCATTTTCATTTATGTGGCATGTCATGAAACATTAACAAATTTTTAAAAACTCAAATGATTTAAAACAGACAGGAAAAGCATAAATAAAACAGAGGAACATAGACTATACCATGTACCCACTAGCCTTGTCACATACTATTATCATATAAAATTTTCATCGTTTTAACCATAAAAATTAGGTAGTTTAAAGACGGATGACAACTTATCTTTGTCACTCCCTACCTGCTTTTCCTACAGATTCAGATATCTATGAATCCATAAGCCTTATGTAATACTATTTTGTAAGTTTACAAACTTTTTTAGAATGACAAAATACCACAGGTAGTCTTCTGAGTGGCTTCTCCCCCCAATTTATATTTTGAAATGAATACATGATAGAAGAACCTCCAATTTACTTGTTTTTAGTGCTGTAGAATGTTAAGGGATATACTTGAGTACATTTTCTAGTTTTTTTTTAAAGAAATTATTCTTGGGTCTTTAGTAGTGCTTGTCTAGAAATGGAAAATTTCATATTATAAAACACCTGTTTTGCCAAAATACCAATACTTGACCTTTAAAAGTACACACACACACACACTATACACACACACACACACACATTCATGCATCTGTATAGAGTATAACTAAGGCAAATATGGTATGTCCACTGTGAAGGATTTCACAAATTAATTATCATGTCATCACTTGACATTAGACACCTTATCTTGTGGCAAGAACAATGAGGAGTTACTCTCACAGCACATTTCATGTATACACCATGCATAATATTATTAATAAAGCCAATAGGTAGTGTATTAGATCACCCGAAGTTGTCCATCTGCTTAGACGAAGCATTATATCCTTTGGTCGATACCTCCTTGCTGGGCTTCCTCTTTATAGAAATCCAAATTGTTCCTATTCATTTTTGTGTGGCAAACAAAACGGTGGTAAAAAGCTTTGTAATTTCACCTTTGCCTTTACAAGTATCTCAAGTTTAAGTTTCGGAGAGTGTTTAAGTCAGCCACATCACTATAACCAAAGAGGTAATCAGCTCATCAGGAAAAAAAAAAGCTTCATTATACCCCATTAATCTAGAAGTTCTAGTTTAAGATGGTAGGTATTGTGGGGGCATAGCCTTGGAACTCTGACAAGGCGGGGCATCATGGCAGGACCATGAGACAGAGAAGACCCTTGTATATCACATGCCAAGCAGGAAAAAAAAAAGGAATGAAGTGAGACCAGGGTCCCATAATTCCCTGTAAGGGTCACTTCCAATGAGCAAGGGACTTTCCACTAGGTTTCACTTCCTCAAAGTCATTTTGTGTCCTAATAGCACTATTCTGGGGCCAAAACCTTTCACAGTAGACTCTTGGGCACATGTAAGGCCCATATTCCTGGGACTGTGGGGACAAATTACTAAAATTGAGGTGGCTTAAAACAGAAGACTATTTTTGCTCTCTCAAAACTGTGGAAGGCAAAAACCTGAAGTAGAGATATTCAGTTTCTTCCACAGCCAATTGGAATTCCATTTCTTGTCTTGTCTTTTCTAGTCTTGTCTTGGTGGTTAATGGTCATCATTCATTGGTTCATGGTTACCTCACTCCCAGCCTCTGCATCCCCTCTTCCCAAACACATGACGTTCTCTATAATTTTTGTCTTCATGTTTCTGTGTTTGTCTCTTATTAACATGTGTTGTTTTATTTAGAGCACACATAGGTATTTCAGAGTGATGCCATATCAAAATCCTTAAAATAATTACTTCTGTTAAGACCCTGTCCTCAGATGCAGTTAAATATTTACTGGCTCCAAGTAGATAAACAATTTGAGACTCACCACTCAATCCACTATATACAGTTTCTCAACTTCAACAGCCTTGCCCTTTTGAGCCAGATAATTCTTTGTTGGGTACAGATGTCTGTGCACTATGACTTGTCTTTCATCACCCCTAACATCTTCCAACCCTCACCAGCTATGACAGCCAGATATGTTTTGTATTTTGACACTGTTAGATGCTCTAAGTTAGGGAGAACTGCCAACATTCCCTTTGGTGAAAAGTGCTGACTTAGAAGAAAGTTGATAAGTTTTAGACAATGAGCATTTTCAGCTTTACTAGGTATTGTTAGTTGTCATTCAAAGTAATTGCATCAATTTAAACTTTTACAAACAGTTGGGTAGTTCAAAGCACTAGATCATCCCTGGTACTTGCAACTGGCACTGAAGCTTTCGTTGTCAAATTGATGATATGTTGTTTGCATTATTTACGTGTATGGTTGCACCTTTTTGATTCATCTCTTGTCCATCTCAGTTTCATGGTTAGTAAGCTGCCTCTGAGTATTTTTGAAGATTTAATTTCTTTTGGGTTGCCTGTTTCTTTTTCTGTTGAATTGGCATGATTCATATATTCTCAAATCAAGCCTCCTTTTAGCTATGTCTAATACAAAGCCTCCTCATCTTCACCTTGTTTTTTTTTTCATTCTGTTTCTATCCTTTGCTGTGTTTAACTTATAAATTATAATGTTGCCAATTCATCTGTTATATTTGATGGCTTGTGCTCCTTGGGTCTTCTGTTTTGATTATAAAGAGACAGTCATTCCATTTGAGTCTAAGGCTGTAAAGACTGATCATTTCTCAAACTTTGCTGGGCTGTAGGAGGTGTAGTGATGGGTTAGAAACACCCAAAACTAAATGTGTAGACTGATTCACCCACAAGTGTGTGCTAGAGAAACAACCACTTAGTGTTTCCAAGTTCTTGTCTCAAAGGGAAGAGGATTTGAGGCTCTTCATGACCTTAGTCTGATTAATTTTATAAAAATAAATCTACTGCTAGTTGTGGTAGCTCTTACTGATAGGATATTCTGAAGAGTTGGAGGCCATCCAGTTAAAACTCTGGCATGAATTAAGGAGCAGCTTATCCCTAGTTGAGGCTTTATCAGCAAGTGATGGCTGCTGGGAGAGGGAGAGTCACTTTTCTTTGGTAGTAAGCCTGTGGTGGGTTGCCTATGCCAGGTGTATAGTTCCATCCTATATGCATATGGGCAGTACTAATTGGACTCTTTTAAAAAAAGGTCATCAAGTTGGGAGGGAGGCATATTGGAGGGCATAGTTTGTCTGGGATAGTGGATATAATAAAAATATATTGAATATATACATGAAATTCCAAAGATAAATTAAAAACATTTAAAAAGAAATGAAAAGAAAATGTTCCTTTGAAATCCTTCCAACACTATAATTTTGGGAGTTACCAAAATTGTATGTGTGGCTAATTCTAGGACTTTCTCTTTTTTTTCCCCTTTGATTTTTGAGAAGGAGTTTCTCTGTGTATCTCTGGATGTCCTGGCACTCACTCTGTAGACCAGGCTGGCCTTGGACTCACAGAGATCTGTCTGCCTCTGTCTCCTGGGTGCTGGGATTAAAGGTGTGGGCTTACCACCACCTGGCTGAAAATTTTCGTTGTTTTTGTTTGTTTGTTTGTTTCTCTGTTTATTTTTTAATTTCTAAGACTTTCAAGAAGCTGTCTTGAGAAGTTCACGCTCACACTTGGGTACAGATTAATGTTTTCCTAAACATTCACTTCTTTATTAATGTCTGTGATCAAATGTATGTTAAAACCTCTTCTTAATTAACTTCAACGCAACTTAAAAAAACTTCTCCTTAAAAACAAAAACAAAAACAAAAAAAATCTCTAAAACAAGAAAACTGTCAAACACTTAAAATTCCTCTAAGAAAAACAGTTCATAAATAAAAAAATCACCTTCACAATTTTCTAGGTTACTTGTTAAGATTACTTGATCTATAACAATGGAAAAATCATAAAAGAAAAACATATGTATCTTGCACAAATAAATCGTAAAACTTCTGCTTGAAACACTTATCTTCTTTATTTTTAAATATCTTCAGACCAAGGTTGACAGCGTATCCAGTTGAACTTTTTTTAAATTTTAATATTTTTATTTTATATTGATTAATCACAGGTTATATACTTTGTATCCCAGCCATAGCCCCCTCCCGCATTCCCTCCCAACCCCTCCCGCATTCCCTCCCAACCCCTCCCCCCCATCTCCTCCCTGCACCTTTCCAAGTCCACTGATAGGGGAGGACTTCCTCCTCTTCCATCTAACTCTAGCTTATCAGGTCTTTCCAGGACTGGCTGCAATGTCCTCTTCTGTGGCCTAGCAAGGCTGCTCCTCCCTAGGGGGAGCAGGGAGGTCAAAGAACCAGCCATTGAGTTCATGTCCGAAATAGTCCCTGTTCCCCTTACTAGAGTACCCACTTGGATATTGAGCTACCATTTGCTACATTGAAGGAGGGGTTCTAAGTTATATCCGTACATGGTCCTTGGTTGGAGAAACAGTTTCATAAAAGACCCCTGTGCCCTGATATATTTGGTCCTTGCAGAGCTCCTGTCCTCTCCAGGTCATACTAACTCCTCCTTCTTTCATATGATTCCCTGCACTCTGCCAAAGGGTTGGTTATGTTTCTTAATATTTGCTTTGATACCCTGCTATGTAGAGTCTTTCTGAGGCCCTCTGTGGTAGGCTCTTGTCCTGCTACTTGTTTTCTCCTATATCCAACGTCCATCCCATTTGACTTTCTAAATGAGGAATAATCTTCTTACCCCAGGTCCTCTTTCTTGTTTATCTTCTTCAGGTGTATAGACTTCAGTATGTTTATCCTATCTTATAGGTCTATGTAAGTGAGTATATACCTCACTCAGGATGATGGTTTCCAGGTCCCACCATTTGCTTGCGAATTTCATGATTTCCTTGTTTTTAATTGCTGAGTAGTATTCCATTGTGTAAAAGTACCACAATTTCTTATCCATTCCTCAACTGAGGGACAACTGGGTTGTTTCCAGATTCTGGCTATTACGAATGAAGCAGCTACAAACATAGTTGAGCAAATGTTGTGTACTTGAGCATCTTTTGGATATATGCCTAGGAGTGGTATAGCTGGATCTTGAGGAATCACTATTCCTAATTGTCTAAGAAAGCACCAAATTGATTTCCAGAATGGTTGTATAAGTTTACATTCCCACCAGCAATGGAGGAGGGTTCCTCTTTCTCCACAACCTCTCTAGCATGTGTTGTCACTTGAGTTTTTGATCTTAGCCATTCTGACAGGTGTACGGTGAAATCTCAGGGTCGTTTTGATTTACATCTCCCTGTTGGCTAAGGACATTGAGCATTTCTTTAAGTGTTTTTCTGCCATTCTACAGTCCTCTACAGAGAGTTCTCTGTTTAGCTCCATACCCCATTTCCAGTTGATCTTTTTTAATAAACCATTTTTTAAATTGATTTTTTCGGAATTTCACATCATGTACCCTGGTCACAGTTATTTCCCAGTCCTTCTATGTCTACTACTACTCTTGTGACTCCCCCCAAATTAAAATATAAAACAAAGAAAAAAGTCCAATCTATGTATGTCTATGCTCACTGGAGGCATAGTTAACCTCTCAGTGGCCTATCCTTAAACAGAACTGAGTTGTTCTTCTCTTGCATGCCTACCAGAAGAGAGATTGTGGAGAGCTAACTTTAACATCTTTATCATACTTTGTGAGAGTTTTGTTTGATGGCTTCCCGTTTACATTGCTATTTTTGGGAGGTGGGCAGTAGAGATTGGAGTGGGATAGGGTATATCACAGAAGCCTTCCACATCCCTCTTTCTCATGTAAGTACCTGAAGTCATCAATATCACCACAGAAATAGTTTTCTTGCTCTTTTTAGTTAGTGGGAGCATGGATCATGGGCTTCCACATGGTTTCTGGTGACAGCACGGCCCGCGAACATGGTCTCCAGCTACAGGCAGTGTGGACCACGAACATTACCATGGCCTCAGGTGGCAGTACAGGCGTCTCACACCAACCCCGTCCTTAGGGCAGCACAGCCCATAGACAGCAACATGGCCTCAGGCTGCAACCCAGACCAAAGATATATACATGAATATGCCACAGACAGCAACACAGACCCTGGCTGCAGTAGGACCATGGACCTAGACTTGGCCCTAAACATTAGCATCAGCTGGACATCATCATAACCTCAGGTGGCAGCACACGATGGCCCCTGGCTGCAGTAAGGCCCATGGACATTAGCAGACTTACAACATAGAGCATAGACATTTGAATGGCCTTTGGTGGTAACAGGGGCCATGGAGATCCTGTTGATCTTTTCTGATGTTAGGATATTTTAAATATAGCACAGGTTTACTTTTAGCATACATACATTAATTGAATAATTTTCTGTGTAATTAATCCTTATAATTGCCATCATTGACTTGTTCAATGACAGCTACTTGCTGCACTACTTACTCTGAGGTGCTATATTCATCTCTCCAGGGATATTTCATTAAACTTCTCGTGGTGGTGTAGGCTTTCTCAAGTCAGGTCCTGTGTGAGTGATCTCTTCAGCCAGTGTGGGGATTTCCCAGATCTTCATCCCTGAGAAAGAAGCCTGCACTTCTTTGTGGTTAAAATCATTCTTGTTTGAAGAAAGTCAAACAGTCAAACAGAGTCAATTAACAGTTTAATTACTAGAAGTTTCCTTTATGAAGCTAAGAAATACATATATTTTCATTCATCTTCATCATAGCAATATTCATTATAAAATTATTTGAGGGGCTGGAAAGATGGCTCAGTGGTTGAGAGTGTGTACTGTTTTTGCAGGGGACCTGAGCTGGGTTTCCAGCACCCATAACAGGTTACACACAACCATTTAAATTCCATATCCAGAGATCAAATGCCTTCTTCTGGCCTCTGTTGGCACTGTAGTCACATGTACATGTATACACAGGTAGACTCACTTAGACATAAATAAAAATTTTAAAAATATCAGAAGAGTCTACTAACATAAATATTAATATTTAACTGCCATTAAATTTTTGTCCACACATGCATGCTCTGGTTATAGTGGGAAGTTTGCTTATATAGTCCTGAGTATGAGAACCTTAGTTTTTGATCATATGGCAGTGACATATGCCAATTTCTCTCTAGTTAATTTGTAAATTTGGCTTCATGTCACATTAAATGAAGGTGACACATCTGGCTTACTGTGTGACAGATGACCTTTCCGGAGATCACCGTCCCTAATAGATCATTTAACATGAACAGCTCTGACATGTGGCTGAACTCTTTAAGCATCAGGAAAGCATCATGCAAGTCAATGTCATATTGAAGTCTGCTGTCATTTTCTATACATGTCCTCAACTGCCATTGACAGCTCTGAGAATTGTTGCCAATGAGGCTGAGGGCAAAGCTAAGCTACATTTTGAAAGAGTAGTGCAAACTGGTCTCAGGGGAAGAAAATGAAATCTAGGAAAGAAATCAGGGATTGCCAAAAGAGCATTTTCCTTCCTTCTTGATGTTAAAATACATTTGTTAAATTGTGTTATGACACCCAGAGATTCCAAATTAAAAAACAAAACAAAACAAAATAAGAAAAAATTGCTTGGTAGTAGTTGATGCAAAGATACACTCAGTCAAATGTTATTGAATGAACCAGCCACAAAGAGAGTAGCTGATCATTGCTGTGACTACATTCAATAGTAGAAGTCTTATCCCTTGAGCCATGCCGTTATTCATCTATGGACTAAATGCAAGCATTGTACCAGGCTAGACAGCAGCAATTCCTAGGTGAGGACCCGCACTGTGTATATTTAACAGGTCATGTGATCTGTTAAATATACATGGCTGTAAAAACTATTAATCAAATGACCTCACTATGAAATTATAATTCATAACCATGAGAAGCATTAGAAAGCAACAGGCAGAAGGTATCCTAAGACTGGAACAATAAGAAGGCCTCCCTAAGGAGATGGTGGTTAGGTTGTGAGTTTGGGATGAACATAAGTTTAATTAAAAACAGAAAAGAGAAAATGTGGAACCTTGTAGGCAGAAAGCAGTGTGTGCCACTGCCATGGGGAGAGACCAATAGTTTCTAAGACTGGGGTTAGTGCAATAGAAGAAAGTTTGCTGTCAAGTTACAGACAGTCATAGACACCAGGTTCTATGGCATCTTGTCACCCAAAGTCAAATGTTTAATATTTATGGTACCTAGCAGTATAGGAAGCCGTTGAAAAATGTAAACAGGGGGAACTTTACAGTCAAGTTCCTAAAAGTTTGCTCTTTCACATGAAGATTCAAAGGATCAGAGCAGGCATAGTTGATGGAGGTAAGAGATTCCCCTAGTAGTTCTGAGGAGCTGAAGCTCTCTGAATTAGAATGGCATGGGGGGTGGTAAGAAATGACTAAATTCATGAGACACTTAGTAAGTAATTGGGTTTGGTGTTTTACTAAGAGAAGATAATTAGAAAATAAAAAGTGCTGGCAGGGTATAGAGCAACAGTTAATGAGAAAAGAGGCCATGAATTTGAAAGTGAATAAGGGTGGAGTATATGGGAGGGCTAGAAAGGTGAAAAGGGAAAGGGGGGGGGGGAAGTGATTAAATTCTATTATAATTGCAAAAAGTAACAATAGAAAAAATTAAAAGTGCTGGGTACGGTGTATCACAAACCTGAGTTTATTTTGAACTATAAAGTGAGTTCCAAGGCAACCTGAGCAACATGGCAAGACACTGACTCACACAGAAAAGAAATAAGAATAAAACAAAGTAAGTGAAAGGCTTTGAAACACTGAGTAGGAAGCACACTGTTAAGGACAACTAAATCTATGCTAGTTTGTATGAGCAAGTGGGTGGTGATGCCATTCAATAAATCAAATAACACTGACAAAGCCTCCTGTGTGGAGGAAGGTTACTAGTTTGGTCTGAGAAGAGTTTTTCTCTTGGACTTTTGGTATGTGGTTTTAGAGCTTAGAAGTATAGACTAGAGATAGCAAACTTAATATCAACATATCTTAAGGATTTTCTGCTCAGCATAAGTTGGATCACTTTCATGACCAGATGTGTGTGGTTTTCTCCCAAATAAAGCAGTTTTACAAGGGCATCAACTTGTCTTCTAATTCATTAATCTGTAGAGCCAGTGTCATGTCTTATGAGTTAGGGGCTCACTCTCATAAGATTGTCCCTGATTTCAGATACAAATCAGGAACCCAGATTCCTGACTTGCAGACTACAAAATGGTTTCCCCGCACTCTCCTTGGGTTTCATTAATTTGCCAGAGTAGGTACAAAGAGCAAGAAAGTAAATGTGTTTACTGGTGTGTAGAGAATCATACAAGGGATGTAGATGAGCAACTAAATACCAAGACAAGGTATGTAGGAAGCGGAGTATCTCTGTGTCTTCGCCATGTGTTCTAGTCTTCAGGTATCTCCATGTTTTTAGTAAGATTTTGAATCTCATCCTTTTATATTTTATGGAAAATTATTAAGTAGATGCAGTTGATTAGGTCATTGGGCATTGCTGATTGACTCAACCTTTAAATCTATTCCCCTGTAGAGAGGTGGGACAACAGTACTGAAATTAATAACTGTCTAAACATATGCCCTTCCTACTTTGCAATACTCTATTACCAGCAACTATCCAGTCATCTCTAGCACCAGCCACTTTATTAGCATTTAAATCACATCCATTGTTAGACATGGTAGTGCACGCCTTTAACTCCAGCACTTGGGAGGCAGAGGCAGGCAGATCTCTGTGAGTTTAAGGCCAGCCTGGTCTACAAAGTGAGTCCAGGATAGCCAAGGCTCTGTTACACAGAGAAATCCTGTCCCAAAAAAGAAAAACAATCACATCCCTTAGATTATTTTGGGGGTTGTGGTACTGTCAGGAAGGCTGTGTGCATGTGCGAATGAGTGCATGCATGTGTATTATGTATGTGTATGTATGTATGTATGTATGTATGTGTGTGTATGTATGTATGTGTAGTAGTACAGATCATGAGTCAAAAATATAGAAATGATCTGTGTATACAGAGATGTTAATGGAAGGCAAGTTACTCTGACAAAATAATCGCCTCCCAAATGTGACTATTCTAATATTCATAACCTGAGAATTTTATTGTATATGGAATGGAGAATTAAGAAGAGGTTAGAAACCAGGTTGCTAACATGCTTCTTATGAACTAGAATTAAATCTGATTAAACCTGCCTCTATGCCAACATATTCAAGTCATTCAGACGGTGTGGTAGCCTAATTACACACAAACACACACACACCCATACACATATACTAAAAAAATATAACTTGGGAATGTTCCTTTATAATAACATATAGTTGAGTCTTAGCCAAGCACAGTGGCAGAAAATCAGATCAGTCAACTGATGTTGAAATAAAGCCAATGTGAAGACAAGGGTTATATCTCCACCTTACTTCTGTTTTCTGAAGGTTATTCTCTCTGTCTATCAAAGTGACCCAGCCCTAAGATGGCCCCAGAGTCTGACTTTCCTGTTTTGAGTGGCTTCGGGATTTGTGTATTGTTCTTTGTTCTTATTAGAAGTTACATTTATTTTGTCCCGGGTTTTTTGGGGGACAGATTATCTTGTATTACCTTAGAGGGCACCAAAAGAATTATGAGGATACTTGCATGGATAGTCAACATGAGCATGCGAATGGCTCTTAAGATGGAAGGGTACTTCTAGCCAAGGAATGGGGACAGGACACTCTAAAACTGTGGTTCTCAACCTTTTTAATGGCTATGACCCCTTAATACAGTTCCTCTTGTTGTAGAACCCACTACCCATAAAATTATCTCATTGCTACTTCAAAACTGTATTTTTGCTACTATTATGAGTCATAATATAAATATCTAATACACAAGATATAGGATATATGAACCTCAAAAGAGTTGAGACCCACAGGTCTCTTCCTTCACTGCTTTAAAAGCTGGTGAAGAAAGAGAAAGATTTTTCTGTTAGTCTACAGGAGCAAGGTCCACTGAAATCTTGACTTTAGTCCAGTGAGACTCATTTGGAAACCTTTATACAATTGCACATCTTTAAGGCAAGACATCTGTGCTATTCTAAACCATTAAGTCTGTGACAATTTGTTAAGAGGAGACTAGCACGTTCATCTTAAGAAAAATTAGAGTGGTGGAAGGGACATGTCAGCATGCGGTGATCTTGATACAATAAACCACAGCAAACAAAGAGGTAAAAAGAACAAGGAAGCCAGGAAACCACAGGGGTTCTGGACACAGGAGGTAAGAATCTTTCACAAAAGAAGTCAAACCAAGTGAAAAGTAGGTGGCTTGTGACCTCAGTCATAACTATTTTGTAGACTGAAGTATTTAGAGTCCATACTAGGGTAGGATATATTGTAAACAGGAGGTGAAGAGATGAGGACTCTGACAGAGGCGGAGACTAAGAAGGATTTTGTGTATTAGAAGAAAAAGGTCACAGACGTGATTAATTGCAAACTAACTTTCTACAAGAACCTTGGTCTGTGTGGTAGTCTGGGTTGAGCAGTTCTTTGTGGCAGTGACTGATGATTCATAGGATGCTTTCTAATATCTCTGGCTTTCGTTCATTGGATATCACTAGCAATTTTCTACCTGCAGACATTATCAAATGCCCCTGGAGGGAAATAGTATTGGTTGAGGACAACTGTTTTGGACGGAAAACAGAATTCCCTGATTTTGATTGTGTCAAAGCATATCAAACTTATTTCCACCCCAAAGCTTGAAGGGCCGTCAAGTGACTGAACATTATTTAATCATATCCCTTAAAGCTCATGCCTGTAGATGAGCACATTCTTTGAGTGTCTTCCCTGACTTGATGCAAAGTGATTTTGCATAAATGACATTGAGTGTGCTCTTATATAAGAATCTAAAAGGTGAGCTTATGATGGACTCCAGGGCATATTCAAAACTTGTTCTAATTCTACCCATGTCATTTAATCTAGATCACTGACTGAACAATAATTGAACTGCATGGTTCCAAGAAATTGCCCCTCACTTCTGTGTCATCTGTCTATAAGAATTCTAATAGCAGAAGCTGAAACCTCAAAGCACGTGCCCATCAAATCATGTTGAAATACTGTACACTGTAAAAAATACGTGATGGAGTGTATGCATTATAACATGCTTGATGTGGCAGTTCAGAAATTTAATGGGAAGTGCAGCCCAGCCCTGGTTTCTGAGCTATGAAGGAAGGATTGCTTTTTTGATTGGGTGCATATGTTGGGTCTCAATGGTGTGAAGACGCTATTTCTCTTATTGCCATTTTCCACCTCTCCTCTTTCTGAATTGGTTCTTTAGGTATGCCTACGATGCTGACTTCGGTGGAATCTGATTTATTTTATTACTTTAATAATGCACTGTGTAGTTTGGGGAGAAGGATATGGAGAAGGTCTTGTAAAGTAAATTAAAAGCAAATTTTCACACTTGATCACACATGTAAAAGTGAGAGTAATTCAATGATGAGACAGATGCTTTATTAGAGGTCAGTGTGCTCATGCTGGTTATTAATTTTTTTTTAGTATTTTAATAAGAGTGCTTTCCTCCCAACCTAGTTTTTCTATCTTGCTGATGCTGATTTAAAATTATAACTGAGATCTGGGGTCACCTCATTCTGGACACTGGACTACATTCAGCATTATAGATTTTAATCCACTTCTGTATGTCAAAACAAGGAGAACTATAGAGGACAGTGGCTCTAAACTTTTCATTGAATCGGTAATAATGTCTTATTGAAGAAATCCACTAACAATGAAAACAAAATCAAAGTATACATTGGTAGACTGTTTCCAACATCACTCCACTTTCCATATATAAATTCCCTGATGGTTTGGGGTTATTCATCTATGTTTTTTCAATTAATCTGCACGCCTGCATATGCCTGCTTGAGAAGAGCATAGCTTAATGACTTTTGACCGTGGTGATGCAGAAGTGGTACGACGTGCTGAGCAGAAAACATACTCTGCATTTTGACATTAGATCTTTTTTTTTTTTCTGAGCTGTCAATACACAGCACCACCCTTTCCTCACTGCTAACCAGGAGAAAGAGATCTGGTTATGTCAGCTGTGTAATCTTGAGGGTACACAACGAGGCTTCCTCTCTATTTTATGTTACCAAGCTATGAACTTCTTTAGGTTAGGGATGCTGAATCCATTTCAAGTTCACAATATTTCAGTCCAGAATGGGCCAGAACATAACTCCATTGTAAAAAGAGGATGTCTGTGCATATATGCATATCACATTCTATCAAATTGCCTCATTTGGTGCCTGTGGACTTTGACAAATGTCAGGCTGGAGTTCTTGCATAATTTTATAATTTGTGGCATAGATTATTTGTGTTGACATGTTTCTTTCATTCCATATTATATTTTGGTTTTTATCTAGTCTGTCTTATTTAGCTACTTTCTCATCCATGGACGTTAGGGTTATGTAAGAATTTTGTACATTATAGTCAATGTAATAAACGTTCTTGTGTATGTTGCTGGTATATCCATAAGAGCATTGTTTAGGATTGCTATCCTCCAACAAAACTGTTGAGTCAAAGAGTAGGTACTTTAAAGAAAGGATCTTCTTTAGTCCATACTTCTAAAAAAAAGCAATAGTTATATATATATATATATATATATATATATATATATATATATATATATATATATATCACCTACCACCACCAAAGACTAATCAATAGATCTGGAAGCCAGGTGTGCTGTGTCATGCCTATTGTTCTGGCTACTCTGAGAGCTGAGGATGGCTGATCACTTGAGTGCGGTAGTTGAAGCCTAGGAAACATCTAAATGTTATGTATATATCACAACATATATGTTAGGTAACATATGTATGTTAGGAAACAATAAAGGAAGTTTGATATATAGCATGAGTTGATTCTGAGGTTGGAAAGTGTCTTACCTTTTATCTGATTGGTATTGTTGTAGTTTAAGGTTCATAGCAATAGTGTGAGGAGTTTAAAGAGAGTTTTCTATAGTCTCTTCTGTATATTATCTTCCATTATCAGCATCTTCCACTAGAGTAGGAAATGAGCCACAAGTGATTGACCTACTTGGACACCTTATAGACACCTAAAGTCCAGAGCTTCCATCAGGCTTCACACTTGTTGTTACCAGTTGCAAGGGTTTGGACAAATGTGTCATGACAAGTAGTTCCACTTCCCCAAACATTCTCTGTGTTCCACCTACTCACCTTCTCCTTCTCTCTGGTAGTGGCAACTACTGATGTTTTTATGGTGTCCAGTTTCATCTTTTTCAGTATGTCATACTGTTGAAATCACAAGGCACTTGGCTCTCTCAGATCAGAGTCTCCCACAGAATAATACATGTTTAGGGGTCTGGCATGTTGTTTTAGGGCTCTGTAACTATGTAGTATTGAGTAATGTTTCATTGTTTTGATGTACCAGGATTCATCCAATAAGCAAAGCTATTTTCATTTCTTCCAAGCTTGGATAATTATAAATTAAGGTACCATATGACAAATTTGAAAGAGAGCAAGGAGGGGCAAATGACAGAGTTTGTAGAGAGGAAAGAGCAGGGGAAATGATATGATGGTATAATCTTAAAATATATAAGAAATAATTTAAAAAATAAGTGAAATTGCCATAAAAATCTATGTACAAGTTTTGGAGTAGAATTATGTTAATTTTTTTCTCCCAGACACTCTCTTGTACATGTACCAAGGTGTGTAACTGCTGGTTTCTATGATAATAGTATGTTTAGTTTTGTGAGAAACTGCTAAAGTGTCTTTTAAAGTGGCTAGATCATTTTGCTTTTCTACAAACAAACAAGAGCTCTGGTTACTCTGTGTGCTGTCTCTGTGTACTTATCTATTGTGTGTGTTTGTGTATGTGTGTGGCTGCATGTACATGTGCATATGTTTCTCCCTGTGTGTCATGTCCATGTGTGTACGCATGCTTGTATGAATATTGGCACATGTGTGTATTTGTGCACTTGTGTGTACATATGTGTGTGGAGACCAGAGGCTGATGTTGTCTGTCATCCTTGATCCTCCCACAGTTCTACTGTAAAGAAAGTGGCTCTCTTACTGAAACCCACCTCATAGACTTGGCTACTGAAGCCAACTAGCCCTGGGGATCCCCTGTCTCTACTTCCCAAGCTGGGATTACAATTGGGTCTCTGCAGCTGCCTTTCCATTGTTGTTGGTGCTGGTGATCCAAACCCTGGTATTCATATTTCTGTGACAAATGCTTTATGTATTGAGTCATCTTTCTAGCCTCGTTGTCTCCATATTATACTTGTATTTCAGGGTTCTGAGTTTGGATCATTCTAGAAAGTGTGTGGTAGCATCCTATTGCTTAGTTTGCATTTCCTTGATGACCAGTCATAACAAGTGCCTTTACCTGTGTTCCCTTCCTACTGCATCTTCATTGGTACAGTGCCTACTTAGATCTTCAGCTATGCTCTAAATTTGGCTGTTTCTTTATTTTATCATTTAACCTTCAGGGTTCTTTATGTACTTTGAATGTGTATCGGTTATGTCTTTGTAAATATTTTTCTCAAAGTCTTTGGCTTGCTTTACTCTCTTGAGTGTTTTAAACAATTAACTTCTTCTTTATTTGAAAGCCTGTTAGAGATTGAAGGAGCAATGTTGCGTGTAGATATCAATATTGAACTGAGTAAAAATATCCAAAGGTATGGACTTTGTGATTTTCTATGGTCATTTCAGTACTTTTTCCATGGTGGCTTTTAATAATTTCCCTCCAAGTGGAAAAGAATTGCTATGTGAGGCCACCAATTTAGTTTGAGAATACTGAATTTGTGAGACCTGGGGTTATTTAATCCTTGGCAAAATGTGCTCAGCTTCTCATTTAAGAAAAATAATTAAAACAAACTGGAAGTGTTCGTGAGTGTATCTGCTGTATTTAGATGTTTCCCCATGGGAGAAAGTTATGCTTTAATGAAGAATTAGTTTAAGCTGGGTGGATTAAGTTGATAAAATTCATCTCCATAGTAATTTAGTAAGGGGGAAAAATTAAGA
Source organism: Pachyuromys duprasi (assembly GCA_028658305.1). NCBI lineage: Eukaryota > Metazoa > Chordata > Mammalia > Rodentia > Muridae > Pachyuromys > Pachyuromys duprasi. Next base: position 36,317,039 of record CM053757.1, on the reverse strand, counting down.
TGTTGGCCACAGTTGCTTTCAATTTGGGCTGAGCTAAAGAGTTCTGTGAAGACCTCAGGGAGAAAGCATTCAATTCCAGTTGATGACTTAGCCATTAAATGCTGAATTTGCACACAGTGGGACCTCCATTGAGCAAATACTTTCCCTAGCAGTTACATTTTAGTGTAAGTAACTGACCGCATACATACTTTTAAGTGTTTATAGGAATTTCTTTTTTTTTTCTTTTCCTGGTTGGCTTCACTGTCCTTCCTACTTTCTAAAATCCAGTCTGTGATATGAGGGCAATAAAAGCTTGAATAATATGGTTCCTGGCCCTAAAAAGTTTTATAGCTTTAAAGAATAAACACGAGTATGTGGAGCTTTCTATCACCTCAAAGATAGTCTATTTTAACGAATAATTTGAGAACAAAGAATTTTATTATTACAATTATTTTGCTTTGGTTTGGAGTCTAAACAATACCATTCTAAAAACAGTGACAACTAATTTTGTGTGTTAACTAGGTCATCAGCTTCCCAGATATTTGGCTAAGCATTGTTTCCTGGATGTGCCTAGGTAAGATGAACATTTGAACCATTGGCAGGAGCAAAGCCAATTGAACTTCCCAGGATAAATAAGCCCCAGCAAATACACTAAGGTTAAGAATAGAAGAAGGCAGTAATAGAGGAAAGAAGAACAAATTTTCTCAGTGCTTCAGGGTTGAGCCAGGACCTTTGTGTTCCTCCATCCTTTTGTGGGCTTATACCTCTGGTGCTCCTGACTCTTAGGACTTTGGATTTGAACTAGAACTGCACAGACTTCCCTGGTTCTCAAGCTTTCAGTCTCAGACAGAACTACCACCACCCACTCTCCTGGGACTTCAGTTTGCACAGGGCAGGGCATATGACTTTCTAGCCTCCACAAACATCGGAGTCAATTCCTTATAATGAATCTCAGATGAATACGTGCAATGAAATTGCTTCACCTTAAAATATGCTTTACTTTCAAAGAAATATTTGGGATAAATAAAATAAATTACCTTTGTATGATTTCAAGTTTCTGGTAAGAATGTCAAATGTTTCCCTGTTTCTCTTCTTCCTAATTGTAAAATTGCATCTAAGGATAGAACTTTGAACAATGAAAGATCACTAGGTTTATACACAGCTGCACATGCCAGGTCAATTTATTTTGACATAAATATGTCTAAGTTTTCAGTAATAGCCATGTTGGAGAAGAACTATAAGAAACATCAACATTCCGGTTGAGGGTTTTCAGTAGTTCTTAATGATCTTATGCATCTGCTACACAGACGTGAAGAAGGCTTAATTGATGTCTGTAGTAGAATAAGCAAATCCTGCTTAACGACAAAACAAAACAAAAACCCTACACATTATAAATGCAGTTTGAAGATTAAATCTTGGTGTTAGTAGCCAGCAAAATTATACACTTGACTTTGGAGGGGCTATGACTCTTTCCTTATTTGTAAGGTATCCATAATAAGGGGCTGCATTCTCGGGATTGTAGTAAGGATGCACTGAAGTCAAGGCAAAGGCTTAGAAAAATAGAAGAAATGTAAAACATCTCCCTAAACATGTGAAAACACATCTGGGCTCGGCCATCCATGCCTATATCACAGCACTTGAGAGCACGGATAGAAAAAGATACTGCAGTCCTGATGAGACCTAATAGGCTCTGGTCAGATGGAAGGGGAGGAGGACATCCCCTATCAGTGGACTAGGGGAAGGGCATAGGGGAAGAAGAGGGAGGAAGAGTGGGAGGAGTCTACAGCTGGGATACGAAGTGAATAAATTGTAATATAAATAAATAAACAAATAAACAAACAAACAAATAAAAAGATACTGCAAGTCTGAGGGCAACTGGTCTCTACACAATAAGATCCTGTCTTGAAGCAAAGATTTTAAAATCCAGTGAGTCTTTCAGATGCTCTCTTACAAACACAAACACTCTGAATTTCACCACCAGAATTTTATCTTGTCTCTTTAGTGACATTTGTAGGTTAGATACGTGATACTGAAAGCAAGAATACTTTGGGTGGGCAGCTAAGAATCCTTTGAGTAACATTACTCACCCATAAAAGTAGTTTAGAAGCACATGGGAAGATCATGAGGCACTGAGTGATCCACGACAATTTGTTTACAGTGAGTGTTGGGGGTTCTTCAACAGGCTTAGTCTTTCTTAAACCATGGGGAGTTACCTGAGGTTTACAAAGTAATCCAGAAAGGAGCCATGAGTGGAGAGATGAGCTCCATGGTTCACATTTAGACCCTGAGAGATCCTGACAATGAGGTCAAATATTATTAGAAGTTTTCTGAAGTGACTAGAAATCCCACACAAAGGGCCTAGGCAGCTGGTCAGTGCTCCATCTCTGAGAATCATGACAGTAACAAATGCCTGGGACTCCAGACATCACTGTTCTAGTTTTTCTATTTATGGATGAAGATCCTGAGAGCTTTTAGTAAATGACTTGTCCAGGGTCATCAGTGTAGAGCATAGGAATGTGGAAGATTGAAATCTAGGTCTTCTGACTCCATATTCTAAGTTTTATAAGACACATCTTAAAAGAGAAAGAGGAAAGCCATGTAAGAAACAGGACTGAAGAGAGCAGCATGAGGCTGATATTTCTCTCTAGGGACACTAAGCTGAAATTTCAAGTGTCTATAACAATAGTGATTCCTTACGCCTTTCAAGTGTTAATTGTGTGGGCATCTTATTTAATCCTTATGACAACATTATGAGCTAGGTGATATCACCAGCCCTATTCTACAAATTGGGAAAGCGAAGTGTGGCATTCAGCCCATGGAATAGCAACTATTTGGTAAAATGTATTTCAGATGGTATTGAAGCCATTTGCAAAGGTAAGGAAAGCCCTGCTTCACTTCTCCATGCAAGTCTCAGCTAGCAGAGGTGACTATTCTCAAATGACCTCTAGAGCCCTGCATTCTCTATTGTCCCTTACTTCTTTTTCCTTGTGTCTGTGCACTTTGCATTAAGGTTCTTGTAACCATTTGCATTTATAGTTTGAGAAAAAGTGTGCAATGTTTTCTGTTTCTGCTAAATTAGGGATAAATGAGATACCTAATGTTAAGTGGTTAAATGTATAATGCCAGCTCATCCCACAATGGTCAAATCCTCCTGGACTGTCTCTTTGAGTCCCCTTCCACTCCATTATTTTCACTTTGATGGATGCTGATAATACCTTGTTCCTGCTTAAGTGTCTCAGTGCATCTATTTTTTTCTAGATTAAATGAGATTTTAACAAGGCTTATGGGGCAATTCGTTGTCATTAAAATAATGAATGGATCGAAAACAGCCTTCTGTCTCTTTGGAATCCACTGCCATTAGTGGACTATAATCCAGCTGGTGACAATGACAAGGAGCCAGGAGGCTCTCAAGAAGAGAGAGGAAATGTAAAATTTTCCACGATTTCTCGGTGATGAGAAAGCATCCCGGGAATTTCAGAAGATGAATGTAAATCTATGTCTACATGGCCTGAGTTTCTAGAGCAGAGCCCTACAAATTTGAAGTGGGAGATAGTATACCCCACCTTTCACTCTACTCTTTTTTCAATTGTGTTACTCACTTAGTTCAGAAAAGTAATAGACATTGTGTACTTGTTCCCTTAAGACTCCACAGAAGCTGATAAACATTTTAAAATTAAGAGCTAACAGGACTTTTGGCATTAGAATGAGTGTTGCAAGTTAAATGAGGGTAATGCCAAACCAGTTTCAAGCCTGCAGTGGTATCTAGGAAGTAAGAGGTGGAATTGTCTGTCTTGGAGGAGAACCTGCCTCAAAGATTCTCAACAAAGGAAGAAAAATCTGACCCCCCCCCAATTCAGGTTCCAGTTCATTGACCCTTAAGAGTTCATTGACCCTTTGTAGGGTGATGATAATTTGATCATGAGAAGAATGATATGTCTTTCAATAAGCTACCAACTGGACCTTTTAAAATGAATCCTAACAGTAAAGGTGTTGAAATCAGGTCAATTTAGGGAGTTATCTAACGATAAAACAGACAGGAAAGGATGCAGCCCTCACCATGGTAGGAGCTGAGAAGGATAATATACATAGTCAGCCACCTATTACATGAGTTGGCTGAACCTTTCAGAATGAAAATAGAAAAGTCTCAAAATTGAGGAAAATATAATCTGGAGAATAGCAAAGCATTTCCTTGTCCTCGTTTTCCTGTAGTCAATTGTGTGACTTTTGGAGCCATGGGAGCAGCACTAGAAGAAGAACTCAGTCTGAAGCAAGAGTGAGGTCTAGGCATGTCTGAACCCTGAAAATCTTGTCCTGAAACTAGCTGGAGCAGGGCTCCTCCCTCCCTGCCCTGGGCCTGCATGCCCCAGCAGATGTAGATTTTTTAGCCCCCATCTCTGCCACCCTTGGGATAGTCATGTAGCTTGGTGGCCAGGTCACTGTTTAAACTTTCCTTCTCCTTATAAGGTCATGTTCAGCAAGCACCTGGAATTTCTCCTCATACAAATTAGGCATTCCCAACACCTTAGCCCTGGCCAATGATGTGCACTCACCCAGGAAAACCTCTCCCACTCTCCAAAGGTATAAATAGTCCTTGTTTCCCCCAATTAAACAAACTGCTCAATGAAGCCTGCTTCCTGGGAGGTCTATGTCTGGTAGTGCTCACCTGCTCTCCTGCTCATACCACTGGTCATGTTATAGGCAATCACACTGTTAAGGCCAGAGGAGCAAAGTGGAGAATGACATGACCTGGACATGTTCTTCCCATATATGGGATGGGAGAGTTTGGCTGGATCATTGTTTAAATCTCTTGCTCATCTTATATTCATATTTTTAGACTTGCTTCCATGAGTGTCTACTGGTAGAAATAGAAACAGTAATAAATCCTACGTGCTGTATAATTTTCAGACAACAGAAACTTTTCCCAACCATTTAAGTTAAAGTTCATGTTCCATCCTCTCTTTTCTGAACTCTATCATGTTTGGGACAGACAATATCTATTGATGTCTAGAAGGCTCCAGTGTTCTGAATAGTATTATCTCTTTGAAGGACAACATTTGGAGTTGTTTGTTTGTTTGTTTGTTTTGTTTAGTTTTGTTTCATTTTGGGTATTGAATGGTCAGTGCGATAGTGACATTGACCTAGGATGTCCTACCATGTTAGGGTCTGAACATTTGTGACATCCCCAGGCTTATATGTTGAATTTCTAACCCTTAGAATGATGGCATCAGGAGGTGGGGCCTTTGGTAAGTGATTGCATCATGAAGATAAAGTCCTTAGGAATGGGACTATAAAGCAGACCTTGGAGAGTTTCTTTACCCTCCTACCTTGAAGGGGCTGTCTGTGATTCAGGCAGCAAGCCTCATCCAGTGTCAAATTTCTTGGTGCTTTTATCTTGGATTTCTTGTCCATGCAACTGCAAGAAAAACCTTTCGGCTGTTGGAAGTCATTCAGTTTATAATATTGTTTAGGTGGTTTGAATGGGCTAAGGCATGAAAAATCACAAGCTGTAATAATAGTACCCAAAGTAAGAGTTATATGGTTCACTATATGGCTCAGGTTAGACATGAAATTTCATGTCTATAACCATGCCTAAACCTTATGAAATGAAGAGCAGATAGTTTTAGAATATTTTTCTAAGTAATTTTTATTTCATGTTATCATATCATATCACTTGTTTCTTTGGTAAAAACACAGAGTTCAGGTTCTATTATTTTGATAACTCTATTAAAGGTTGAAGCTGTTTCTAAAGAATATGGCTTTCCAATAGTTTGTCAATTTCCTTGCTATGGTTGTGCTTGTGGCATTCTGCTTGGCTGGTTTTCTATTGATTCAGGGTCTCATGGAGCCCATGCTGGCCTCAAACAGATTTTCTTGGTTCCACCTTCCAAGTTCTAGGATCTGAGGCATGCTGCCATGTTACACCCAGTAGGCATAGCACTTTATCAATATAAAAGAAAGTCTTTGGTGGTGGTTTTGGTTTCCAAGTATTAGTCTCACTCATCTATCATATTTAGTTTTCACTGTGGTATCTAACAGTCTCTGTCCAAGAAAGCCGCTTATTTCATCAATAGCCCTCCTTCCATGTTTACTGTTCATCAGCATCTTGCTCAAAAGATCTCCCACCTTAGAGTCATCTCTTAGTCCAAGGCTTATCTGTCATACTGTGCTCTGATTAAGATACGTGTACTCATAAAGATATCCCTAATGGCAGTGATAAATTTCCCTTTTGAAATATTTGGATCAAGTCTGGTTTGATGCTAACATTTCCTAAGGTAATTTAATGAACACAAGTTTGAAAGACAGGATTTACTGGTAAAAATGACCCGGAAATTCTAGTTGTAAAAAACAATATTTTATTTGTGTGTATGTATGAGTGCCTACATATGTGTATCATGTGTGTGCCTGGTGCCCACAGGAGCCAGAAAAGGGTATTTGATCCTCTGGAACTGGAGTTACAGGAGGTTGTGAGCCACCATGTTGGTGCTGGGAGAAGAACCTGGGTTCTCTGGAAGAACAGCAAGTACTCTGCAAAGCCATCACTCCAGCCTCCAATTCTTCTTATTGTGAGATTCTTCAGGAGAGAGACCAAGCATAGCGAATAAATCTTTTTATTCTCAGTGCCAGTATCATGCTTATTGCATTGTAGATGCTCAAGAAAAATAGAATAAATTAATTGCTATTTTTTATAAATGTAGCTTTTGATTTATATAATTTGGTATTTAAAATTTTATCAGGGGTTTTCAAAAAATTCTTTATGATAACACCCATGTCTTATATGTGTGTGTGTGTGTGTGTGTGTATGTGTGTTTGCAATATTTAGTGCAGGACCTTGTTGATTATACAGAAAATTTTGTTATATAACTCTAATTTGATTGGTGTAAGTTCTCTGGGAATAGACAATAGAATAGATGCTATTCTGACAGTTGGGATATGGCAAGGCGTCTTTGCCATTTTCCAAAATTCACTCCTGAAGAAGCTAGGCCAGTATTGCACTTGGCTAAGTATTTGAGGATAACTGGAATGCATGCTTTTGTTGTGTTTCTCATTATCAAATCAGTTAAACTTAGGCATATACGATTAATGTAAAAAAAATAGTGCAATGACTAGTCTTCTTAAGTTTGTTTTGTATAAGCCATTGGATGGATTTGTATTTCTAACATGTTTTATAGACTGAATCTAGAATTTAAAAATTAAAACTTCTGAGGCAGAAAATCAAGAATTTTGGACAATACTCATGAATTTGATCAATTACTATCAATTACTGAGATACCAGATCATGCTAGAATCTTTGGGCAGGAAATTTTTTCTTATATATCCTTTCCATGGCTGCCCCCCCCCCCACCATAAGCCTGTAACTCCTTCCACTGGAAGAAGATGTTTTCTGTAAAATCTTAGATATTTGGAGCTACTTTGCTTAGATTCAGTTCCCTCTAGATATGGACGATAGATCTATAATATTGGGCTATGTATTTCAGTTTGTTTTATGCCTCATGATTCCTTGTTTCTTAATTTTATTTATCTAAACTGGTGCTACCACTGGTTTAGATAAATGAGTTTCCAGAAATTCCAATTATTTTAATCTAATATTATAAAACATTGTTTGTTAATTATTCTAATAATTTTAAAATTAATAAATTTGTTTCAGTAGATTCATAAAATATCTTCATCAGTTATAAAATGACCTAGGGTGGTTCATGAAGGTAAGTATTTTTAAATGAATCAGCTATGCATTTGTGGTTATCAAAGACTGAAGAACTTACATATTTAAGATTAACTAGGCATACTCTATGGCCTAGATTAGAAACCAGAGGCCTGATTTAGGATAATGGGCTTGCTGTCTCTTAGTAAGGGCCTATTTTAAGCCTTTTGGATGCACACTATCTTCTCTTCTGTTGTGCATAAAGTGTGCAGTTCTTTTGAGGGTCTCAGATGCAATGGTCTTGTTTCATCCTGAGGGGGAATTAAAACTGGTGCATGTTGAGCTACAGAGGTGGATTAGTAGTTCACTGCTCTATTAGAGGACTGGAGTTTTGTTCCTAGCACTCAGATCAAATAGCTCACAAATGTCACGAATGCCAGAGAGTTTGATGCTCATTTCTGGCCTCCATGAGCACCCACCATAGGCACATACACACATCAACATAAATAAAAACAAAATGAATCTTTTAAAAATGAGGTAACAGTTCTTCCCTGACATTCATCAAAGTACCCTTTCTTCTACCACTGGATTCTTCCAATTTATATATCTGGCACCTCCAAAAATGGTCCATTTTGACTTTTTGACCAAATGTGTGAGTATTTTGTAATATAATAGTGATAATATAAAGTAACAACTAACAAATCTCTAAAGGCTTCAAGAATCATGCTCATCTGGCAGGAAGGTTCATGAATAGGTTACAGTAAATTTTTTCAGTGCATATATGTATACATGTATGTATATTATATGTATATATACACATCACATCTCCTCCATGAGAAGGACTAATGCCACATATATATATATATAATATTATAATAATATAATATATGTTTGTGTGTATGTGTGTGAGAGAGAAAGGAAAAGAGAGGGGAAGGGTGAGAGGGAGGGAAGGAAAGAAAGAGGAAGGGAGAGAGAGAGCGAGCAAAACAGTAGGGTCTGTCTTCCTCAAAACTTAATCAACACCCTAATATTTTCTTCCCTGAAAGAGAAAGCAAAAACAGGAGACCAGCTTCCTTGGAACTCTAGAGACTATAATAACCTAAAAATGAATAAAAGTAGATAAATTAATAGCAGTCACTGCTATGACTGTTATATTTTTAAATGTTGAGTTTCTTGTAGGAGGTGAGCAACCATGAGTCTTCACACTTAACACTGTAACTCGTCTGTGACAGGTTCTGTGTGTCTGTGTGCTGGGCACAACAGACCAAACTGATTTCCTGTGCATGTGATGATACTAGCAACATTTAAGCTAAACACTATAAATAAAGGACATCTTCACTTCTATGTACAGCTTTTAATACCATCTCTATATTAGTAATCATTCAGAGTCAGTCACATACTTCTTGTGTGGTTTGGAAAGCCATTTACTATAGCCTGGCATCTCTTTCCTCGTCTTAAACTTCTTTCATTTTTCCCTCACTAGAACTCTCTTCTCTAGCAAACTAACCTCCCGTATTTGCTAAACCAAAAGTGATCTTGCCTTTATTTCCTCAGGTGTCTCATGTCCCTTTGAAGCTCTCTTTTACTGTTGTCTCCTTTCTTTTTTTTTAAATTTTAAATTGCTATTTTATTTTTATCGTTCCATACATGTACATAATGAATCTCAGTTGCCTTCACCCCATCCTTCTCTCTTACCCTTTCCCACTGACATGGTTTCCCAACATCTCCCCCATCTACTTTGATGTCTTCCTGCTTTTTAAAAAAATTTTTTTCTTTTTTATAAATTTATTTACTTTTATATTAATCACAGGTTAGGTACTTTGCATCCCAGGCGTAGCCCC
>CM053757.1:36230027-36307080 GCA_028658305.1 Pachyuromys duprasi | reverse complement strand
ATTATCAAAGCTTTAACATAATTTTCCTGTGTATCTGCTGAATTAAAATCTCCCCTGCTTTTGGGTGTTTCTGGTGGGGCCATGGTGTCCTGATTTTTGTTGGGTGAGTTCTTTCACTGATTTCTGGGCATTTGTTTATATGTAATCAAGGAGCTGTTTGTGCTTTAAGGCTGAACTTCAGTCTGAAACTGTCAATCTCTTGTGTCAGGAGTATTCTTCAAGAAGATCAGGGATTTCCAGTGGTTTGTTAGTGTGTGTTGTTGTCTCAGTTGAACTCTGTTGTGGGCTCTGTGTGCCTGGCTTCGTGCTCTGTGCTAGAAGCTGTGAGTACTGCAGGCTGGTCACCCCTCTGGTCTGGAGGTTTTACTGCTCACTCTGTGTTAGAGTCTGAGTGTCCTGGTTTGAGATGTCAGCTGGGGACTGTGCACTCCGCCCTGGGCTTGCTGCTAAGGGCTCTCCCCTGGACTGGAGATTTGGCGCCCCATTCTGGGCTAGGGGCTATGCACCATGGTCTGAGATGATATTTGGGGCATGCACAGTGGGTTTGGGTTGGTTGCAGGCGTTGCCGAGCACCTGTTTGAAATGGTGCCCGAGGCCTTCTCTGTCTGGCCCGTGGACACACACACACACACACACACAGACACACGGACTGAGGTTTTTGCTGGCGGCCCCAAGCAGTGTGCACCCTCAGTGTGTGGTCTGGTCAAAAAGGTCCCCTGTCCCTCTCAGTCTGAGGTGGTTCCGACAGAGGTGATTGGCGTGCGCCTGCCGTAAGCCCGTGGGTTGAAGCAGAACCCAGGTCCTTCCTAGACCTGCCTGAGGACTCACACAGGGACTAAGGTTTTTGCTGGCAGATCCGGGTATTGTGCGCCCGCAGTATGCAGGTCAGTGAAAACGGTATCGGTTCCTACTCAGACTGCCCGGGAGACTTTGTGATCCAGTCTATTATGGCGGCTGCGGGTGCCCAGCATGGCTGCTCATTCAAATCAGAGCTATGCGCCACAGGTCACCTGGAGATTTTTCCAGGTAATAACTGGGTGTCCCTAGGGTTTTCCCATTTGATTTTCTCACCGTAGGAGTTCTGCTCACCTGGCAATCACAAATGCTGGCGTTTTAGGTCCCAGAGTTCAGTCTCCTGGTCGCTGCGTTGTTTCTGCTGTGCTCCTCCTCAGACACAGTGTCCTCTCGTGTCAGCCATCTTGGATCTCTCCCTGTTGTCTCTGTTCAATAGTGTCCCTTTAGTGTGCCATGTCGTATATACATTCATCTCCATTTTCAGTGGCCAAATGTCTGTCTCATTGGACTAAAACATCATCTTGAGGCCAAGAATCATATCTTTCCACCTAAGAACTCTTGGTTCAGACGTGGATCTATCAAGTAAAACTATTTCCTGAATTAAAGAGTTTTCCTCTTGTCGTTTTGCTGATAAATGAACTTTTTTTCAATGCAGAAATAGTTTGAACTGTCCCATCCATGGAGATGTACATTGAAAGCAAGTTAAAGGCATAGATTATAAACAACTCTGACAGTATTACTACAACTACTTGAACTGGATTGATTCAAATGCCAAGTTTAAATTAAGTTCGTCCAAACTACAGACTCCATATTTTTTGTTACCTTGTATCTTAGACTTCAACAAACCAAACTACATTTAAAGTTAAATATGTTTAAGATACAGCAAGTAAAGCTCCTAGAATTTGTAGGAACAACTTCTAGCCATTCATCTAGCACCAAGGAAAAGAACTGATTCTTCTCCATGCCACATTGTACCTGCTGGTATCAAATATAAAGTGTTGGTCTGGGAAGTCTGTCAATTTTCATATTGTTGTTGTTGTTATTGTCATGACACAGGGTCTTATGTAGCTCAGGTTGACCTCCAACTCACTATGTATCTGAGGATGACCTTGACCTCTAGATCCTTCTGCTATCACCTCCTAAGTGTTTGCAAGTGTCCAACATCATTCCTGACAAATTGATGTATTTCTGACATGTTTCCATTCCATTCAGCTCTAGATAGAAGTGGATGGAAGTAACAGCTCCACCCACTTTTTTCTTTGGTCTTCCTGGCACTTGGAGCCTGATACTCAGAGACTGTTGATCAAATAACATTCTGCAATGGTGAGAGCATCTAGCCTCTGCCCTTCCCCATCAGATTATGAGATCCTTGTAGATCAGGAGCACATGTCAGTTATCATTACACCCAGAGCTCAAGATCCTTACTGAGCTCAGTATATCATGCTGAACACATAAGCTGATGTGGCATTGGCAGACCATTGGAGCCTGGAAGCTCTGGTCCTTGGGCGGCATTTCTCTCTCCTACTCAGTTTGGAACAGAAGCCACCATTGGCAAGTGTTATTCTTCCAAGCTGAAGCAGCTTACCTCTTTCAGATCAGAACTTCTCATTCAGAGCATCAGAGTTCTCTCTGATTTCACGATGTGTTTTCAGATAATGACTGGCATAGAAACATTAGTTTCATGTCTTTAAATGTAGTGGAGCGGTATCCTTTTTAAAAAGTGTTCTGGCTTTACCAACTCATCAGACCAGCATGACAGTTCCCAGCTGTTTGCATTACTAGGTACCCTGCCTTAGGTACAAGTTATATAAAGTATAGCTTTGAAAAGAAATAATTGAAATATAAACCATGTTCACTTATAAGTTTTGACATATGTATAAGCCAATGAACTTGTCATTATAATCAAGCTAGTAACAAGTCAGTCAGTTCCCAAGGTCTCCTTGTTCCTCTTTATAACAACTTACCCTGTTCTTCTCAAGATCTCCCATCACCAGACATCTCTTTTTCTGCTTCCTGTCACAATAAATTGTTTTTACAGTTTCTTGAATTGTATAGAATTAGTGTTGGGAAAGATTTGTTCCTCTTGATCTGGCTTTTATTACTCAGTACAATTTATTTTGACATCTTTATCATTTTAAGATCAGTAGGTTAATCCGTTCTTATTGCCAAGTGCTATTCTGTTGTATAGATATATCACAATTTGCTGATCTTGTTGATGGACATTTGATTAGATTCTAGCTTGTGGTTATTATGGACAAAGCAGCTGTAAACATGTAGATAAAGTGTTTTAATTTATGTTGGATAAATTCTCAGGAATAGAGTGCCTGCACTGTGTGGTGGGTATTATGGTTTGAATCATATTCTCCAAAAATAGGTTAGACTTCTAGGTCACATGACCTCAGAATGTGGTCACTTGGAACTAGGATATTTATAGAGGTAATCAGGTAAACACAACGTCATTAGGTAGAATGCTAATCCTTTATGAGTGGAATTATGTATAAGTTATTTAGAAAGCAGCTTTGGAGAGGTAGAATTGAAATGTAATCTTTACACATTGATTATTTTCGACCTATGTATAAATTCATGAACATACCATTATAGTTGATGGAGAACAAACCAGTCAGCCCCAAAAGGTTCCTGGATCCTTTCTATAAAATCTCTTCCTGTTCTCCCCAGGCCTCCCCCATCACCAGGCACTATTCATCAGCTTAGTTACATCTCCATCAATGCTGCAAAAGGGTGATCAAGACACAGACATGCACGTGGAAGGATGCCATGTGATGATAAAGCCAAGAGGCTAAGGATTTGCTTCTGCTAGTCAATGTCGTCAAAGATTTCCAGACAACTTCCAGAAAGCAGGGGAGTGGCCCAGAGCTCTCTTATCCTCATTGCCCTTCAAAGAGACCAATAGGACTTCTGCCCTAGAGCATGGAGATTATATACTGCTAACTTCCCCAGTCTGTGGCACTTCATTACAGTTTTCCTGCAGCCAACACTGTACTTGTACACCTAAGGAAGTAGGTGTTTGCCTACTGAAATTACAGTGATTACTGGATGTTTTTCATTCCCAGCGGCAATACTTTACAGGCTTGGTTTTCCCTTACAGGTCAACAGCTGGTATGGCTAATTATGATTTTAGCCACTGGAATGCCAGTGTAGCTTTAATTTTAGTTTCTCTGATAGTTGGTGACACTGAACATCCTTTCAAGTGCTTATTTGGAATTCCCATAACTTCTTTGATGAAGAAGTACGCATTCAAATCTTCTATCTATTTTAATTGAGTTCTTTGATTTCTTCTTATGACCCTTGAGATTTACTTTTTCTACATGTAAGACCTTCATCATTTTAATGAACTGAACAATAACCTGTCACACAGTCAATTGTTATTTTCATACTAGTGAGGTCTGGAAAACAGAAGTTTTGAAGTTCTGGCGATATCCAGTTTATCTACTTTGCTCTTATTCTTGTGTCATAACAAACTCTGGCTAAGCCAGGGTCACAGACATTTTTAATTACTTTTTGCTGGATGCTTTCCAGATGCTTTATATGTAAGACTGTATTTACATATAAAGTTTATTTTGAGTTAATCTTTATGTGTTGTATGAGGTTTGAATTAAATTGGCATTCTGTTATTGGCTGATTGATAGTTAAAATGCCATTTGTTGAAATGCTATTTTCCCAACTGTATTGCCTTTGGATTGTTGTCAAAAGTCAATTGGGCATGTATGTTTGGGTGTCTGTGTGGGCTTTACAATTATCCTTCACTGGTTTGTTTATTTCAAAGCCAAAACCTTGCTGTCTTCCTCACTGCAGTTCAGTGGCTCTGAAGCATTAGTGCTTTGGATTCCAGGGATGGGGTGGTATTTGATAAGGTCTAGTAACATTTTTTTTTATTGTGACAATGAGGGGCTTACACAGTTAATAGGTTGAGATAAGGGATTCAGCTAAACATCCCATAAAAGCAAAGACTTACTCATCTCCAAATGTCAATAGTGCTGAGGTGGAAAATTAATTTTATATGCATCTAAAAATTAGTACAAGGCTTCCAAATTTTCTCTTATTTTTCTAAGTCGTTCCGGATTCTGAAACATTTTTTTTAAATTTCCACAGTGTTAACAATCACACTGACAGTTCCCCCAATGTCTTCTGAGATTTTTTTTTTTTTTGCAACTAAGTATATCTAGGCATGAGCCTGAGAATTAATAGCTTAGCAATGTACAAATACTATATAGATCTTCAAATAACCAGGCTTTCTTAATTTCTCATAGAAATAAATGCTTTGTAGCTTTTCAGTTTACAGGTCTTAACCATCTTAATCACATATATCCCTAAGCAGTCTGGTATTTCTGCTGCAGCTGAAAATTGTATTATTTGTAAGGAGTAGAGTTTAAAAGAAGATCCTTGGTTTTTCTATGCCCTTTGAGAGTCACTTGTTATGGAATCTCACCTATGGGGGTTGTGATCATGGCCCCTTATATAGCTCTGTTCATGGAATTTCAGGTGATAGGAACCCAAATGCCTGTAGTTTGATGACACTTGATATCTCACCACATCAATGAAATGTCTGCAGACCTGTATATGAAGCTGCGCTGGGATTTATATTTATTTTCCAGGTGGACCACCGGATTTCCATAGGACTCCAGCATAACTTCTCCCATGATCTTCCATGCTGAAGAATATGGACCCATGCCCACCCAGGGCTGTGTCTTTATGGAAAAAGAACCAGAATGAGAAGAGCTTGTCTTCTTGGCTCGTTTGGGAGATTCCTGGGAAATGTTCTGGTTAGATGGGGCCAAAGATCTGACGGAAACTCTGTTTACATTGCAGTGTTGGGTTTATAAGGATTACGTTCTATCATCTGATCCCTTGCTAGAACTAGGTGGTGAGAGCAATTGGAATGGAGGATCTAGGCAAAGAGGACAGCCCTTGCAATCAACATCAGAATCTCTAGGCTAACCTCAAACCTTCAATAAGAAGCTCAGTCATGGCTCATGATTTTTTCCTAGCAGCAGTGGTGTCAGGCACTAGCAGATGTTCACTCTTTCACTCTGACAGCCTTATTGCATGGTGTGTATGTGTGTGTGTGTGTATGTGTGTGTGTGATTTCCCCTCATGTGGCTGGATGGAGAGGATCTGCTTGGAACCCCTTCTTCATTTCTGTCTCTCTCCTTTCATTTTGTCTCTCTCTATTTTGTTTTACATCTTTGGCTTCCAGACTGACATTGTCTGAACAGGAGCCTGGAAGGATGGCATGCCAAGGGGAGGATGCTAAGTGGCAGGAAGAGGTCAGCCATTATAAAGCGAGGCACAGGACTGAGCTGACTTGTGGCTTATGATGGCAGCCAATCCTGAAGAGTGTGTTTTACTTCCCCTAAGTCTTAGGCTTGCTTTATGCCATTTGGGAAACAAATTAATAAATGTGAACGTATTTAATATGTATTATTTATTTTTGTATACTACAAAATACATTGTACGTTGTTTCTTAGGGGGTTCCAGTGTGTGGCCCTCTCTCTCTGCTCCTTCTTGCCCTCTCCGTCAGCGGAAGGAGTTAAATTTAGGCTGCAAAGCTCTCTAGAGGCAGATCAAGGAAGTGTTTTCTGACAGCCTGGCTCTGCAGCCTACAGTGAGCCTGGGAGGGTGAGAGTGGGAGTCTTGCTTGTGTTACTTGTGGTAAGAACTATGTCTTCACTTACATAAGGAACTCTGGCTGGCATTCCATGTGAGCCCAGCTAAAGAATTGTTACTCAGGTGGTAGTTATGTTAAATAAAAAGTCACTTTTGAAAAAAAAAAGAAGACACAATCTGTCAGTCTAAAATATTTTCCATCTTCTACTTCTCTAGTCTCTCTCTAGGTCCTAATAGAATGAGAAGAAAGGAAAAAATTATAGAATAACTATCATCAAAGCATTCAGTCTCACAGGAAACAGGAGGTGCCATTGTCTCTATTCCCAAGACACTAAGAGGTAGAGAGGCTAGCTTGTCAGGGTTACATAACTACGGGCTGCAATTTGACCCATGTCTGTCTCTTTCTGATGCCCCTCCACCACAAGAATATCCTGCCTCCCATGGGTCTCATGAGTGAAAGGGCTTTACTGACCATTTTTATCTCCCTTGGTTCGCATTGGCTCCCATTCATAGAAACTGGAGCAGACGCTGAGTTGAACAATATACTTTTGAGTAAAAAAACAAAAACAAAAACATGAACAACTGTCAAAACTCTGGATGAGACATTAAAATGAGCATTCTTAGACATCACTGAAAATTCGGGGTGAGGGATTATAAAGAAATGTGGGAATTTTATCTGCTCCTCAGGACTCCTAAACAGACGAGCCTGGGATCACACTTAGAGAAGGAAAAGCTGCGGTTTGCTGCCATGATTCAGAATTAATTCTCTCTGGGATACAGTCTGTATTAGTTTCACTGTGAAAAATAATGTGTATGTGTGCCCACGTGTATGTGTGCATGTATGTGTATGGGCATGGGTAGAGACTGAAGGAATGAAAATGAAGATAAAAACATGGAGAGGTAGGTTGGGAATGGGAAAGCATATGTCGTTAGGGGTCTGAAGATCTAGTTCTCTTTCAGCCCGAGGCTATTCCCATTTGCAGCCTAGTATTCAGAACTCCAAAGGGTCTCCAAGGCACTTCCCTGCTCCAGTCACTTCTGGGTCATCATCTGCCGTTCAGCTCTAGCCAGTCAGTCACTCATAGTATTTCTTTGGACCACTGGGGAGATGAAATAACAGAGCCATGGAAAGCCATTACCACTCTAGCAAGAAGGAAAAAAATATTAAAAACCCAACAAAAACCCCAGCACACCTGCCTTTCTGAGGAAAAACCAGGAGAGTTGTTCTCTACTGTCATGCCTAGCAACCCCATGTTTTCTCCACGTCTCCTTGAAGCTACCATGCAGCTGTTTCTCCCTTCTTTGATTCTCTGTGAAAAAACACAGAGTCACTTTCACAGATAGGAGAGATCACACCCACATGTGTTAACATCTCCACCTAAAGTATAAGCCCCAGGTCAGAGAGTCTGATGTTTACCCATATTGGCATATTCTTGGGTTTCAGTATGATGACACCAGATGTTGACTGGTGGATCAAGGTATTAATTAGCTTGTCACTGTCTTCTGTCACAGGTCAAACAAAATCCAAATTTCATGACATGGCAACAAGGTCTTTTCTCCTCTTCCACTCATTTCATCTCCTTATTCTCTATGTTCTTTCTTTCAGCCCTGACTCCAGTAGCCTTCCAGCTGTGGACTTGTCTGCTATTGTTATGTAGATATTCCTACTTTCTGTTATGATTTACAAGCCACAAGTCGCCATCTTCCAAGTTAGCGTCCAGCTAATCATAATTGGCACTTATAACTAACTAACTAACTAACTAACTAACTAACTAACCAATTAATTAATTAATTTGTTAGGGATCAAATCCAGGGTCTTCTCCATGCTAGACTAATGCCCTACCTCTGAAGTATAGGCCTATTCTGCTTTTGCTCCACAAAAACCTTTCTTGTCCTCTCTTCTACATTTGAAATAGATTCTTCTGTTTTTCTTCATAGCATTCTTTTTCTTTGGCTTTGAGCACATATTCGTTTGATGTTCTGTTAGGCCACTGGACAGTAGTAGCTTCCACACGGACAAGAACTTCTGTATTTAATGCTCCTCCATATATGCAGAGCCTAGGATAAGGCTGAGTGCAGAAGGAACCTGAATAAATAAGTGTTGAGTGGACAGACACATTTTACCTGCAGGACATCTATCTGAATAATTTAAATCACCGATGGCAGTGCTGAGGAGTCTGCATTCATGAAAATGAAGCCAAACCCTAGCTAACCCAGATTTGCACAAAGGGAAAGGGCAGGCCTGTCATTGTGTGGGGATGTCAGAAATGATGGAGTTGGTGCATACTCAACAACTGACCTGTCTTGCTGGTAATTAGTAGCCTGAGGCTAAGCTAGTAGCAAGTGTGGGCGGGAGGCAATACTTAACCACCCAATTAAAAGGCAGTTCAAGCTTAAATTTAGAAGCTATCTGTGGCTGTGCCACAGACACCAGACACCACACTGAAGGGGACAATTGGTTGTGCAGCTCCTGCTCCCAGAGCCCTTCTTGCATGTCAACAAGATAATTAAAGACACTGTGACTATGCACATTGGCAAACCATGTTCAGTGGCCTTTCTGTCTGGAGGGTATGAGCGTACAGTGAGTTAAGGTCTGGACCACTGTCTAGGTAATTCTAGGTCAGAAAGTGTTTAGACTTCTGTTTGAAAGGAAGGAAGGTATACATCTGTTGATAATGAAAAGTAAGCTAGGAGACACCTTGCTCATCCATTAAATGCCTTCGTGACCTTAGGAAAAGGCCCTTAATCTTCTTGTGAATTGCATTCCCGTTGAGAAATTTAGTACACTTTCGGTTGGACAGTTGCAGAAGATGTGACTTTCATTTTCGTTGCTGTGGTTGTTGTTAAAAGACATTTATCAGCTCACACAACCGCACAGAGACAATGGCTGGCTGACTGGATATAAGCAAGTAAACAATTCATGAGCGCTGGATTACACTTTCCCATTACCAGAACACATTATGTCTATTCTCACATCAGCTTTCCCCTGGTGACAACATGTTTGCAAAAGCTACACCTTGGCAGCCAGTCTGTTTTTCACAAATTCACCAGACCAACTGGTCACCATGGGCGGGGTACAAGATGTGGTGGAACGTCCTCTTTCTGTACCTAGGATGTGGCTAGTTGCTTAGCTTTTGGTGGTTTCACACTCTTGACAGTACACTCCAGGAGGTCAGCTGACAATCTGGCATAACTGAAACTCCCTAGCTCAGATCCAGTAGAGGGAGAGACCAGCATTCAAACAGATTAATTCAAGACAGGGACCATTACATGTTTTAGTGTCCTCTCTTAACTTTAATTGTCATATATATATATGTATATATATGTGTGTGTATGTATATATGACATATATAGGATATATATGATAAACACACATATATTCCTAAATGCATAAATATAACCTGATCAGTCCATATAATGTTACTTGTATGTATATTTTGAGGGCTGACAATTTGGTATTGAATAACTAATTGATGTGCTCTTCCCCAGTCAAGACTATTTCTCTGGCTCTACTCTACAATGCCCTGAGTTCCAATAGCAGCTGTCCTTGGTGATTTTCTCATACGTGTTGAATGAAACCCACTGCAGTGTGTTTGGAGTGGCTTCAGAGCACTGGGCTTGGAGATTTGCAGAACTGGATTCAAATCCCGACTCCCCCATTTAGCTGCTACAGGACCCCAGGTGCATCTCTCAACTATGCTTCTCTATGTAGTAAAAGAAAATAGCCCCAGCACCTATTTAACCATGCTGTCATGGAGAAGCAACACTATTTGGAAAGGTACATCATGTAGGTAGCAAACTCATAAGATTTGAGATCTTTCTGTTTAGCTGACAGGATCCCACACAGTACCCTTCTGCTTTTGCCTCCTGAATACTGTTGTTACAGACATTACCCACAGTGCCTTTCCTGGCAGTTAAAAAATCTTTGTGTACATGAACACATCTTTGCCTGCCTTTCTCTCCTAACCAAGAAGAAATATATCAGTGCAGAATTGTGGCAAGAACCTCGAAGGTGCTGTCCTTAACAAATATCTGTCTTTTACATCAATCACAGTTTTCTGATGACTCCTCCCCAAATTCTTTCTGTGAGTGTATCAGGATGACACTTGTACTTAATAGCTGTCTGATAATCTGTCACTTTCACAATGCTGTGAACTCTAAGGAGGATCAGGATTGTGGATCACACTTTTCCAGCTTTAATATGTTCAGTGTCTTGCCCTAACGAGTGAATTCATGATTAATTCCAAGCATGAAATTTTCCTGTAGTCATGGACCGCATAGATTGCATCCTGGTGTTTGGCAAGCACCCTAACCCAAGGGTATGGCTAGTCTCTTCTCCTGAAATAGGTAATTGTGATGTCTTCTATTTCTTTGTCTTAAGAGTTGTATCTAGTTTATTCTAGAGACGTTTTTGCAAATTTGCATATATGTAGAGTGCATTGATCTCCTTCCTTTTCATGTGTGTTCTATACATGAAAGCCAGCCAACAGAGGAGAGGCACAATGTCTGTGACTTCTCCTAGCCCTCTGTTTCTCCTTTTCTGAGTTACCTCACATAATATGTTACTCACAATATAAAGTAAAACGACCCTGCAGTTATAATATCTACTTGTAGCACTTAAGCTTCTTAATATGCAATTTGTCTCTTTTCAAGATTTGTTGGACCATTTTTGCCTTGATATATAAATGATGCATATTTTCATGAATTTAATGTCTGATTAGATTAGTGGTGCATCATCTAACAAGAAGCAGTGTAGTTAATAGCATTTACGCCATTGCCTAAACAAGTCATGTGGTAATTGTGGTAAGAGCTAAAGATACTTATAAGAAGCTCAGCTGGACATCCCATTCCTTTCCTAGAGGTCTAAATGCATTTTTATTTCAGGGATGCTTGGCTTGCAGGATGTGTCTATTGAATCTCATTTCCTTCTTCCTTCCACAATGGGAGATGAGCCTGGCGTATCCTGACTCATGCTAAGTTCTTGAATTATGCTTTATACAACAGAATACATGGTTTCTGTAGTAAGAAAAAAAATCCCTGCTAGAAAACATTATATGTTTGTTGATACTTAACAAGATAGTGGATCAGGTTGTTTTGTCTCTATTTTTCATTTCTTGCATTTCTTACATTGCTGCATCCGATCCAGGGACAGTGTAGACAGTGCACAGTGGGAAGGCAAACGATGAGTCGATATGGACCACTCAGATTCTATCGACTTTAGAGTTTGGAATCCTGAAACAACCCTTAGCCAGTTCTCCTCAGTTCTCAGTTATGTGGCTTTTCAATCAAGTCTATGAATCATCTCAGATTTTGGAAACAAAGTTACTTTTTCCCTAAAGTCAGCATCTCTAACTGATGCAAATCATGCCCAAACTTAAACTCTATTATAAATGACTGCTAATTCCTCCTTCTTTCCTGATAAGCATCTGATTATATTTATTAATATGTTTAAATTGGCACATAGTAATTATGCATGTTAATGGTGTATTGCCACATTCTATTTATTTCAATTCAAGTAAACCATGAGAGATGATCAGACTTCAATGACTGACAGACGTATTGCCTCAGACATTTACTATTTCTTTGTGAGGGAACATTGAAAGTCCTAATAGCTGTTTTGAAATATTCAGTGTAGTTTTTCTATTATATTTATGTCACTGTGCTCTAGATCATTGGAAGATATTTCCCCACCCAAGTGGGCATATGTTCCCTTTACCCATTCTCTTCCTACCTCTTCGGCTTCTATACTCTTCCAAGGCTCCGGGACCCACTTTTGTATAGGTGTCTCTTGTAGGTCAACTTTGGCATCCATGTATAAGTGATAACATTTGGTGTTCACTTTTCTGTGCCTGATCTATTTTACTTAAAACATTGCCATCCACTTCTAGCCATGTTGCTGCAAATGATGAAACTATACTCTGTTATGATGACATAATTATGTGCAAGGCCATTAAAGTCCATTTTTTCACTAGGTATATTTTATGTCCTGGTTATTGTGAACATCTCTGCAGTAAGCCTGTGAGCGCAGATGTCTCCTTGGTACACACACTTCGTTTCCATTGTGTGTGTACATACCCAGGAGTTGGTACTGTGGGATCGCTTGGTAGTTTCTTGCTATCTCCTTGAGAAATTTTTGAATTGTTTCTCACAGTTTCTGAGTGACCTTGCATTCCAATTTCTGTTCAAAGAAACGTATCAGTAGCATGTGAGAGTCCCCTTCTCTAGAAATATCTATGGCAAGCCCCATGAATATTTACAAGTAAATATTCTGGTGTTGTGAGAGGTGTTTCCGGTTAGAATAGTTGTTCAGAACTTCTTAGGTTGGAATGTTCAGCCTGCTTTTTCTGGACTGGTTCTGGAAGGTCAAGGAAGGACTCATGTTCACTGCTGATTAGTGTGTCTGGTTTTTTCTTCTCCTTGTTCTGAGACCATCAGTGGTAACAGATTTCCTGAGACCATGCTTATTGACTTTCTTTTACAATTGAAAATAAGACAAAACAAAGAAGTAGCTCTTTCTATTTTCCTGAGACAATGTGATGTCTCATTAGCTGACAGACAGGATAGTTCATGAAGCCTCTTAAAATTCTTCCAGCCATGGGTGTTGTACACAATTTTGGGTAGTAAACTCAAGTATGAAAATCACCCAGGAGTAGACACAGTGATTATGTAACCAGAAGAGAAAATAATGAATCTCCTAAGCATGTACAAGTTGGCTCAAGCTAGAGATGGAGTTTTTAGCCAACTTCTTGGATGTAGTTTTTTTATACCCCTCCAATTCATTCCTAAACATAGCCCAATATCTTTGTGCCTCTCTTTGAGCTAGGCTTTGAGTTCAGCAATCTTGAAGGGAATTAAAGAACAAGATGACCAGATAAGGCAGATTTATGGCTGTACTGATACTAGTCTGTCATACCTTTGTAGTGCCAAGTTGAGTTGTTTATTTCCTCAATTTACTATAGATTCATCTAACAAGAGGCAATTTGGGGACCTGGAGAGCCACAAATGGCAACAGAAACAGCCACATCCTTCTTAGTTTATGCTTAAATCACTGACTATGGGGACTAAAAAGTAAAATTCATTTTCTTTTGTCACCACCACAGCATCACCATTGTTATTGTAATTGCCATTAGTCAAAGAATGAGAGACATTTATGGGAAAATTAGTCCAAAATGTGATCATGCCCTGGAGTGACCCTCTTTTCTATTCTCATTTAAGAAACAGATTTGAAAATCCAAGCTCACCTCTGAATAAAAACTATATATATATAGTATATATATATATATATATATCATATAAATATTGAAATTTCTATACAAAAGAAATAAGTTATATATTTATATCTTATTCCTTGAAATGTTTGTACATACACACAATGTATTTTAGTTACTATCTATCTACCACTACCCACTATCTCCCTCTAACTTCCCCTAATGCACTCTTTCTCTCTTTCTTTCTCTCTCCCTCTTCCACTTCATATCATTTTTTAGGCTGTTTATAGACCTCCAAGTCTAGCTAATGCTGCCCTTATACACACATGGGTATGTATGTCCATAGGGGTGTGGGCAACCTTTTGGTAGCCACCTTTCAAAGGAGAGTAACTCTCTCTGCCTCAGTGGTCATTAATTATCATTATCTCCTCTTCCAAGGATGGGTTCTGGGAGCCCCATCTCATCCATGCTGGAATTTTGACTGGCTTGAGCTTGTGCATGTAACCATAGTGGCTGTGAATCAGTGAGTACAACCATGTCATGTCCCTACGTCACACTTTCACAAACCTCCTCACTATCCAACTGCTCCATAGTCTTTCCACGCCCTTTTCTAAAAATTTTCATCAGCCTTTGGGAGGTAGGTTGGGTTGATACTGATGATTCATCCACCGCTGTGCACTCACAGTTTCTCATAGTAGGGCACTTTAATGTGTTATAAGTCTCTCTGTTAATCACAATCCACTGCAAAAAGAAGGCTCTTTGACCAAAGGTGAAATCAACACAAAGCTATGGGTGCAAACATAAATACTTAGAAGGCAGTGTGAAAGCAGGAACAGTTAATAAAACAAAACAAGTTATTTATATGTAATAAACTGTAAGGAAGTACCCATTGTTTCAGAATGGATGGGTTTTAAGGCTTCTCTCTCATTTTTGCGAAATGAATGTTTAAATAAATAAGCTAAAACATCTCTGGTAACAAGATAAATGAATTGTGAGGCTTTATAGATCATGCTGGAGGGTATTTATAATACACTCGTATCAGTTTGGTCTTTTTCTTTTTCAAATGTCATAAATTTGTGAATAGTTCTAGAACACTTGCATAAGTCCTTGTTTTGGTTATAGTTTTTTGGTTCTAAAGAAGTTGCTAGAACAATAAGTATTAGTTCATTCAGAGCGTGTTCCTAATGATTCTGGTCCTGGAGTCTTGCCCCTTTAACAGGTGATTCTTCCCCCTTTAACAGGCGATTCTTCCTCTCTGGCATTGATTCTGTTTGTCTTTTCAGAACTAAAGACTGAATCTCGGAAAACACATTTTAACTTGAGAAGTTTTTGATTCTACACATTACTTTTGAAGTCATCTTCCAGGCACAAAGAAATGTGGTCGCAGCTTTGGAACAGTGCTATGGTTAATTTGGAATGATGGTTCACAGGCTTTCGTGTGCTGAGCCTCTTGAGGTTTATGTGCAAAGAGAAATGTCAGGACTTTGCCTTTGGCCCTGGGGAGTCTATCTAGGACTTGGTAAAAATGTTTATTTATAAAGACGTTTTATGAATTTGTGGTGTGTGTGTGTGTGTGTGTGTGTGTGAGAGAGAGAGAGAGAGAGAGGCGGGGGCATGCATGTATAGGCATGCAAGCATGTGTACACAATGGGATCTGCATGGTAAATATATGAGAACCCCCCTAAAGGTAAAAATAATTTGAAGAAACTCCTCTTTTTATACTGTTTTTTCTTCACTTTTTTTTTCTTGAGTAAACTCAACATTCTGCCCCATGGGAAGTGATATGTGCCTGCATCCATCAGATATGACTTAGAAAGTGTGGAACCAGAGGAGGTGAGACAGTTGCTGGCACAATAAATAGGAACATGATGACTGGGGAGATGCCTGGCCATAGAGGACGACCAGATTAGAACTCAGACAAGTTCATTTTTGTTCCAGCATGCTGTTTCCTTATTTTGACCTTGAATAGTTATGCAATCTTTCTAAGCACTCTGTTTACTGAGTGGGGTAGGCTCTGTGATACATCCAGGCAACTCTCAGGAGACATTTCTTGGTTGGCTTTTGTGACCTCCAGAATTGCTCTGAAAGATGCCCTCCAGTGTGGCTCTTTCTTCGGGAATGTCCAAAGTTCAAAAGCTGACCTGACCACAAACTGAGTTCTCTTGGGCTTCCTGAAAACACAGCTCTTCAGCGTGCTGTGTTAAGACCCATCCTCCTTCCCTTAGCATCTGACAGTTTGGAAGTGCCTAATTGGACCAGAGCTTGGGATGAGTTTTTTCTGGGACTTGTCACAACTCAAGCCTTCTGTACAATTCTGTGTCTATCGCCTCTTTTTCACAGGTATCAATGATGAAGGTATTCTTTCTTAATAGAGACCCTTGCTTGCAAATGTGTCTAAAGAAACCCAGTCGGGTATCAATGCTATTTAAATGTCTGTTATTTGAAATATTTGAGATGAGAAATGTTTCATATTTCAGATTTTTAAAAATGAAATATTTGCACATATGTAACAATATACGTTGCGGCTAAGGTCAAGATCTGAATATGACTTCATGTGTCACCTTTTACACATACCCTAACGGTGATCTCATGATCATTTTTAGTGTGGCTGCATTTGACTGACCTAGCACTGGAGCTGAAATGTGGAGTTTTCCATTCCCTGAATGATTCCAGGATTTTAAAAAGTCACACTTTTGAATCTCAAATCAGCAGCCAGCACTTATTTTGTATTTGTTACACTTCAGGTAAAATGGTAAGCCTGGAACAAACACGGAAGTGTCCCTTTGGGTAGGAGTCCTCATCTCAATTGCAAATAGCATCGTGCCCTGAAAAGAGAACAGGTTGTCTGAACGTGCCTTGATGTTACACGATAGTGCTAACGCTATTTAAAAATGTGGCCTGAGTTGACATTTTTAAAGGCTCTCCAGGTGAGAGCCGGCTAACCCGCTCTCAGTGGGAGAGTGGCGGCTTTCCTCTGTCCTCTGCCATGTGCCCCATTCAGCCAGCTCAAAGGGAACCCAGGAGGCCTCTGCTTTCCTGGCCTATGGCTCTTCTCAGACGTTCTGTAGAGTGTGATGTCATTGTCTGCTCATTTAAAAATGCACTTTGCATGCGATTTTGGCAGCCCCTTTAAACAGCACAGAAAGTGCCTTTGCATAGGAACAAAGCCAGCTCTGTTCTGTGCATCTCTGTATCCTTGGTCTTTAGTGCTCTGCATCACAACCCACCCACCACGTGTTTTCTAGCATCTACAGTATGTGAGAATGTGGGCCTAGCATTAAGGGGTGGCTACAGGGATGGCCAAGGTTCAGTCTTTGCTTATAAGAGAAGCTGTGTCCCTGAGCCTGTGCCCCAGATTGTTCTAGTTTTCTTTGTTTTATTATGTTGGAAAGCTGAGCAAAACCAACTTGGGAAGGTAATAGTTTGTTTCAGCTTTTAGATTATAGTGCGTCAACAAGGAAAGCCAGGGCAGGAGCTCAATGCGGGGAGCAGGAACTGAAATAGAGATCACAGAGTAATGCTGCTTACTGGTTTTCTTTGCTACCTTTCTTATGCAACTCAGGTTCATGTGGCATAACCCACAATGGGCTGGTCCCTCTAGCATCAATCAGCAATTAAGAAAATTCCATAGACATACATACTAGCCAACCTGATGGAAGCACTTCCCTCAGTTGAGGTTTTCTTTGCTTGGTGTCTCAACTTGACAACTGAGGTTAGCCAGAACATAGAGCTTGACCACATGAGTTCTAGATTCTGTGCTGGGGCTCATGTTTAGATTATAGCTCATTTCTTGAATACCCCAGTTTTCATATAATGGTTCCATCAATGTATGCCGGGATGGCAAGAGATCTTGTCATTCGGGTGCCTTAAACCTGAACACCATTATATTTTGAGGGACCCAATTAATCCGATAGTGGAAGCAAACGTTAAAGATAAACATAACTTTTATTGTATGATTTTGTTGTGTGTATATGTATGTGTGTGTAGTGTATGTGACTATATGAACGTGAAAGGGCATGGATGTACATGTGAGTGAAAGCCAGGGATCAGGGTGTTTTCTTCTATTTCTCCCCACCTTGTCTTTTCAGGTTCTCTTACTGAACATGACATTCACTTATTGATTTGACTAGATGGGCAGACATCTCTGGGGGAGGGGGTGTTCCTGTCCCCACTATCCTCCGTGTGAATGTTACAGATTCGTGTAACACCTGGCTATTTTACGTGGGTTCTAGGGATCAAAATTTAGGTCCTCATGCTTAAGTGGTGGGTTCCTTACTAACTAAGCCATCTCCCAGCGCAAGCATGACGCTAAAGTAAAAACATCCTTCTCGGGCTTGACTGAAATCTGCATTGAGAGTTTTTACCATTACTCACCAAGTTTCTTCACATTCACCCTAAGAAATTCTAGCTCCTAGTTAAAATAATTAATTAATTAATTAATTAATTACAATTTATTAACTTTGTATCCCTGCTATTGCTTCCTCCTCATCTCCTCCTAGTCCCATCCATCCTCCCTCTTCTCCCCCCATGCCCTTTCTCTAGTCCCCTGATAGGGGAGGACCTCCTCCCTTCTATATGACCCTAGCCTATCAAGTCTCATTAAGGCTGGCTGCATCATTTTCCTCTGTGTCTTGCTAAGGCTGTACCTCCCAAGGGGAGGTGATTAAAGAGCCAGCCATTGAGTTCATGTCAGAGACAGCAACAGCCCCTGCCTCCCTTATTAGGGAACCCATTTGGAAACAGCCTATGGGCTTCCTCTGAGCAGGGTGTCTAGGTCCTCTCCCTTCAAGCCTGGCTGAAGTATTGGTCTGCACAGGCTCCCTGGGCCCAGGTTTTTTGGCTCTGTTGGTTTCCTTGTGGATTTCCTGACCCTTCCAGGTCTTTCTATCTCTGTCTTCTTCCATAAAATTTCCTGCATTCTGCCCAAAGTTTGGCTATGAGTCTCAGTATCTCCTTTGATTCCCTGGTAGATAGAATCTTTCAGAGGTTCCCTGTGGAAGGTTCCTGTCCTATTCCTGTCTTCTCCTATTTCTGATGTCTACCCTGTTTGCCCTTCTGAATGAGCTTTCAGCCTCTTCCCTATGATCCTCTTTGTTGTTTAGCTTCTTTAAGACTATGGATTTTAGTATGTTTATCCTATATTATTTGGCTAATATCCACTTATAAGTGAGTACAGACCATGTATGTCATTCTGGGTCTGGATTACCTCACTCAGGATGATCTTTTCTATAAAATAATATTTTAATTAAGTTGCTTATTTACTTTACATCCTCTCCTCTCAGTTCCTTTCTCTCACTCCATCTCTCCACCCCCAGCCCACCCCCTGCCCATATACCTCTCCTCCCTTTCTCTTCAGAAAAGGGAAGGCCTCTGCTGTATATCAAACAACCTTGACATATCAAGTTGTAATAGATTGGGCACATCTTCTTCTACTGAAGCTAGTCAAGGAAGTCCAGTTAGGGGAAAGGGATCCAAAGGCAAACAACAGAGTCAGAGACAGCTCCTGATCCCATGTTAGGTGAGCCACATGAAGACCCAGCTGCACAACTGTTACATTTGTTCAGAGGGCCTAGATCAGTCCCATGCATGCTCTCTCGTTGGCAGCTCAGTTTCTATGAGCCGCCATGGGCACAGGTTAGTTGATTCTGGTAAATTTTATTGTAGTATGTTTGACCCCTCTGGCTCCTTCAATCTTCCTCCGCCTCTTCCGCAGGTTTCCCCAAGCGCCACTTAATGTTTGGCTGTGGGTCTCTTCATTACTTTCCATGAGGTACTGGGTGAAGCCTCTCTGATTACAGTTATGCTAAGCTCTTGTCTGCAAGTATAGCAGAATATCATTAATAGTGTCAGGAGTGGGTTCCCTCTCATGGCATGGATCTCCAAGCTGAGCCAGTCATTGGTTGGCCCTACCCTCAAATTCTACTCCGTTTTTTACCACTGTAAAGCTTGTAGGCAGGACGAATTGTTGGTTTAAGGTGTTGTGGATGGGTTGGTGCCCCAATCCCTCCGTTGGAAGTCTTGCCTGGTTATAGGAGATAGCTTGGGTCAGGCTCCATATCCTCCATTGCTAGGCTTCTTAGCATGGGTCACCTGGGAGTTTCCCTTGTCCTAAGTTTCTAGCTCACCCTAGGTCCCAGAGATGTCCCCCTCCAATCCATTTGACTCTGCCAGTACTCTCCTCCTCAGTCCTCCCCCACCACCCCTCCCCCTCCCTCCACCCAGTCCTTTCCTTCTATCCACACAAGTTGTCTAATTTATTTCCCCTATTTAGTGAGATTCAAACATTCCCCCTTGGGTTCTCCTTGTTTCTTACCTTCTTTGGATCTGTAGTTTGTAGCATGGTTATCCTGTGCAACTGTATACACTAAATCTGATAGATGGGAAAGTGGGGAATAGCCTTGAATACATTGGTACAGGAAACAAGTTCCTTAATAGAACACCAACAACTTAGGTGCTAAGATCAACACTTAGTAAATGGGACCCCATGAAACTGAAAAGCTTCTGTAGGGCAAAGGACACCATCACCAGGACAAAATAACATCCTATAGAACTGAAAAAGATTTAAAATAATTTCTAAAAAAAATCCCTTTCAAAACAAATGGAGCAGGCTTTCGGCCAATAACTGTGTTTGTTTTCTTTAGAGAATCAATTGCAGTCTTGACAAAGGACTCTTTCCTTTCAGTCAATAGTTCTTCATTGCATACAGATGGAGTGTTTATCATGGACACTTTGGGGACCAGAGTCAGTTCTTTTCATGGGGTTATCTGTAGCCAATCCAAACAGCAGGTGCTGGAACATTGTCTTCCTAAGACTTGTTTATTGGCATATGGACGCACAGAGAGGGCTGGGAATTTCTTTTTTCCTGCAGGCCTAAGATAAAGGTTTGGAATGTGGGCAGTGTCCGCTGACTCAGTCCTAGTCACCTGGTCAGTACTGTCTACTGTTTCTGGCAGGGAGAAGTCTAGAAGAACTTACTGTTCTTCCAGAAGTCTGGAAGAAAAAAAAACTTTTAAAAATGGATTTTACAGTTGTATAAGAGATGCACAAAGCTGTGAAGATTTAAAAATAAAGCGGCCACCGAGAATCCTTTGGCTTTTCAAATGGATTCTAGTGGGCTCCAGTTACTGTTCTGTATATAAATAGGAATACACAGAAGCTGCCCCTCTGAATTCTCCAGTCCTATAAGGAAATTAAAAAAAATACAGTAATATTTTCCATATTTTACAGCAATATGTCCTTGGGATGAACACTGGTAAAGCAAACAAGAGAATGAACAACAGTGATGTTGGGTGAGATGGGGGAGTCTGGAACCATTAAGACTGAGCTATAATTGACGGTTTTTTTTTAAAGATACCGTATTTCCCAGGCCTGGAGAAAGGGAGAAGAATAAGCGGTATAGAGAGTGTGGCATGATCATACAGTGTCATCCATGTAAAAAAAAACCACGACATGAGAACCTCCAGAAGAGGCCAGTATGGCGTTAACTGGGAAAAAGAGCAGTATATGGATGTGAAGAATGATGTAGGGGGAACCATGTTATCTTATGCATGTGGTAGGCCATGATCAGAGAATTTTCTCTTATTCCCTGGAGTAGAAGGGAGAGGCAGCCTGTAGTAGGATTGTGCCAGGTCACGCTGATCGTGAAGTAGGCTCTGTTTCAAGGGTTGACAGCTCTAGCTCTCTTACACATGCTCTCACAAGGAGACTTTTGCCAATCACCTCTATATGACTGCAAGCTTCTGGAAAAATCTCATTTCTGATACACGCTAATACTCTGCACTGGGCAGGCCAGGCTTGAAGGGCTGGCATCTTGACTCAGCCATTGACTTCATAGCTGTGTGACTTACTAATGTAACTCCTTTCTCTTAACCCAGCCTTCCTCCTTGGTAAAACCGATACAATGAGATTACTTGTGATACCTTCACTCATTGATCCCCATGAGCTTTCCCATTATGAAGAAGCAGGCAGCAGGGGCAAACAGAGACAGAAATCTTTGTGTATGTATTAAAAGAGACGATTCAAAAAGAACATAGGTTAATTTTCTATCCCAGTCTACTTAACTGTCTCATTCTTCTTCTGAAGTTCCCTTAATCTCTTCTCAGAAAGCGTTGTTCAATGTGAGGTGGCGAAGGCCTGGACTGGGAGATGTTTCTTTCCAGATGATTTCATTTATATATATATATATTTCTTCTCATGATAATGAGGCAGGAGAGGGTCGGATCGGTTATGACAGGACTGAGAGTAGAGTACTGTGATGTCTATGTTGACCATTGGATCTGCAGGAATCAAATCATAGTCCCTCTAGATTCTCTGAGACTACTTGCTGCCAGGCAGCATCATCACAGCCCTGAAAGACAAGATTCTGATTCTGTTCTCAGCTCACCTTATCTTCAGAACACACGAATGTGACCCTCTGCAGTCCTCCTGTTTTTAACATCAGGTAGAGATTCTGCCATTCTATGACACAATGCCCTTAGTTGATTGAGCACAGCAAGTCTGTATTTACTGAGCTAGTAGAGTTCCTGTTTTTATTTTGTCTTTTGTCATCTTTGTCCTCATTCCTGCCCCCTTCTCTTCCTTCTCCTTGTCTTCATTGTTGTTCATGAGTGGATGTGTGCTGTCTATGTGTGTATTCATGTGCAGGTGCCCAGTGACCCATGTACCCATGGAGGCTAACGGGCATCTGGTGTTCTGTATTATCATTATTTGTCTTACTCATTTGATACAGAGCTAGTCACTGAACCTGAAGCTATGCTTGCAGCCAGTAAATCCAGAAAATCTCCTTGTATTTTTCCTTCTACTTTTCCTTTCTACAGATGGGTTACAAGCATGTTCATAGTCATGCCAGGCTTCTTACATAGATGCTGGGATCAAATCCTCATGTTTTCATAGTAAATGCTTTTAGCCACCAAGCCATCTCTCCAGCTCCTCCTATATTGTTCTTAAGGGGGACTTATAAGTGTTTTTTTTTTATAGGTCATTGGGTACCTTAAGGCTCATTGTGATCTAAGTCTTCCTATTTCTTAAGTAATCTGTAAACCTCAGCGTCACACCTCTTTCCACAAGGGTGTGTGACTTATTCCCAGTGTACTTTGCTATCTCTTCCTGTTGGCCTTTATGTTCGCTTCTTCCCATGGCTGCTGCTGGTAAAAACTCTTCCCTGCCAGTACTTACCTCATCTACTCCCCCTTTCTGTCATGTGCCCAGGTCCATATTTTGGAGGTCTTGCCTACTTTTATAAATCTGAGTTATTTCTACCTCTCTATGCTTGCAACACTCCCTGGGTTTCAGTCTTACTCCATTTGTTATTGCTCACTGGGTGCCTGTTCAGGAATCACATCTAGGTCTATCTGCCCCATGGCACATGGACATTAGTTGATGACTGTTATAATCACTGGTTCATTTCAATATTCCACTTATACCTGATGAACAATAATTTTTTGTGAAATGAATAAGTAACTTAGTAAAAAATCCAATTCCACACTGACACATGCAGACACAATGTAAGGGAGTAGGGACAGCATCTTTAGCTCTGATTATTTCCACTTTTGTTGATGTGATCAAACACTTAGGACAAAAAACAGTGTGGGGGAGAAAGAGGTTTGATTCAGCTTATAATTTTGGGTTACAGCCCATTACAACAGGAAAGTGAAGACAGCAAGAACTTCAGATAGTTAGGTACGTCGTGTCCATACTCAAGAGCAGAGAGAAATGGATGCTCTTGCTCACTTGCTGCTAGTTTATTCTCAGTTCTATTTCTCTACTCTTAAGTAGTTTAAGTAGTTTAGGACCCCCTGCCTAGGAAATGGTGTCACCCAGAGTGGGTTTGGTCTTTCCACATCAGTTAGTTAGGACAATTCCCCAGAAATACGTC
Source organism: Pachyuromys duprasi (assembly GCA_028658305.1). Classification (NCBI taxonomy): domain Eukaryota; kingdom Metazoa; phylum Chordata; class Mammalia; order Rodentia; family Muridae; genus Pachyuromys; species Pachyuromys duprasi. The sequence goes on along the minus strand of CM053757.1, from coordinate 36,283,578 downwards.
TACAGGCTAACTCTATGTGGACAGTGTCACATGGAGACAGGTTGTGTCAAACTGACAATTTAAGCTAACCATCAAAGGAACTAAACAGGATACTGTTTGTCCTCCTTAACATGAGAAATAAAAACTTGGCATCACTGCCAGGAACTCTCTGAACTTACAAGAAATATATCCACATCATTTTTGAAACTAAAATTATCTGACAGGGGATTAAACTTTGGTCCACAGGACTCAAGCATTAAAAAGTCTATATACTTTGAGGCTTAGCAGAAGATGCTTATTAGGCTTCTTGATGCTAGATGAGGTGAGATTGAATTTCTGTGATCCCTTCTGAAAGATGGATCCTGGCAAGCCCCTCAGGGGTGGGCTTGTTTGGCCCAGGAATATGTAACTGCTATAATAATCCTTTATGGATCCAGAATGGTTTAAGGCTATAGAAAGGTGTTTGCTCTACTAATCCATCCCCCCAGGCTTACTATTGATTGAGTTTGGGTAATGATGAGGACTTCACTGCTCTTTTGAGGGGAAAGGTATGCTCGTCGCTACACTCTTGAATTACCAGGCAGGTTGTACCAGCCCAATTCCCTTTCTGTTCTTTGCATTTGAGAGAAAGAAGACAAGCCACAGTCTAACTCCAGAAACCCCAAGAAGATTCTAAAGTGAATAAGAGACAACAATGACTCTTTGAAATCTTCACAATGGATTCAATTTCTCAGGGAAAACAATTATTTACTTTTGGAATAATAGAGAAACAAAAAATTCTTTTCACTGGTGAGTTGCACAAAAAACTGCTAGGCTCCAGGATAGACTTGGGAAAGTCAGAATTCACAGTCTATTGTGTTCGTGAAGACAATTTGATTTGAGTTGATGTAAAAGAAATTGTATTACTACAATGATCGAGAAACAGAGTCCAGGCAATCTGTGCCCTTGGTGGCCCAGGATAATTTAAAAGAAACCAGCAATGACTTCACCTATTTTTATCATTGAATAGCCTGGTGCTCTTTGGGGTGGGGATTCCGTAATGCTCAGAAGTCAGACAAACTCAGAGAGAGGCATTGCGAGGAGAAGTTTTAAAATCACAGCTTTTCATTATTTTCACCGTTCTTCAAGAGCGGCCCTCCCATCTCCATGATATTGGACAGGATAAACAAAGCAGGTGGGGGGTGTTGAGGGTGTTGCCTTCATCAGAAATCTTATCTTTGCTTGTCTTTAGAAGTCACTCCCAGGCCCACATCCTTGGAGCTTTCATAAAGAAGACACTAGAAGTGCCTCTGAAAGAAGAACCCCGGGGTAGAGGCACATGTTCTACAAAGACGTGTTTTAATGGACTGGGGCTGATAAGAAAGTCACACGTGCAACTAGGTACCATTTGGCTTCAGTGAAAGAAAGCAACCTAGTGCAAAATATTGTGGAAGGTCAAAAATGTTTTTTTGATCTGAATTTTTGTGATACTATTTGTTCTCACTTACGAATAACACTCCTTTATTGTTTCAGGCTTTAGAAACTTTAATGAAATGTTTTCTTTTCACAGATCGACTAAAACTTGTAACTTGAATGAGAGATTACCTACTCAATCCTGTGAATTGACCCCTCATTCAGTTGAGTATTTCCCATGATTTTATTTGTGGCAATGAGTGATGTTTACTTTTTACTTAATTGTTGTTAGTTCCACATGTGTATGACTGTATTGTGGACCTATTCACCCATCACCCTCTTTTGCTTCCTCCTTCCTCTAAGCATCCTCCTTCATAGCTATTTCCCCTCCTACTTCTATGTCATATTTTGTGTTTTTGCACAATTTTTCAGAAGGTGTAAACCGCTGTGCATTTCTGAAAACATCAACCATGTCAAATCCAGAAGAAAGGGTTTCATAGGACTGCAAATCCTTCCTCTAGCTTTTACAATCTCTCCACCTTCTCTTCAGATGCTTCCTAGGTCTTGGGAGGGATGGACATAGTGCTTAATTTTAGAGTTTTTGTCTTAGAATTACACCACAGTGTAATTTGGCTGATTAAGGAAGAAGGTAAGATCATAAAGGCAGAGGCAGGCGGATCTCTGTGAGTTTGAGGCCAGTCTGGTTTACAAAGAGTTCAGGACAGCCAAGACTACACAGAAAAACCCTGTCTTGAAAAACAAAACAAAACAAAATGTAAGCACAAACCAGAGACTCATTATGCTGTAAAAGACTTTCTTCTTTCCAATTCAAGACATTTCTCGTTCTAAGCCACAGTATGTGGCTGCTTCTCAGCTCTCTTTTTGAAATCTGTGTTTGGGAACATTCTGAAGTGTGTCACTGAACATCAGGCTAGGCTCGAATTTTAGAGACTCGTGAAAATTCTGCTTCACCCAGAAAGGCAGAATCCAAACTTTACCCTAGCCCCAAAATGGTGTCAATTGCAAGTAGGGAGAAATATCTATAAGAATCTTAGGCCGTATTTGAAACTCATGATCATTTAACAGAAGTTGTGTTATAAATTGTCATTTGATTCCTGCACGGTGCCGCAAAGAAGTAAGTGTGCTACTTAACTCACACGTTTTATGTCTGTGTGATTCACCATGTGCAAAATAAATAAAATACTTAACTTGCTTAATTTAAAGAAAATTAAAAAGCAATATTTATTGGCCTAATGTTGATAAATAGCCTAGGGATAGGACTTGAGTAATATTGTGGCCTAGAGATTAATGTGTGATACCAAGACTAGTTTTCCCTTCCTGTTTTCTTAACTTTGATTCTTTTGTCTACACTCTATTCTTGTGTCCTTTCTACCCAAAAGGAGGCAAGTTGATTACAGCAGAACCAACCCTGTCTGCTTCCAGGTTCAAATAGAAGAATCATTCTATCTTAAAGTTCACAATATGTCTAATTAGGACAAATTAGGCTCACACATAACCAATCACTGTGACTAGTAAAACAGAGCCCATTAGATGGGGCAAGGTTATAGGTCTCATTTTGGAATTTGGAGGAAAACCTACTGTCCAAATTTCATCTGTACTTCTGGGATAAAGCATTCTGTCCAAAAGCACCTTAGGGCTAGAGTTTATTTGGCCTACACTTTCAGGTCACAGTCAACCATTGAGGGAATTCAGGACAGGAACTTGAAGGCAGGCTAGCTTGTTATTTCTTGCAGAATTACCTCTAACCAGGGAACCCACTAGGAAATGCAGCAGAAACCTTGGGAATGGGGTAGGTAGGGAGAGTTGTTTCTGGCTTGCTCTCAGAGCCAGGACTACCTAGCTTTCTTATACAACAAAGGACCACCTGCCTAGAGATGTTTCTGGCACAGTGGGCTAGGCCATCCTACATCAATATCAATGCAGTCCCCCACCGTCATGGCCATAGGACAATCTGATTTGGGCAATTCCTCAAGTCACTTTTTTAAGTGACTCTAGGCTCTGTCAAGTTAAGAATTAAAGCTAATTAGGATAGTCACTCAAAGCAAATAATGTGGAAATATGTAAAAGTTTCTAAATGAAATTAGAATAGGATCTTCAAATAAAAAAGCAATAGAGCAATAGCTGTGGGAAACCCCAAACACAAATCACACTTGACTTTATGCCTAGGTGAATTGAGGTGAGAGTCAATGTTAGATTAACTCAAAAAAGGAAAAGTTTGGTCCCTTTGTAGGATTTTGTATCTCATCTGTATCTTCAGCTTATAAATATTTGCTTTACCTAAAAAGTTGTTATAAATGGAGAATATTAGGTTTCGTTACAAAACTGTTCTATCAGAGCCTATATTGTAACAAATGCAAAAGTTATGTTCATATTAAAGTTTTACAGGTTAAAATGTTGAACTGTTTTTACAGGGAGTTTAATTATAGTGGACATTGGTCAAATCTAGCTATCTATGAATCAATCATCTATCTATCTATTTCTCTAACACACATACACACTCACACTTGGAATTCATTAAACATCGTGATTAGCAAATTTAGAGAAACTTCAATCATTATTTTATTTTGCTCCTTTATATATATTTTTATAGTCTTTTTTTTTCTCCCCGTCATTTAAGAATCATGACTAGACATTTTGGGTTGCCTAAGTAATAGATTCAACAGTTCGTTGAAATTAGCTTTTCTTTTTTTCCCCCAGTATCCCTCTTCTTTACTTGTTCTTAAATATTTCTCATTTCTGTTTTTAAGCTCACAGTTTTTTCAAAAGTATCTAAGCCACTATAAGCCCAATAATATGTTTTGAACCTCAATCACCCTATTTTTCTTTTCGCAAAGTTCAACTTAGTACTTTAAAATGATATAGGAAAGGATAGCTGGTTTAGGAATAGAGTTAATGTCCTTGTCTACCTCTACAGCCTGTGTCATTCCTGACTCTATTTCCATGCCTGCTCCCCATTCTCTATTACAAAAGCCATTTTCTTGTTTCTTTCCCATTTAGATTCTAGGAATTGTGGCTTTTATTTTTTGATGAATTTGTTGTATTCTTTTAAATTTTATATGCTTTACTTTGAGACATTAGATTTAGAAACATTTGATCTTGTCAATGACTTATTCTTTTTTTGAAAAACCAGATGTGTGTGTGTGTGTGTGTGTGTGTGTGTGTGTGTTTATGCCATGTGTCTAGGGGTACTCAAGAAGATGAGAAGGCAGCATTGGATCCCCTGGTGCTGGAGTTATAGGTGTTTGTGAGCTGCCTTATGTGGGTTATGGAAACCCAACTTTATCATCTGGAAGAGTGGCAATGACTGTTAACTGCTGAGCTATCTCTTCATCTAAAATGACTTACTTTTAAGCTTTGATAGTGAGACTAGAGTAGCCTTTAATCTAGGGCTAATTGTATCTTACATCCTTTAGGGGAGTGGTTCTCAACATTTCTAATGCATTTTCTCATGTTGTAGTTACCTAATTATAAAGTTATTTCATTGTTACTTCATAGCTGTAATTTTGCTACTGTTATAAGTTGTAATTAGAATACCTGATATTCAAGATATCTAATACGTGATCCTCAAAGGGGTCATGACCCACAGGCTGAGAACCACTGCTTTAAGGTGCTGTACTTTTAGAAACCCTATGTGATGCCTCATGTATTATGAGGGTGTTTTTCCCCCCTAATTTGACTTTTAGGAACAGACACCATTTCTAGTATGTGTGAGCCCCATGACTTATTACATTTCCTTTACTACATATTCCTTTGTTTCTAACATACATTATACATTCATCATTATTCAGTTGAATACTTGAACCTTACAGATCTTTCCTGCCCCTCATCTCCAAACTCTTCTCTGCCAATTCCCCCTCATGCCTCTCAGGTTTTCATTTCTGTTTTCTCAACCCAGGGAAACTATTAAACTCCATGTGGGTTCACTCTTCCTGCCCTGTGATCTTGACATTCTTCAAGTAGATATCAGAGCAACCAGCAAACTTGTCCAATTTGTTTTCCTTCCTGTTGGTATGACTGTTTTGTTCTACCTCTTGTCCAAATCTGAATACTGCTATTTAAAAGAAAAAGTGAGAATTCAGTCCCTGTATTCTATCATGGCCTGAAATAGAAGGTCCTACACATTTAAGCTTGATAGGCATTGTCCTATAAGAGTTCACTATCATCTTGCTGTGTTCCATGCCTTATTTGAGCTATTCTGACAGAGTTATTTGCTAAGATTTTAGGGACCCAAAGATAATTTTTCTCAGTTTTGTTTTGGATACTTTCCTTAGTAAAAGAAGCTTCTGGCAATGCCTATAAGTCTGTGTGATGTATCTTTGGTAGGCCAGTATTTATGAGAACACTAATTGATACACTCATTATTCCTCTTCCAAGAGGACCAATACATCATGCACAATAGGGATTGCTTTTTCTTGGAAAGACAGGCAGATAGAGTTACAGGATAAAGCAATTAGACAGAGGAACAGAATATACAAAAAAGCACCAATAATCTACAAGGCAAGTGTGTGTATAACTGAATCCATTCTGTATTGCCATTAGGGCAGATAATGTGGTGAAAACTGGGGGGGTTTCAGACCATCACAAATTTCAACATTAAACTGAGTTATTATTTATGTCAGTTGATTTATGTCAGTTGACACCTTATTTTTTCACAGTCTTACCTTTGAAGGGTTTGACTTTGGGTTTCCCCAACTTATTCCTTATGAATATTTAAAGGGACTACACTCTTACTTCTTTACCTCTCTGACAGCTTTCTCTCTGGGCCAACATCCTCCCTTGCTTGTGATTACCAGAGTGATCCCCATGTGTAGACTCTTGACACGCTCTTTGTCCATATAAGCAGCAGTGTTTTTAAGGCTGCTTTTCTGATCTTATTACTTCCGTGATTGAATTCTTCTAATGGTTTCTTAAAGCACTTACAGTGAAACCTTAGCTCCTTACCATGGCCTCTCTGGCTTCTGGCTTCCTTTCTAGCTCATCTTAAATTGCCTGACTCCTCTTCTCTGAGCACACTAGTGTGCTTCTGGTTTCTCTAGGAAGTCAAGTGCTTCCTCACCTTCTGCTCTTTGTCATTGTTATTCTATTTTCCCTCTTGCCTCTTACTTGCTCTTCCTCCTGTATTTGTTTTTGTCTTGTGTTTTGGTTGTTCTTTGTTTTGTTTTCACAGCTGGCTCTTCTTCCTTGAAGTCTAAGCTGAAAATTTAAAAAAGCGTTTTTCACTGCATTGTCTGATGTCAAATAACTGAAGCTATCAAATGGCTCTATAATAATAATTTCCTCAGTGAAGTTTTCTTAGTTTGTCTGTCTTCCTCCTTAGAACAGGAATTTTGCAATGATGAGTACCTTGTCTCTATTTCATAGTGGTATCCCTCAGACTCAGAATAGTCCCTTTCTGGGGTTCGTCATGATATTTTAGATGGATACTGTTTTCTATCCAAATAGACCCCCAATTGCTGTTGCCTATTAGAGCAAGGAATCAACAGGGTATTTCTGTAACCATGGAAGCCACTGGTTCTCAAATAAGTTATTTTTAGATTGCTTCACTGAATAAATTTCTTTTACTTCCCAAGAGAAAAAAATAATGTAATATCATCTTTACAGTTTGAGGTCCTAGCTATTGAAGCAAGAAAGATGCTGAGGTAAGAGGACATCATATTGCTTTATTTTAATAATGATTTAAATCCTAGTCCACACAAGACTCACTAAGTTAAACTCATGAGTAGGCACTTCACTGAATAAACAAACAAACAAAAATGAAAGTATGTGTCATAGGAATTTAGGTTTTAGATATGAGTTCTATCTTTTTTTTTAATTGTTTTTTCCCCCTTTACTAATGAGAAGCTGAACAGGAAGTCTCAGTTAAATCTTACTGGGGCATGAATGAAGAATGGAAGCAGCTATGCCTCTGATTTGCAGTAGATTGGGGGAGAGTGGTAGTTACATAGTTTTTTAGTTCAAACTTGAATCTGCCTTTAGGTTCAGCTGAGGAAAAAGGAAACAAACAAACAATAAAACAACTATGGTTCTGATGACTCTGGATCTTGAAACTGTAAACTCTTGTCTCAATATTATTTTGAAAGTCTGCACTGATAGAAGCTTCTAGAAATACCAATTATGATTCTCCCATGACCAAGAAACAAATTATATTTTGCTTCTTGAACTATCTCCATATTGTTAATGGTATCATTGTTATTTACAGAATTTATAAAATGACTCAAGGGTGCATTCATAAGCTGTAGAAGATACATTAAAAAAGCAGAAGGCTAGATTCCCTCCTAATTAGGTCAGCCATGAAACTGATTACATTCATATCATTTTACTTTCACTTGAATAATTTCTTTAAAGGATCTAGAAAAACAGAGAATGCTAGCTAGGCAAAGTGTAGGCCCCATTTCACAAAGTAAGGAGTAATTCTACCACATCAACATCTCCCATTTTTCTACATTTCAAATAAAAAAACGCTTATTAATGTGGAAACTCAATGTGGAACTCAATCTTAACAGCTTTTCTTTATACCAACAATAAAATCGAAGCTCATTATTATCATGGCCACCAATGTTCTAGGTAAACTGACGTCTGCTAATGCCTTCTACTTTATTCCATTCCTTCTTTTTTTTCTCTTCTATCAAACCTAGTATACCAACATTTGTTCCTGTTATGGATTGGATATGTGATGTCCTATAGGCTCACATTTTGAAGGCTTGGTGCCTAAATTGTGCTGATGTTGAGAGATGATTGGATTAGGAAGATGCTAATCTCATCAGTAGATTAACCCACTGATGAGTTTATAGCTGAGTGGACCATTAGGAAGTGGGGCTTTATTAAAGGTATTAGGTTACTGAGGGAAGTCTTCTAGTACATAAATTTAGTTTACAGATACCTCTCTCACTCTGTCTCTTTCTTCCCTTCCTTCTTTCCCTCCCTCCTTTGCTCTATGCTTCCCTTCCTCCTTCCCCTCCTTTCCTTCCCTTTATATATTCTTCTGTTCTCTCCCTTTCCTCCACATTTCCTACCCCTCTGCTATCCAACCACTAGGAGGTAAGCATATTTCTTCCAGCACAGACTCCTTGCTGTGATGTTTCTTTTAGACATGGACCAAAGATCACAGGGCTAAGTGAACAATGACTGGAACTATGAACCGAGGTGACCATTTTCTTCATTATTTTTTCTTTGTATTTCAGTTCAGCAGCAGAAAGCTGGTGGGCATATTTCTTTCCATGAAAAAAAAGTCTGTTGTTAGCTCAAAAATATTGTACTTTGGTATGACCTTGCCTGGAAGCATGGCCCTTGATAGGGATGATTTGTCTTCATCTGGGGAAGGCAAGAGTTCTAAGCCCCAAGCTTCCCACCATTTGGCATACATGCCCTAAGGAATACACTCTTGACTGCAGGTAAAATATATGAGTATGCTGTGCCCTCACTCTTGTGATATTGCTGAACCTTTGGCATTGGGTTTATCAAAAGCGTTCTTAGAGGGTCCCAATCTAATTGTGAGAGGCAGAAGGATCAGAGCAATGTTTTCCCATGGGCCTCCCAGAAAAGAGGATGAGAAGACCACATCAATGTCCATGTGGCAAGGCCTAGGGGGTGATATCAAAAGATAGGGGTGATCCTCAGTCAATAGCTAGCAATAAAACAGGTGTCACTGACACACAGCTACAAGGAAAAACATTCTGTTGATGGCCAATGAGCTTGAGAAGACTCTAAGCCTTCAGTACAATCACAGGTCACTTTGGACTTAACCAGCATGACCCTGAGTAGAGTACCTAACTTCTATATAACTCTTCCCTGATTCCCATGGAGACCACAAAAATTCAATCTGGCTTTATCTAGCCTCAGGGAGTTTAACAAACCATTCCCTCTTAAGTCCCTAAGTATGTAGATTTATTATTGCTGGAGTCCTGTGGACCAAGGTTTAATCCCTTATCAGATCATTCCAGTTTTGTAAATGATATGGATACAAGTCTTATAAACACAGAAATTTCCTGGCAGAGACTCCAAGATTCTTCCTATGAAAAAGAAACAGCATTAGCTGTACTTATCCTGTTTAGCTGTACATATATATATATATATTCCTTCTCATGTGTTGTCGGTGCATTAGTTTATGGTTGAGTTATTTCACTAATGCATTCTTACAGTTGTATTCTGTACTAGGCATGAGTAGTACATGGGGATGTACCAATGTCTAAAACAGTCACACAATGAAGTCCTGCCTATATCACATGCAGACCTAGGTGCAAAGGAAGGGAAATATTTGAATAGGTGGCTCAATGAGCAGTGATGAATGGAATAAGACTTAACCCAAAAAGTGTTGAAAGTGTACAGAAGTAACTAGAACTGCTGGAGAAGTAGAGAAGACTTTTGAGTCCACAGACTAATAAAAACTCTGAGGGAATAAGTTTGAATTTTGCAGCGCTAAGTTTTATTATGCAACAATAGAAAACTTGTACCTCATTTTTTTTCCTGTCTCAGCTCAAGTGTCACTTCCTCAGAGAGACCATTCTGAACCCTTTAAAGTTTTGGCATCTCCTGTTCCATCTACCCCAATTTATTCCCTTGTTAGTGCTTCACAAAAATCCAAGGCCACTTTCTTTGCCACCTTCATGGCCATTGCGGTATTCCTTGGAATCTAGAATATTGCTGCACACATAGTAGGCATTCAATGGCATTTTCTCAACTGAATAACGAACTCCAAATTAATGAGTTTTTCTCAACAGCCCATGACTAAACTGCTAAATTATTCCCTGGACCACCAGGTGGCAGATAATTTAGATAGTGAAGTAAATAGAATAGGAGAATGTTGGCTTAGTGACAGAATGTCAATTCTCTAATGACAGCATTGCCATCCAGATCTCAATCTAAAACCATCTGCCTTTATTTTTATTTTTTTGAAAAAAAAAACCTGGTCAGTTGGATGGCACATCTGCCATCATTGGTGCTTCTGCCACCAAGTTCTTTGATTAACTCTTTTGACACAGGAGCCCAGGATCTGAATGGATCAGTAGTAACAATGACCTGACCACAGGAGTATTTTCACAGTTTGTTGTAGATTTTGGTGGTGCACAGCTCGACTTCTGGAGTATGGGTCCGCTTAGTTTGTCCTCAGGCCTTTCATTTGGTGAATTCTTCAAGACATTGGAGTAGACATGCTTATACTTAAAGGCAATGAACCCTGATCATAGTGGGTCTCTCATGGCTTGGCTGACCTAGAATACACTTTATATTTTCCTATAAACTGAGGGGCTGAGTGTCTGGCTGATGTTGGCCTAGGCGTATATTTAAGAATTCAAATATGTATGTAGATTTTGCTGCAACATAAAATCCATAAAATAGGCTTGATCAGTTTTATTTTATGTGTGTGTGTAATTTTATACTCTAGAATTTCACAAGACATATAAAGAAATGAATTAATGAACCAAAATAAAATTGCTTACCACCTTAACTATCACAAATTGTAAAACACCCATTCCTTTAAGATGCTTTCTGTCAGAAACTTCTCGTTTCCATTTGGAGATGCTAAACCGTTAAGACACTTTCCTCTCCTGTAAGGGTAGATTCTAGGATGATTTTCTACCATTTCTGTGTACTCTCTATTGAGTACCTATCTGGTGCATGGTGAGGTATGAAGACTCAGAAATGCACAAAACCTCTGACTGAAAGAGTTCATTGTATTGCCTTGTACTTCTAATCTCTAGTTACCTGCCTTTGGGGTCTTCACTACCTGGAATGGCAATAAAGAGGCAGCAGTTCACTGCTGATCATGACCTGCTCGGGGAATTCGGAGGTGGTTTTCCTCATGGTCTGGCTTTCCTTGGTATCAATGAGATACTATAGTGCAAGCTGTTGAAATACGAAGGCCTCAGTGACTTAGCACATGAGAAGTAAAGGTTTGGGTCATCTAATTGCTAAGCTGCCATTTGGTAGGTTTGTCTAACGCTGGTATTTAGAGATCCAGGTTTCTTATACCTTGTAGTAGTCCATTTTCCTCATTGTAAAGGGAAAGAGAAGATCATCCCATCCCCTCAGGCCAGGCTGCCCAGGTCCTCTGACCAGAGCCCAGTCACATGACCACTACAGCAACTGCAGGAGCCATCAAGATGGTGAAAATGTACACCTGAGTGCATTTGTGTTTACCAGCATACCGAAAGCAGAAGTGATTGCTTTTCAAAGAAGTAGCATGCTTATTATTATAACCAGCTGAAATACTTCAGGAAGTTTCCAGTTAATCTGATACAAATATTTTGTAACAACATAAAAATACAGTGAATTTAGTAGAGGGAACACAGCAAAGACATGGGGTTGAGGGGAAAAGAAGCAGCCTTAAACTAAAAAGTAAAGATACCAGAGTGATTCTCTGGTATTGAACAAATTCCTGAAGAGTCGCAACTCTAGTTTTGGAATCTTTGTAAAGACACAAAGAGCTAGTAGCTAAAATAATTGTTGGGGTTTTCTGTTGTTTACCAGGCTATTGATTTTTAGCAAGTACTTAAACTGTTTAGCTCTCAGTAGCTTTGTAGGAAATGGGGACAAGACCTTCTCATTGTGTATTTGTCATGTATTTGCTTAGAAGTTTGGAAAAAATGACATTGGATATATGTTGTAAAGAAGTTGCAGTGTACATGGAGATGGTGCCTTCTCCTCACTGTCACCATCTGGATCATGTGATTTGGGGTGAAGGTGCATGTCTGTCTAATCATCGGTTTAATTTTGTACTACTTGTTTCTCTTTCCAATTCCATGGTTGAAATCTTGTGTGCCCATGTGTCATTCTGCTGACCCTCCCTGCACCTTTTGCACAGATGGAGAACACAGAGGTGAAGTTGGGAATTCTCACATTGCAGAGCACAGCTCTGACAGCAACTCCTTTCCTGTCTTAGATCTTCCTGTAACTGTTACTGTTGCCAGGGGCTTCCCCGGTAAGCAAGCAAGCAAACAAACAAAAAAACCCAAACATGATTTTGATTTTAAGGAGCCTTGCCTAGTTCTGTTCCCTTTTTATTCCCTTTTTAGAGTGACTTCACTTTTTATAGTGGTTTAGCTTCATGGTTGAGCTACAAATGTAGACAGCTCTCTTAGAGGTCCTGCCTGATCACATGTGTTACTCTTCTTTTTCTCCCCCTCCTCCTTTTATGGAATTTTGCCTTTCATTAGTGTGGTGGATTGTATTTTACAGTTGATGAATTTACATTAAGGCACCACAATCACTCAAACTCATGGTGTGCAAAAGGGTCTATTGTTGATATTGAACACTTGATGGGTTTTGGCAAACATCTAATGATATGTATTTACATTGCTCAGTTTCACTGCTCCTCAGATCCCATGTGTTCCATGGATTATCTTTCTCTTTCTGCTCAGAGTATTTTTAGAAACTCCTCTCCCTTCCTTAGACTTGCTCTCTTTGTCCATGCTCTAATGAGGCTGCTTTACTGTTTGTGATTGTCTCATGTATGCTCATGAGCAGAGGCAGCACTGACTAATAGTTAAAATTGTAGGTCCTTGTCTCAGAAGATGTGGTAAAGAGAATGTAAGAGCAAGATATTGAGGAAGACTTCAGAGAAACAGTATCTTTTAGCATACAGAACTATTGAACTGATGAACCCACAGAAATCCTAGTTGACTGCATAAGACCTGCAACAAGATCAAGCCAGTTGATATTCTAGTATGAAGTAGGTTGGAGCTTGAGGACCCATTGGCAGCTGATGGCTCCTTGGGGATGTAGAGTCAGTATTTTTTAAGGGTATGGCCCCTGGTAGGCCAACTATGCTCCAGTGGATGGCCCCATACTTACGAGTACATGGGCATCACAAATTTGATTAGTTGAGTTATATATTTTTTAAAATTGGGGTGTGTGTGGAAGAGTAGAGCATGGATCTAGGAGGAAACAAGAGAATGATTATATCTAAAATATATTGTATGCAATCCTCAAAGACTTCATTAACTATTACAATTCAAAAATTGTAGGACTGAACACATTACCGTATAGACTCAAATCCAGGCTCCATCACCTCCAAACACTCTAATTTGGATGGATTGCTTCACTTCTCTGAGTCTTATTTTCTCTATGTGTAAATGGGATGGTTGGAAGATTGAGATGATGCTTATTTAGCCCTTTTTGTTAAGAGCTAAGTGAACCTTATTATCCATTGTTAACTACTACTATGAAGACTGACCAGCCATTATATAACATCCCTATATCTTTCCCCTGTTCAGGACCATGGGGCTTTCTGGAAAGACAAGGGTGTACTTGTGTATGTAAATGTAAATGCAAGCTCTGCCTTCAGCTTTTGGATGAAAGTGTCAACATTTCTGAACTTAAGACCATGGCATCTCGAATTAGACAAAGGAACGGTCCACAGCTTGACCAACACCCTCATATTGGACGCTATGGTACATCATAATACACGTGCCTAACACCATACCCTTACCAGAGAAACACAGGGCTGAGGGGTGGTTCTAACTGCCTCAGTCTTTACTGATGTGCGGTGAAGAGCAATGAGTGGGTGGTTGATGCAGTAACTGTTCTCTAGTCAGCAAAGAGTAGATGCTTCCTTTAGAATCCAAATTCCCTTGTGGAGGTTGCTTCCCTTTCCTTCCTCTGCTGCTCAGTCATGGAACTTGATAGGTCTCTGTGGAAAGCACAGTCACTGTTTCCTGTGCCTCCCTGCTCAAGCTCCAGCAGTTTACAGTCCCCAGGTGAGCAGGAGGAGATGTCTGGATAACTAATTAGCTGCATAGGTCACCCTGAGACTCGCAGAACACATTCAGAGTTCACTGGATTAGAGCTCAGTGTCCAATAAATTGAGTCTGATCAAGGAGTTTTCTCCAGAGACTGGAGTGCTACAGAGTGCAGTCTTGGAGCCCTAAGGTTACATAGAGGAAGCAGCATGTCTCTGGGATGTCTGTTTTTGTTCTACTCCAAAGACATTTGTGCTTTTGGCTCCACAAAAATCTTCCTGGAAGCTTTGATTTTTGTCTGCCCATCCCCTGTGGTGCTTAGAAGCTCCTGAGCCAGTTTGTAAGCTTCACAGTTATATACTCCAGAGCCAGAAAATTCAGAGGTAAGTCCCCCATAACACCTTGCTTATTCTTATGCAAATTTAACATGAATTCCATAGGGCATGTGGCAACTTTAGAAGGCAGCTGCACATTCTTTGGTTTTTGTTGTTGTTGTTGTTGTTGTAGTTGTTGTTTTTGCATTGAGAAGTGGAGGGGGGGGGGTGTCTATGTTTTCCACTTTAATGAGGTCAGTCAGTCTTATGACAGATTCCAATAGCAAAAAATATGATACAAGATGGCCCCTGGAGTTAAGTGATAAAAGACAATGCAGGGGATGAGGAGGTGGCTTAGTTGGTAAAGTGCTTGCCAAGTAGGAGGATCTGAGTTTGGATTCCCAGGACCCATATGAAAGCCAGGCTTTCAAGCAGACAATTCATTCAGCCACCTTGCTGTCCATGATTTCCCCACAGAGAACCTACAGCATTTCAGGACAGAGGCAAATCTCCTCTGTTGTTCTGTGCCTATGTTACTAAATGACAGGACCCATAAGTTAGGTCTTTGTGAAAGTGAGGTCAGGAGTGTTTTGCTATACAGCAACAGGTAACTGGAACAGGGGGCTTCATGAAACCATTTCCCAGGTATCACAGAGGTGGTATAGAGGCAAGTCCAGCCAGAAGGAGAATAGTGAAGTTAGTAGAATATAAATTTCTAAGGCAATCTGAAATTCAGTCTAGAAATCCCCAACCTCCAAGGTACCACTAACATGAAGTACAGAGCATTTATACTCTGCTTACATGAGGAACTCAACATTGTAGGTCATGTTCTTTTGCCAGACTCTGAGATGTAAGGAGGAGAATTATCTTTACTGTTAGACAGATGTGACCAGTGACAGAACAAACACAACTGCCTTGCCCAAGAGAAAGTAGCTTCCAGGACAGGCACACCTGCACAGGCTGAAACTCTTGAAAAAGTGGTAAATATGTGATAGCTGCTGTTTGGATGGCTCAATTGGACCCAGAATCTTGTTAGTCCTTTTCTTAGGCTATGGCTCTGTGACCACTATGGCTGGTGATTATTTTTCCATGTTGTGTTAAATTTAAAGTTAATCAAGATAATGGTCTTAAAATACAAAGGCTGGCATATAGATTGAATGCAAGAAAGCCATACTTTACATCAAAATAAAGGTAAATAAACAACTCAGCTACAACAAATGATAATTCTCTCAACAGACAGCAAGGTAGATGGGTCATGGATGTTGGTTGTTTACTTGACCAGTCAGTAAGGCAATTTTTGTTAGCAGAATACTCTTCATTTTAGGGATATTGATATCCTCAGTATTTTCAAATGCCAGCAGAAGTCTAGAAGTCCTGCAATACAGTTTGTTAAGAAGAGTCTGGGTATTATTAGTAAAAAGAGGAGAATCATAAGGAATGGTATCCCAGCAGCCTTGTTTGATTCAGGCAAAAATGATGTCTGATAGCCTTTATTCCCTGCACAGTGGTCAGCTTGAATTTCTCCACCTTTTTCTTCTTCCATTCATCACTTCTCTCCTTCTACTATAAGTCATACTTGTTAATGTTTTACTCCTCTGTATCTTGTCTTTCCTTTGTCTCTAGTCAGTCCAGCTAAGGTGACATTGACACTCCCTCAGCTGTCCATGCATTCCCATTCTATGGAAGACTGCATACTCTTCTCGATGGACACAGCTTCGCTTCTATGGAAAGATTATCCTCTTTGGTTTATGTGTCTCTCCCAGACTAGACTTTGAGTTCATTGAGAGAAAGGACGCCTTTGTAATCACCCATATGTACTCTAAGCTCAGTGTGATGCCTGAAATAGAATGAGTTACAGAATTCAATTTCATTATCTTAGAGCTGAATTATCCTCTCAGCTAGCTGAGATCATTTGGAACCTCATGCATTTCATTGAGTATTTTTTCTCAGTATCTTACCAGCTTTAAATCTGGTAAGTAGGCCCCAAATAACGAACATTTCGTTAGGGCACATAAAAGCACACGAATCCCCTAGATTTGCAGTGTGTGACAAAATGATTTCAAAATTGTTTCCATAATTATTAATAACATTTCTTGAGGATGTTGTGCTAGGCACATTGCTAAGTATTTTTTTTTTTTGCAGCGTTTTTCCTCATTGAAATCTTCAACAATTCATTGGGGAGAGATGCTGACATATACCCATTTCTCAAATTTAGGGGGAACTCCACAAGGTCACAGCTGATAAGCAAAACCCAATTAACCCTGATGACTGTGACCCCAGAGCCCAAGCTTTTAGCCACTGTGCTAAGTTCTTTACAGTGTTTCCATTTATATACAGCTATTCATTGCATTGAGCTATCCTTTCATCTGGTTAATGGAGCTGGTTGAAATGAATTCTACCTTTTCAGGGTAAGAATATTTCAGTCTTTTCTCTTTGTCATGGAAGCTCAGTTTATTATCAGCCATTGTAAGACGCCCAAGCTAATGACGCTGGATATTTGCTCTATGCTCTTTACAGGAGCAACTGTGTCAAGATCCACCCCAGAACAGTCTTCATCACTTTCCCCCTTATCTGCTGAGGTTTTGCCTGAGCCAACTATGAAGCACTCTGATCACTGACCTCTGAGATTCCTCACTGCCCAGGACTGGAGGCTCATCATATAAATGACTCCGGAGTCCTTTCTTGTTTGTTTTTTGTTTTGTCTTGTTTGTTTTGTTTTTCAAGATCTGTGTAGATCTGGCTTTCCTGGAACTTTATTCATAGATCAGGCTGACCTCGAACTCAAAGATATGTCTACCTGTGCCTCCTAAGTGCTAGGACTAAAGTTCGGCACCTTCTTAATTAAGGTAACCACTCACCACTCATGTGCTGTCAAATGTAGAGATGATTATCCCCTTCCTTCACAATGTTTGCCTTCTAAGAGAGTCTTACAGCTGGGTTATGATTCACCACCCAACATAGGCTGTTGAGTAGCATTGAATGTCTGTGGTACTGAATGTTCTAGATCTCTAGTGATCGTTACTTGTTTTCCCAAGATGGCAAATACTTGTATCAGTAGCCCTACAGTTTCTGATGATAAAGCTCTTGTAAAGGAATCTATGTGAAAGCCTCTAGTTCCTCTGTGTCAAATGATGTTGCTTGTTACTTGGACGCCGTATTGTTGGCACTCTGCTTTTATCCACCAGGATATGAGCTTGTGTCCTGAGGTTTACTAAAGCTACTTATCTTATTCTGGAATTATTCTGATAGCAATAAACTAAAAGCTAACACATGGATTAAAGATAGAGGAACTTTTTATAAGGAAATAAAGATGTGTATTTGACCAAAGACATAGAAAATTATTCATTTCCCAGCAGAGACAAGCTAGACTATAACATGTCAAGGAAGCTGTATCAATCACTTTTATTATTTCTGCAATAAAAAAAATACATAACATAAACAATGTAAAGAAGGGTTGCTTTTGGCTCATTGTTTGAGGTTATACTCTATCTTGGCAGGTAAAGCATGATGTAGGAGCCTGAGGACAGGTGAAGCACAAGGGATTTTAGGGCAATGAAGACAGCATGGTGCTCATGGTTGCTGGTAGTTGTGAATGGGGATTTATACTTCTGGTGACAGAGGTTAGATGGAACATCTCTGTGCCTTACTTTTAATTTTTCTATAAATCTAAAAGTGCCCAAAAATGAATACAAGATAGCTTTGGGTCTTGCAGAAGACCCAAGTCCATTCCCAAAACCAGTGTCAGTCAGAGGATCCAATACGCTCTTCTGCCATCCTCAGGGCACATGCCCATTCACATACCCATACTGTTCTCATCCATTCATCCATGCATTCACCCATGAATCCATCCATCCATCCATCCATCCATCCACATACACATAAATACATAACTAAAAAACTAAAAACAAGTAAAAAAATACACCACACACCCAGTGTTTTCAGAACATCTGTTTCATTTTCGAAAGCTATTTATTTTCTCAAATGCTTTTATTTAATTTCTTCCCCTTCCTTGTTGGTGTTCAGAGAAGGGGAAGGGTGTGTAAAGCTTCTCTCTTGGCTCCTGACAGGTGCAGGGATGGGAGTAGGCAGAGTGGTGGGCAGGGCCTTCTTCATCTCAGACACGACTAATTGAGTGTGTCAGAATGAACCTGGATCCTTGCACTGGCTTCTGCAGGCATAGTTCTCAGGCAATGTTCAATTAGTGACAGGTCAAAGCCAATCAGGCTCAGAATAGTTTGAAACTTAAACCTCATAGATCTGCTCCTTTTATCTGTCAATAAAGATTATGAATTATCTGACAATAAGTTTACAAGGGTACAAGGTAGGAAGAGGAACTTGAAGCAGTATGGCAATTGACAAGCAGGGAACTGTGACTTGGTAACCCTGGGTCCCCACCATCCCTGAGTTGTGCTGAGTCATGTTTATTCTCCTTCCTTATCCTGCAGCTCTCACCCTAAACTTGTGAAACTTTGTTAGTCTTTGATGAGATTTTCCCCTTTCTCCAAGTTCCCCTTTCCATGTCTTTTGAGAATTCATAAAATTTCCATATAAAATGTACAAAGGAAAATAGGCATATGTAAGCGTGCTAACCAAGGGTTAAATCTCACCCCCACGTCTTCAAGAAAATCATAAAAGTTTTGAAACCAAGATGACTATGTATAAGACTGTCCCCACACGTTTTTATTATGATAATAAGAATGAGTTGAGGTTAAGTGAGCAAGCTTTATGAATATTCATACAAATTATTAAGTGGATAATAAAATTGTCACTCTTATTTTTGGTGGAGTCTTTAAAAAAACTGCCTTGTATTTAATGGTTATTGTTTCCCTTTCTTAAATGTTTTATTATTATGCTCTTTCTCATATATATATATATATATATATATATATATATATATATATATATATATATATATATATATATATATCTCCTTTAGACTCAAGAGTATGTGAGAAATGCTACTAGTTTGCCCCAGGCTGTTTCCCTGGCTGTTTTCTAGACCCTTGATCCTCCATAAGATGTGGTCCCTTGTTGATGGCCAGCGGCAAGCATTCTTCTTTAGGCCTTTCAGACTTGGGAGCTTAATCAATACTTGGGACTTGGAAGTTCTGTGGCTCTAATGGGAAAACCTGGCTTTGCTGACCCGTTAATGCTCAAGGTTTAAGCATGAAAGCCTGGCTGTGCCTAATCCACTGCCGATCACATTTCCAACTGGTGCCTGGGACAAGCTCAGAGGCAAAGGGTAAGAGGAGGCAGGAGCTGGCGACTTAAGAGGCTGAAAAGATTTTCTTTCTCTGAGTCAAATTTTTCTTCAGAAGGTTGTGGGATTTGACACTGGAGAGTAACATTCCATCTCTCTTTAATAACAGGACTTTGAAGGCATCCACATGATTTTGAAGGCATACAAATCTACTACCTGAATTCTGTTTCCTTTTACTCACGGATGACAATAAATTCTATCCGACGGTACCCCAGGCACACTGCTTGATCGCCTTCCTCGATAGTACTTGATGGTTACATCCTCGAGAGTTTGCTTTAAGATCTGTTTCACATCAAAATGCATTTCTCTGACACCTGTAATCCTCTGTAAGCTTGCCTAGACAGCTTGCCTCCTGGTCTCCCTGGTGTGTGTGTACGTATGTGTGTGTGTGTGTATCCGAGAGAAGATAGGTGATACAATTTATCTTACTTTGCAGATAAGAAGTAAAGTAAGACTAAGGAAACAGAATGATGTTCTGAGACAAAAATAAAGCTAAAGGTACATATACAGTGGCGGGTCTGAGGTTTAAATTTAGAAAGGATATAGGAAAGACAAGGAAAATTGCTTCCTTTCTGTTTTTAAGTGTTGGTTAAACTAAAAAATAAATAAATAAAACCTCAGTTGTTTACAGAAAAGAAATTCACATAAAATAGTGAAAGTACTTAGAGTGAATAAAGGGAAATATATTTGTGTTCCCTTTTCCACTTCTACTTGTAAGTAATGTTAATGTGACATATGCATTTGCCAGTTCTTTCAGGTTTTTTTTTTGTGTGTGTGTGATCAGGTATTAGACACTACCCCTTAAACAGTACATGCACAAAAATGGAGAAAACACTGTTTATCGCAGAGTGTTTCTGAGATAATTCTAGGGTGTACGTCATTTGTACAAATGTGAATGGCACACAATGAGAGCTCGGTGAACACTGTATATATTTTTTCAGACAAACACCTGCATGCTGCATGTTTTAAGGAATTAAAGATGGTACCATACTGTGGTATAAATTACTATTTTAAGCTAATTATACCACTGGCACATTAAGGATTATTTTATTTGATTGTGTACATATAATCATGACAGTTAATAATTGGTTTAGCCTTTCTTTTTTTTTTTTGAGTTTGGGTTATCTCATTTAATATAACATTATCTAGTTGTACTTATTTTCTTGCATATTTAATAATTTCATTTTTCTTTATGACTAAGTAAAATTCCATTGTGTATAAATATCATTTTTTTCATTTGTTGACAAACATCTAATCAGTGATCTGGCTACCTGTTGATGAACAGCTGATTGCATTGAACAACTTTCACATTGATTTCCAATGTGGCTGCATTAGTTTATACTTCTACTAGCAGTGTGTGACGTATCCTCTATCCCCATGTCCTCGCCAGCATTTATTTGTTGGGGTGGGGGTGTTAAATTATCTCTTTATGTTTTATATTATTTTGTTCTTCTCTCATGCATTCTATTCTGAGGCCATTTCCCCTTCTCTACATGTCTCCCAGTCTCTTCTCCCTTCCCTTTACTCCCTCAGATCAAATAATCCTGCTTCCCTTCAAAGAAAGCAAGCCTCCTAAACATGGTGTAACAAGACACAATAAGAATGGGAATGAACCCTGGTATTCCATCTGGATATGACAACCCAGTAGGAAGAAAAGGTCCTAATAGCAGACAAAAGAGTCAGGGACACTCCCCACTGGCATTACTGGGAGTCCCACAAGAACACCAAGCTATCCAACCATAAGATCGATGCAGAAGACGTAGCTCAGATCCATACAAGGTCCATGTTTGTTGTTTCAGTTTCTGTGAACCCCTATGAGCCCTGCTTGGTTGATCCTGTGGGCTGTGACTTTCTTTCCTTTTCATGTTCTCTCTATTTGTATTTCTTGAGGAAATGTACATAAAAACCTACTGTGTGTGTGTCTATGTTACCCCTTGTTTTCATGTAATCCTAGACAAAAGTGCACATGCACTTTGTATAGTTTTGTTATTGACTTATAAATATTATAGAATGATTTATTGACTTACAAGGTAATAGAATGCAAGAGTATCATTATACCATTTTATAGTTATAGAAATAAGCTTCCTGAGCCTTACTTTGCTAACAGGGGCTTCAAAACTTAGATTTAAAAGTTTTCATTTTCACTGGGAAGTACCATTTTGAACCCTTGAGGTTGGAATATAGATGAGTGTTTCAGTGCTGGTCAATTAAACTGAGGATATTGAGAAAAAAAAAGATGAACTTGGCTTGTTGTTGTTCATCCTTCACCTTTGAGAAGTAGAATTGAAGCCTGAAGTGTTATACCATCTTTACCTCTTCATGGGATGAGTGTTATAAATGCGATGTGTTATACAAAGGATGCTGATGTGAAACACTTTTATGCTTCCTGCCACTCAAACAAACCTTCCGGAAGTTCTAATTGATGAGTTTGTCTTATACCATACCATTTATGTTACAAATGTTTGTAAGTTCATTTTCTCTTCTCCAAACGGGGGGCGGGGGTCATTAAATTTTTATTTCTGACTTTGGTTTTTCAAACTCTGTCTGTCTGTCTGAGTGACTCTATGTGTGCGTATGTGCATGTGTGTATATATGTGTCTACATATCCATCCATCTGTATGTATAGCTCTTTCTCTATAGTTCTTTTCCTCACTCCTTCCCTCCTCCTTTCTCTCATTCTCTGCCATTTCTAACAATGTCATATCAAGCATCCTTAAAATGTGTAACTATGTATCTTTCTGTACCAAGAATTTTATTCTTGGGACTAACTCCTCCAGAGTAGAACTGCTGAGTCAAGAGTATATGTATTTTTAATTTTAATAAATGTTATTACAGTGTGTTCTAAAAATGAGCCAGTAGCAATTTTTGTTTCACTAGCAATGTACAAAGAGGCTTTTCCTTCCTGCGTCCCCTCTGGTAGTCGTTATTATTCTTTTGCTAACCTCATATTTATAAAATCATGATTACTGAATTAGTCCCCACAACATGAATACTTGTGCATTCAACCCTTTTCTATGTTCTGTTGCTCCTTGGATTTATTCTGTGAATTCCAGTCTATAATAGAGATTAGCTTTCTCTTGGCAAAGTTTCTTCTTGTCAATTTGAAAGAGGCTTAGCAACAACAAAAAAAGTATACTGATAGGCACTGACTTTTACTTGTCAGCATAATAATCTATTTGTAGTGCCTTCTAGGGACTGAAATTTTGGGTCTCCAGAAATGTATATGTTAAAACTCAATCCCTAGGGAGATGTTGTTCAGAGATGAGCCTCCAGGAACTGAAGCTGTAATAAAGAGATCCATATCCTTAAGGACATGATCCCTGAGAGTTCATTTGCTCAGTTTGCCATGGATTCCAAAGCAAAAGGGCAGCCACTCTGTGAAGTAGAAAGTAGATCCTCACTCGGCACCAAACATACCAGCATTTTGAAGTTGGACTTTCTGACCTCCAAAGCCATGAGTAATAGATGCTCTTCTGTGTAAGCACCATTTTGTTCTGTTTGAGCAGGACAAACAACATCAAGACCATATCTGAACTCTTCCATGACTGGTGTGTGTATAGACTAGAAGGCAGCCCTACCTGTCAGTCCCTGCCTTCCACTTTGATTTGAGACAGGGTCTCATTGGCTATGAGAATACCAGGCTAGCTGGTCATTAGCTTGTGGGCATTCTTCTGTCTCCACCTCCCATTCCCTCCCCCCCCACCCCCCGGCCCCAGACTCCTGGGATTACAGAGTCTGTTATTACCTTGGCATTTTCATGTGGCTATGAACTCAGGTTCTTTTGTTTGGATGGTAAGGACTTTGCCTGGTCAGCCATCTCCCCAAGACTTAATTGCAGTTTTGAAAGCTCCTTACTTTCTACTCCTGAATAAATAAGTCTTTACTGTGACTTTTATCTGGTTACCTAGCTTTACTTGTAGACTCTGCATATTCCTCCTGAAATCTTTCTCTGCATTCTGAAAGTCAGTGGTCCATTTTGTTTTTGCCCTAAATGATGTCCAGTTGTGTTGATACCATTTAAAACAAATGTGGGTCCTTTCAACTCTGACATTAAAACTTGCTGTATCATCCTCAAATATTCTGCAATTTATTTTTAGTCTTTCCTTTCATTTGCATTTGTGTGCTTTCTTGTTCCTGTCAATCCCACACACTGATTTTCTTACCAGGGCTGCACAGGATGCTGATATTTAACACGAGTCATTGGTTCTTTTTAAAAATCTTATTATTTGTCAAGAATTTAGCACCCTTTGTTAATTTTATAGATAAAATTTATCTGATGAATCAAACTTCCTGTAGCTAGTTACCAAGGTTTTTTTTTTTTTCTTAAAGAAAAACTTTTTTTCTAAAAAAAAGGTATACACTTCTGTTTTTGTTCTTATGTTCCTTCTATGGTAGCAGCTCTCAACCTTTAGGTGTGGGGGTTGAATGACCCTTTCACAGGGGTTGCTCAAGACTCTCAGATAACGTGGATGTTTACATTATGATTCATAACAGTAGCAAAATTAGAATTATAAAATAGCAACAATACTAGTTCTATGGTGCGGGTTCATCACAAAATGAGGGACTGTATTGAAGGGTTGAAGTCTTAGGAAGATTGAGAACCACAGCTCCATGGGGCTGCAGAGATGGCTTAGTGATTAAGAAAGCTTGCAGCTCTTGTAGAGGACCTGAGTTCCGTTTCTGTCCCCTACAGGAGCTGCTTACAGCTGTGGGTAACTCCAGCTCCAGGGCAATTGATGCTTCTTTCTCCTATCCTCAGGCATCACATTCATGGTCACAATGACCCCCCCCCCCCACACACACAGCCATTTTTACCTAAAAATAAAAACCTTTAAAGTTGCAATTAAATCATAAATTTCCATTCGAATCTTTCATTCTCTTATTTATTATTTTCACATCCTAAAGTTCTTATTGCCAATGTGAAGAGAGAATTTTATCATTAACCTTTTAATGGCTTCGAGCTTTAAGCAAACATTTCTACCTATTTATTTTAAATGTAATCGCACTTCCACATTAAAAAAATTAAATTCAGTAATTAAAAAAAACTTTCTAATTTCTAAAAATTTGATCCTATTGCATTGTGGAACTCCCCATATATCTTGTAACCAGGCGAGCAGACACCTCTGGTCACTTCCTAGTAACCAAGTAAGGGTAGTTTGTGTAATCCACCACTTGGGGCAGTATGTAGCAGTGTGAATAGTTTCCCTCAATTCCCAGTGTTCAAAAACATCTTCAGTTTACACTACCAATACTCCCTGGTTGTATATATATATATATAATATAATTTTAGATTCCAAGAATGTGAAGAAAGCTTGATATCAAGGCTGTTACTGAATAAATAAAATCAGAATCCAAAGAATGGACGGCACTCACCAGATAATTCTCATGAGTGTCAATGTTGAGCACCACCAGTTTTATAACTGGAAAGCATGGGGCTTCTTTTGATTTTTTTTGTAATGATGTGATATGTTGCTGTATTTACAAGCTTAAAAATCTATGCATTCTTGGAGTCACTCCAACATAGCCCTAAGAATAAAGTAATTGTGAAACATTGCTGAATTCCATGTTAAAAACATAATCATGAGTATTACCAGTCTCTTATTTTTCTCCTTTTTTTCTATGCTTATTGATTTTAATGATTAAACGTTTGCTCTCATCTAAGGTGACTGCTACCTTTTAATTTCCCAATAATGTAGATCTTACTTTTTCTCTTTCGAAGTCAGATAAACTTGACTAGGATTGCTACATGTTCTGGCTACTTTTTAAAAGACAGCTCTTTAATGACCTCCTCAATATGCTTAATGGCAATGGCCTATGCAGGTTCCCATTGCTACTTACGTGAGCCGTACTGTACTTATTTACTCTACTAAGAACTGGTCTATCTGCTCAAGTCTTTCAAATACATGACTGTATATTTTCCTGTCATGTTATTCTCTCTCCTATGGCTGTTATTCAGTTGGCTTTTTAATTCCTGATTGTTTATTTCAGGTGCATGTTTGCCTTTCCTTCCTAAGATTTTGAACATTTTTCATCATTTAAAAAATGTTGTTTACCCTTTAGGAGACAGGCAAGTCAACACAGAATGGAGGGAAAACAAAAGCAACACTAAGGATGTCTGAAATTTCATAAAGATACTGCATTACTATTAATATAAATAATATAAAATAAGTAACACTATTATTTATTTACCTAAAATAGTATATAATACAAATATGTCTATATAAATACATATATGTATATAGTTTACATAAAAACTTCCGGGAGGAACAACCCTGCCAGGCCACAGAGGAGGACTTTGCATCCAGTCCTGAAGATATCTGATAAAGGAGGGTCAGATGAGAGGGGAGGAGGTCCTCCCCTATCAGTGGACTTGGAAAGGGCAGGGAGGAGGTGAGGGAGGGTATAAGGGAACGAGGGAATGGGATACAGCAGGGATATAAAGTTAATAAACTGTAACTAATATTTTAAAAAATAAAGCAAAATTTTGAAAAAAAAAACCCAAACTTCCCACATGGGAAAAATCTTAAAATCCTCCCAAATTTTGAAAATAAGTAAATCACCTGAACACCTGTTTTTGTCATGATATACAGCTTTAGGAATAGTGTTATGGAAACATCTTAGATAAAAAATAAAGATAAAGAAATCCTGGATGAATCATGAATCTTAAACTAAAGGAGAAGCTTTACTCTCATCTAAAAGGCAAGTTAAGTGTTCTATGGAGGACAGTTCCAGAGAGATTTTATTTTTTAACATATTTGATTTTTAAAATATAGCATTTTTTATTAATTCTTTGAGAATATTCCATGCATGACTTGCTACCTCAAAATGCCATAGTCTACCCAACAAGACCCCCACTATGAGGAATTAGAAACTTCCTTTTAAGTCATTGGTCAGGAGATTACAGGAATCCCAGAACATAAGCAATTTCTGTGCCCCCGGTCGCTCTCCAGAAATTGAAGGTAAGTTGCCACTGCTGAAGAAACCACAGGTTTTGGACACAAGACTCAAAGAATCTGATGCAGATCTTACCTGAAGGCCCCCTCTTTGATGGGGTCCTCATGGTACGAGGCAGATGCTATGCAGTCTTATAAGGAAGGAAAGAAAACAACAGACCTATCAAGGTATGATCCCAATATTTTCAACAACCAGCAAAGCAGAATAACTCTAAGGTTAGCAGGGGTTTTTGTTTGCTTGTTTGTATGTTTGTTTGATTTTTGTTTTCATTTTCTTCAAATCCTTTTGGGGCCTATGTTTTCAGTTTCTCCTTCCTTTCTGAGTTTTTTCCCCCTTTGTTCTTTCTGTTTTTGTTTCTGTTAGCCATGTTTTGTATTTCAGTTCTGCATATTAAACCCAAGGCCTCACACTAGCCAAATACTATCTCACTGAGTGGCACCAAGTCTTCCTTCACTAGTGATAAAAGAACTCTCTAGAACTGCTCTCGGTAGAACATTTAACTTGCCTTCTAGACGAGAGTAAAGCTTCCTTTTTGGTATAAGATACAGGATTCATCCAGGATTTATGTATCTTTATTTTAATCCAAGATGTTTAAATAACCCTATTCATGAAACTGCATATCATGGCAAAAACAGGCTTTCAGGTGATTTACCTATTTTCATAGTTTCGGGGATTTTAAGATTTTCTGGAGGGAAGTACAGATTTTATTTTTTAACATATTTGGTTTTAAAACACATTTTATTAATTCTTTGAGAATTCCATGCATGTGTACAATGACAAATTTGACCTTTTACCCCTTTTTGAGCCAGGTTCTCTTGTACCAGGCTGGCTTTGTACGTTGCTGAGCATGACTTGAACTTCTGATCTTCCTGCTCCTGGCTCCCAAGTGCTAGGATTACAGACAGGGACTTCCATTGATGTATTGATTCCCTTGCAGATAATTTTCTTCATGTTTTTGAATTTTTTATTGCCCATTTCATGTGTGCGAGCAACTTTCTTGTCTAGGTACCCAGCTGATGGCACACCTTTCATCTAGTTGTGTCCTTTATCTGGTTGTTGATTTATTCTTTTTTAATCCGGAGTGTGTGTGTTTGTGTGCATGTGCACATAGGTGTGTTTGTGCTTGCAGGTGTTTCTATATGTGTGCATGCATGTGTGGGTGCTTATGTGAATGTATGTGTGTGTTGTATGTGTGCATATGTGCATGCGTGCATACCTGTGTCTGTCTATGTGAATATGTGTATGGATATGTATGCTAAGTGTGTTTAGGTACCAGAAGAAGCTAGAAGAGGATCCGCTGGAGTTGGAGTCACAGGCAGTTCTGAGCTACCCAGTGTGGGTGCTGGGGAGTGAACTCACATCCTCAGCAAGAGCAGCAAGTATTGTAATTGCTGAGCCATCTCTGCAACCCTAGTCATTGATGTTTGTAAAAGTAGGACTCTGAATTCTTTATTCTCCTAGTATATACATTGAATTATTACTTACTTAATAATAAACTGCAAAGGATAGTAATTTCTTTTTTGATAAAGCCTAATATTTCAGTTTTGGAGTTTGTGTATGTTTCTATGTCTTCCCCCCAAAAAACTTTCTGTAACTGAACTTAGCATGGGGTTTCTTCCATGTTGAAGAATTCTTACAGTAAGACTATCACCTTTATTCCTACAAACTACAGAATGTAAATGTTTCTGTATGCTGTCTGTTGACTTTTACCCCTTCTCCCCACCAAAAAAAAAAACCCCACAAAAAACAAAAAGACCCATTTCCAGATGTTCCAGACCAACAGTCTTCTTCCCTAGAACACTCCTAAGCTTTCCCCTAATCCTCTATAATACTTCCCAACATCCCCAAACATAGACAATGAAATCTTTTGTTACAGAAATCTGTCTTCATCTGCTTTGCTGGGTCTTATTTGATTGGCATTCACTCATTTCTGCACAGGTCTTGACATGGATGTTGTGAGACTTCCAGTTGTGTCTTGCTGATTATTCTAAAATATTTGCATTTGTTTATGAATTTTAGAATGAGCTTTTCAATCACTACAGAAAGCTTGTTGGAAAAGCATTGAATTTACGGAGCATCCATCTCTTGTTTTATTTTTGCTCCTTTTGTTGATATTTCTAAATCCAATTATTTTCTTGATTTCCCCTTTTCTACGTATTTTCTAGTGCACCTTTCATTCATATGTTAAAACCCTCACTGATATTCAAATGCCTTTTTTGAGTTTTCCCTTTTTATTTTCTATGTTTTTTTCTTTATCCTTGGCCATTCATGTGGAAACCAACAGTGACCTTAAAGTCAACATGCATGTGTCCTTTGATTATCTTACTAAATAATTTACTCAGAAACTATACATATATATATATACATATATAATTATTATTATTACTAGTACTTTGTTAGAAGGAAGGAAGTGGGATGGGAAGAATGGGCGAGAGGAGAGGTCTGTGGGAGGGTCCCTAAGTTCTCAGTATTTCCCCCATTAAGCTGTTGTTTATTCTTCCAGCATCTAGTAGAACCTGGACTCTTTATTTTGTTTGATCCTTCTCTTTCTAGCTGCTTTGCCTCTGGATCCCACAAAGCTAGTCTCCAGGCCCCTCTTTCTCCTTGGTCTCTTCATTCAGCCTGAAGATTGTGTATGTTCCATGAATCTGCCAAAACTCCCTCTACATTCCTGGAAGACAGGGCACCCCGAGCACCCCGAGCACCCCGAGCACCCTGAGGTTTCTGCTAATTCTTCCATGCCTGGCCCACTTACAAATTTTTAAAAGATGCATTCTAGTGGCTGTCGTGCATGGAAGTTTCTCTTATTACACATAAGATTTCTTTTGTGAGAGTAAAATGATCTTTTCTAAAAAAGCAACACATTTCTTTATAGAAAAAATTGGAAAGTATGGGGAAAGAAAATTAATTGTAATCTCATGAGTTAGATACAAATCTTTGTTATTAGATTGGAGTATTATAATATATCTTGGTCTGCTTTCATTTCTCCTTTCATATCTACATTTTACTCTCTACCTTTTCCTTGTACATTATATCAGAAGAGACATTCCTTTGGTCTCAATAGTTTTTTAGAAAACATTTGAGCTCTATAACACTACTCAAATGTATGTTATTATGGCCTACAATTTGCATTTATTTCTGAAACATTCAATAGATAAGTGTTTGGTGTTGAAGGCTGTGCTTTGTGTTTCTCTTTACATTAATGTCAAGATATCCAGTGCTAGACCAGAAGCATAGGAAGCACTGGGTAGAGCCTACAACAAAAATGAGATTTTTGGCTCCATTTTCAATTTCAGCTA
Organism: Pachyuromys duprasi; assembly: GCA_028658305.1. Classification (NCBI taxonomy): domain Eukaryota; kingdom Metazoa; phylum Chordata; class Mammalia; order Rodentia; family Muridae; genus Pachyuromys; species Pachyuromys duprasi. The sequence goes on along the minus strand of CM053757.1, from coordinate 36,253,685 downwards.
CAGTGCTGAGCTTGCCCAGTGTATTACTGCTCCTTTCTAGACTTGGCCTTTAAGAGTTCTCGGCGGGGGAGGGAGGGTGGCTTTGTCTTCCTTCATTGCCACTGTTAGCCATCATTCATGTTTATTGAATAGGTAAGGCTGTAGCCAGCACACTCAGTTCATGACTTGTGTAATTTCCCGATTATCTCCCACAACTGATACAGACGAAGAGCAATGCCCAGGAAGTCTGTCTTCAAACTGACTCATACTAAGTTCACACCCTTTAAGACCATGTGCACTGTGGTGTTTGGCAAGGTTCCTTTTGATGGGCTTAGAGATCTAACATTTATCCTGTTCCTTTGGTAACAGATTAGCAGGGTGCCTATGCTCTTATTTTGGTTGACTATTACTATGGCCAAGTAGCACATATCTTTCACTCATTGGAGAGTGTCAGTTATTTGAAGGGTCCTTAGTGAGTTAGAAACTGTATTGAGTGGAATAAATGGTCTGTGAAATATCTATGCTATACACTTTGGGGTCAGAGTTGGGATCTGCCAATTAAGCTGACAAAAGGGGAATTATGAAGAGCAAGGGTGTATGTCTTATTACTAATAATACTTTTAGTTTTTATGGGAAGGGTTTATGGAAAACGTAAGAAGCCCATAGTGTCAGACTTCAGGCATATATATCATTCCAAAAAAGGACAATATGGTGTGTTGAAGAGATGAAACAGAGTAAAATAGCTTGGACTTCTACAGACAATAAATTGTAGCAACTCAGTCACTGAAAAATACACAGAGGAAACTAATGGTAGATGGAAATATTTAGTGTTATTATTTTTTTTGTACAAACTTAGTTTGATATCAGGTATTTTGCTAATGATAAAAGGTGTTTTCCTTTGTCTCAGTCTATTTTCTGTTACTATTACTAAATCCCACAGTCTGGACAGTTTATAAGAAAAATATTTCTTATCACTTTGGAGTAAAGCTTCTCAAACTGTGGATCATAGTCACACATATGGGATTACATAATTTGTGAGGAATCTGGGAACACTGAAAGTTTCCTGAATGTGAAACAATAAAAACTCAGTTCCAAATGAAATGTAAAATGAATCAGGCACTTCTGGCAGTTCTTGTTACCTAGTATCATGTGACTTCACTGAAGTCTCTGAACAGACATATGCACTGTGTACAATGCATGCTATCATGCCACACAACACCAGAAAACGCTGCTTAAAACCCTGGCTCAGAAATCAAATTATTGGATGTTATGAATGTCATGAACTCCAATGTGTTTACTACACATACAAAGTTCTCTGCTCTTAGAGAAACATATTGGCTTAATCATGGTAGACAAGGACTTTGAATATTTTCCTGCCAACATGCCCTCAGCTTCTAAGTAGCACATCTTTATGCATATTTGGAGTCAGTATCCCCTAGACATAGAATTCTAGAATTTAAGTGTTTGAAAGTCCTTTTAATATTTATTCCTACATGGCTTTCCCTTAAAGCTGATCATTGAATTCTTCTTATAACTAGTTGTCTTCAAGGGGAGTATACTCTGTTACTTTCTTAGCAGCTGAGCCATCTCTCCATCCCACGAATCACCTCTTCACTTCTTCATTTTGTTTTCTGATTTTTTAAAGCTCTTTCTCCATGGCTTAATTCTTTTCTTGTTCTTTTTTGCTTCCTTTATTGTGTTTCCCCCCTAACTCTTTTTTCCTTAATAAGTAGTAAATGCATCCAGCTCTCATATCCCTCTTTTCACCACTTGGCTGCTTGTCTTCCAAGCCCTAGGAGAGAGTGCTTGATATCACTTATCTTTCTATTGTTTTTCTATCAGACAGTTCTGCCAGGGAGCCCAGCTACATTTTACAATATTAATGATGTGCTGTAAGAAGCTAACATAACATTTTATAACCCTATAACAAATCTTATTATCAGATGACAATGAGGTACAGTAAATTAAATATTCATCACCCTTGGTTTACTTTAAAACTTTAGCAAGGAATAAGGAACAGAGACTGATTCAGACTAATTACTGTTCTAAATATATAGCTTGGTTTTTTTCAACATTTAACGGGTGACTCATAAAGCCATGATTGAAAACAATGCAGTGTATCAGTCAAAGGCCCTACTGACGTGTACCATGAGGAAAATACCCTGTGATTTTATAGAGAGTGCTGTTAGATTTCTGCAGTGGTGGCAGGGCTAGCTCGGAAGGCGCTTAGTTCTCAATGTGAAGGTTTTTATGTCTGTCCGTTGTCAGTCTGGAGAGTAAAAGACAGAGATTCTGATATGAGCACTGGAGGGCTGGCCCTCTGCTGACAAGTCAGAGTTCTTACGTGACTTGATATTATGGAACAGAATGTTCCTCTGGGGGCTATGTCACTGGAGAAGAATACTGTATCATGATCTGATCATCACTTTCAGACATGGTCAGTGACTGTGCAGACCAAGTGAGTAATAGGGTGTTGTGCAGAGGAACATGAGGACCACAGATCAAGCCTTGTCTGGCTCTTAGTTCTATTTATTGTGCCTCCCCCTGCAGGGGAGGTTATTTGATTAAGGTGAGCAAAGGTAAAAAATCTAGGCAAGAAGGGAGGAAGTGAGGGAGAGAGGGAGAGAGAGAGAGAAAAAAGAGAGAGACACAGAGAAAATCAACTAGTAAGAGACTGAACCCATCTCTAATCTTAAAACTTTCAAGAGAGTTCCTGGACTCACACTGTTGCATCAAGAGATTACAGGACCCGAGGGTTTTAAAATACAATGTTGAGAATAGGTGACATATAAGAACAGTAGGACCCAGGGTTAGAAACCAGTGGAGAATACAGAACAAAAACATACCGATACACAGAAAACTGGCATTAATAGAGATAGGTCTGAGAACAACATTTATTATTGTGCCTAAAGAAGTATAATATGGACTGGGGAGATGGCTCAATGGATAAAGTATTGGCTGTATGAGCATTCAGATTGGACCATGATCCTCAACGCCAATGGGGGGAAAAACTGTGTATAGTGCTATATGTCTAAAACCCAGTGATGGGGTGTGGGAGGTAGACACAGGTGGGTTCTGGGTACTCATTTGCTAGTCCAGGTGAAAATGCTAGGTTCAGTAAAACCATGTATTTAAAGAAGAAGGTAGAGAGAGATATAAAACCATAAGTTAGCTTTGGCTTTTAGCCTCTATGTATGCATATATGGGCAAGTGTGTTCCACACCACATTTACACATGAACATACACCACACACATACAAACAGTGTAGTAATAATAAAAATGGATATAATACAAAATTGAAATTATTTGCAAGCAATGAATCAAGTAGAGCCTTTAGACATGAATAGTTAACTTTTGGATTAAGAAAAAACATAGATGAATTACTGAAATGGAAACCTAAGTGTTAGGTTAACAGCCAATTAGATATGACTGATGATAGAACTAAAGACCTGGAAGAATGATTAAGGGAAATTACCCATAGCATCACAGAGAACAAAAAGGAGAGAGAAAAATACAGAACTGAACGTAAAAGAAAGACAGCTTAACCTGTACTTAATTGAAGAGAAAAAAAAGAGTAATAGGACTAGGGAAAGTAATTTGATGTAGGGACTTAAAACTGTATCTGTATCTTTTGACATTCCTCCATGTGCTGGATGGAGCCAATTTCACCTCTTCCTGGAATATGGAATAGATTAGGAACTTGCTTATAACAGGAGCACAATGTGAAATGAAGGATCCTGTACACAAGAGGTTAAATTTCTGCTGAACATTTTCTCTATCCAGTTTCTTGCTCTGTGAAATACCACCATCATAGTACAATAACATCATAAGGTAGGGAGATGCCTCTTCTAGGAGAAATTGAGGCTTTCCACCTACCACCAACACCAACTTGAATTCACCATTGCGGATTTCCTGACCCTAGTCATGTTTTGGTCTACAAACTTAGCAGACTGTGAGAGAAACTTTCATGTGCTCTGTGGAGAGCCTGCAAACACCATTGCAGGATGGCGCCGGCAGCCAGCCGGCTGACTGGTAAACAACTGTTATTGCGCATGTGCCTGGGTGGTAAACCAGCCCTAGAGTCACGCTATTCAGATACATCATATGGCCTGACCGGCCTCTGCCAATCAGAGACTAACATGCCACCCAGAGGGTATAAAAGCCGTGCCATTTCGGGGCTTGGGGTCTTCCTCCCATCGCTGTTAGAATAAACGCTTGCTGCAGAAGGATCCTAGTGTCCAAGTACGTTCTCGCTGGCGAGACGAACGTGCGACCCACAGTGCTCCTGACCCAAAGCAACACAGCTGGGGTTCTCCTGGGTTCCTTGTCTAGAGAAATAGTGATATAACTTATTATTGCATTAATAAATATGCCTCTATAGTCATGGAGAGGTAGCAGAGATAATCATTCAGGATTATTAAAAACATTGATAACAGATATTAGTCAACAAACTTGAGATAGTTGAAACATTTTAAATAGAATACAGTAAAAGTAAGCAAATCAATTTGGCACTTTCTCAGACAATTAGAAACAGCACTTCCTCAATATCCAGCTATACCACTCCTAGGCATATATCCAAAAGATGCTCAAGTATACAACAAGGACATTTGTTCACCCATATTCATAGCAGCTTTATTCATAATAGCCAGAAGCTGGACACAACCCAGATGTCCCTCAATGGCCTTGAAGACCTATGGTCTTGTCACAACTGCTCAAATCTGTAATTTTAGTGTCACAACTGCATCAGCCTCTACACAAATGAACATTTTAGTAGGCTGTAGGCTGGATTTGGCTATCGGACATAGTTTTCTGACCCCTGTCTAGGGAAGCTGCTATTTCAGCAATAAAATAGAAGTTAGAAGTCTGATTATTTTCAGTGTGAGAACAATATAGTTGTGGACTCACAATTCTGTGTTAGCCTTTTTAAAAATGAAAGCAACACTAAGTTTTTAAATTCAGTAAAAGGTAGAAACAGCTTGGAATACCACTGGGTCCTCACTAAAGAAAAACCTCAATGAAGAATCTTCAAGGAGAAGGAAAGTGGCCTCTGATGGAAAACTTTAGAGGGGAGAAGAAGTCAACAGTAGATGTAGTTCAAAATAGGAGAAAGGGCTTAGAATATCCTCAACATAAAGAAATGGCAAATGTTCTCATCTAGTCCTTGAACATGGACTACATGTACCAGGATACTAGGTTCTAAATAATAAATATGGATAATTACCTGTCACTTTAAAATAATAACAAGGGAAGCAAATAAAAATAAAATTCAGAAAATACTACATTTTAAAAATATAGAAGTATAAGAAGTTAAACAGCAACAAATCAAGTAATCCAATTAAAAATGGGGTACAGAGATAAACAGAGAATTCTCAGTAGAGGAATACCGAATGGCAGAGAAACACTTAAAGAAATGCTCAGCATCTGTAGTCATCAGGGAAATGTGAATCAAAACGACCCTGAGATTTCACCTTACACCCATCAGAGTGGCTAAGATCAAAAACTCAAGTGACAACACATGCTGGAGAGGATGTGGAGTAAGAGAAACCTTCTTCCATTGCTGGTGGGAATGTAACCTTGTACAACCACTTTGGAAATCAATCTGGTGCTTTCTCAGATGATTAAGAACAGTGGTACCTCAAGATCCACTTATACCATTCCTAGGTATATATCCAAAGGATGTTCAAGTACACAACAAGAATATTTGCTCAACCATGTTCATAGCAGCTTTATTTATAATAGCCAGAAGCTGGAAACAACCTAGATGTCCCTCAGTGGAAGAATGGATACAGAAATTGTGGTACATTTGCACATTGGAGTACTACTCAGCAATAAAAAACAAGGAAATCATGAAATCTGCAGGCAAATGGTGGGATCTAGAAAAGATCGTCCTGAATGATGTATCCCAGAAGCAGAAAGACACACATGATATATACTCACTTATAGGTAGATATTAGACATATAATAAAGGATAAACATACTAAAATCTGTACACCTAAAGAAGCTAATCAAGAAGGAGGACCCTCATTCTTGATGCTCAATTTTCATTCAGAAAGGCAAATGGGACGGACATCAGAAGATGGAGAAAACAGGAAACAGGACAGGAGCTTACCACAGAGGGCCTCTGAAAGACCCCACCCAGCAGGTTATCAAAACATATGCTTAGACTCATAGCCAAACTATGAGTGCAGGGAATCTTAGGAAAGAAAGGGGGGATAGAAAGACCTGGAGGAGACAGAGGCTCCACAAGGAATGCAACAGAACTAAAAAATCTGGGCACAGGGGTCTTTTGTGAGACTGATACTCCAAATAAGGACCATGCGTGCAGATAACCTAGAATCCCTGCACAAAAGTAGCCCATGGCATCTCAGTATTCAAGTGAGTTCTCTAGTAATGGGAACAGGGATGCGATTGGGAGAGGATGGGAGAGGGAACTGCAGCTGGGATACAAAGTGAATAAACTGTAATTAATAAAAATAAAATACAGTTAAAAATGTTGAAGAAAAGAAAAAATACAGAAGTATAATTGAATGTACAAACAAATGTATTTAAGTTAAAATATTACACAATGAATTACCCAATTTGTCTGTCAGGAGGGGTAATGCTATTGATAGCACATCTCAGTAAGTTGAAGGTGCATGGTGCAATTTCAGATGTGCTCATTCCAAAACAGAAAACACGTACACAATTTTCAAAACTAGTAGTGGCCAAGAAGAATGGAATGACAATTGCTAAAAGAGAAGAAAGGCCAAAAAAAAAATGACATGAGAAACCTAGAAAAGGTAGGGTGAGCAGCATACAAGCAGACTTACATATTGGTCCAAACTTAACATGTCATTAATTGCTCAAATTTAAGTTAACTAAAAATTCCAGTTACCAGGAACTATCTGCCAGATTAAAGAAGCTTGTATATATTATCATACTATTATCTAAGACATTATCCAGAAAATAGTCACTGTGCCAACATTAAGTTTTTAAAAAGCCAATGCTGTCCTATTGAATTTGACAAACTAGCGTGAGTTGGTACTAATTGCTCCAGAGTGGTGAAATATGTTATTGAACATAATGATACATTTGTGTGCTTCTTCTTGTGTGGCCCAGAACAGCTTAAAAATGGTAGACTACAGGGGAAGATGCAGGTCTCTTCAAGGTAATACTTTTAAACAAGTTTCTCTATAGATGATCAAAAGGTCCAGGAAAGGAGGGTGGATTTGAGAAGTGTAATAAACAGTGAATGGAGATGAAAGGGAAGAAGTAGAAGTTGATGGGCGTGCAACATACAATCGAGCACATAGTCAATCAAAGAATCTAAAGAAAATACTTCTGACTACCCTATAATAAAACTTATCCAAACCCTAACAATTTGATGTATAAGGAATGAAGAAAATCATCACACGGCCTCTCTGTGTCTTTCAAAGAGAGATGACCACAAATGACTTTATGACAAAAATAAAGAAACGGTTAGTGGTCAAATTCTCAGGAAGGTACTACTTACAAAATTTTATACAAGAAGATAGAGGGAGCCTGACATTTCTATGATTTTCAAAACTTCCTCTTTTAAAAATCTATAAACCATGGGTGGATACCATTCGATACTCAGGAAGTAATTCTAACCATCCCCAACTCATTCATAGCACAAAAGGAGAAGAGATGGGGAGACGGTTTACCAGTTAAATCTGCTTACCACTACACAGTGGTGGAGATTGTATTCCAGCGCTACATCAAGTGGCTCACAAATGCCTGCAACTCAAGTTTCAAGAGTCCTGACCACACCTGTGCGCGCACTTGCGCGCACGCGCGCACACACACACACACACACACAGTAAACTACTTCATTGAGCAGACCAAGTTTCAGTCATGATAATAGTGCAGCAATCTCAAGTGAAAGAAAGCAAATTTAATTGGGAATGGCATAAATGGTTGAAAGTCATATAAATAACTTAATATAAATTTCTGTTTATTTGGGAAACTGTAGTTTGTGTGTGGTGGTGGAGAATCATACAGTCATAGAATCATATGGTCATCTAAGTAGATGCACAAAAATACATTTTTGATTTGTGAAACAAGTTTTTTTTTTTTGCAAATAACAAATGGGGGTTTTCTTAATTTGACAACAGATATCTGGAAAGAACTTAGAGTCAACATTATATTTAGGGTTAAATATTGAAAGTTAGCCCATAACCTTGGATGTCCACTATCATGCTTACATTTTCATTGAGCTAGAGATTCCTGTGTGTAAAATCAGATGTAGAAAAAGGCTAACTCTTTGACCCTCCCCCATACATGCCAGGGAGTAACAGCCTGGCTAGATCCCAGGGAAGGACATTGCAGCCAACCCTGAGGAGACAAGATGAGCTGGGGTTGGATGGAAGGGGAGGAGGTCCTCCCCCTTTGGTGGACTTGGAGGGGGCGGGGAGGTGATGAGGGAGGGATGGGGAAGGTGGGAGGGAATGAGGGAGGGGGCTACGTCTGGGATGCAAAGTACCTAACCTATTATTGATATAAAAATAAATTACATTACAAAAAAGAAAGAAAAAGGCTTAAAGAAAACATTCTTGTTTGTAAATAAGAAAAAGATCTACAAGGTTTATAGAGATGTACAGAAAAGTATTATGAACAATAAAGAGATTTAATGAGGGTATTGGAAAGGAAACTGATATTCTTGCATACTCCACCTCAATGTTATAAACTGGTCCCACATACCAGTCAGTGTCATGTGTCTATTTACTTGTACTGAGATTAAAATAAAACAGAGTATCCCATCTCCACCAACACACAAAGTGGAAAAGAAAATATGTATCTTATTTTGTTCCCAGCTGTCTACACAGGACATACGCACATCCTACAAGACCACAAAGCACACAGCACCATTTACCAAGTCTCTCCTGCTTTCAGGGGACTTTAGATTAGAGACTAGACAGTGGAGTCAAACACCATTGCTATACTTCCAACTTCGCATTAGCACAGAGGTGGTTACCATAGAGATTTACTGTAAAAATCTAATTGTATGTCCCTACACCAGGAGCAAACAGAAAATGAAATAATATTTTAAAAAACCCATATGGTTACAGAAACATATGTAATATGAAATGCCTAGCAATGCAATAAGTCTAATAAAAGGTGCCCAAACTTCTCGAGGGACAACTTTGCTGTTGAAGATGGACAGGATTGCAAGAGATGAGCCTCAGGCTAGTCAACTAATTAAGAGTTCTGATGTGCTGGGCCACACATTATTGAACAGCTTGCCAACATGCTAGTGCCCAGTATGTGTCCAGCCTGGAGGACAGATGTGAGCTGAAAGGACACATTTGGCCAATGAATTCCAGGCAGAAGGAGAGGTCTGGATGTCAGCCAGGTCTTGACACCTACAGATGATTAGTCAGATGTCATCCTCACAAGAGAGGGTCCAGAAATGCCATTGCCAAATACTGTCAGACTTCAGATCTTCAGCAGCCCGAGTCAAGGAAAGAATTGTGCAAGAATCTGTGGTCCTCTTTTCCTAAGAGGGAGGGGACATATGAACATTCTTCTGAGGCCAAGTCTATGAGATTAAAATATCGTCTGTTCATTCCCGAGTGTGTTGAGACTGCACATGAACTGCTAGGTAGAGTCAGGGAACTGACTAAGCCAGGCTCCCAGAGTCACAAGTCTCTTACAACACCATCCAGAGGACCATGCCGTTTCCAGTGTTCTGTGTTTGCATTTGGGGGAAAAATGTTTCTGGGCTTCTCAGATTGAATAATTAAATAATTGAAACTGCAAAACCAAGAGCTTAGGGGGAAATTTTCTTTCAAAGCAAACATAAAAATTTTAAAAAGGAGGGGGGGCGGTTCCAGCAAAGAAACAAGGGACAGTGTTCAAGACTTCTCGGTATCCTGAAATGTCCTTGCCAGATGGAATTCTGTTTAGAGGAAAGCCTGCAACATACCAGACACACAAACAAATTTGTGAAACTCTGTCTAAGAGAGAGAGGTTACCATTCTGTGTGTCTACAACATGTTGTGTATTGGTTTAGAGGGCATGTGGTACAGGTCACTGGGCATAGTCACGTAGATGCTAGTTGACTATTTTCTGGAAACTGAACAATTCACACCCTAGCGTTGAGGAACAAAATGCATGTGCTTTATTCTCTAATGTTGTTGTTAGGGTTTCTTGTTTATAGACAGGGAAACTGAGGTAAAAAGAAGAAAAGCAGTTGGCTACTCAGAGAGTGGGTACTGTGCCAGACCTGGCTTCACATACTATCCAAAGCCATACTATCCTACAAACAAACAGCTTTCAGAGGAAAATCCCAAATCCCTCTAGTCCCAAAGGGAATATTGTAGATGCTAGTCACTAAAGTGACCAGGAAAGGCAAAACTGACAATAGGAAGTGAATTCACTTACAGTGCCATAAGAGGAAATGTGATCTAGCCGTAATCTTTTGGACCCCTGTCTCCCATAATGACATCAGTATGAGTCGTAGATACATCTTGATTTCAAGCTCTAAAATTTGGGGCCATTTTAATCAATAGAACATTTATAGACTACTTTGAATTCAATGTTAAAACAAAGCCCAAAACAGAAACAGTCTTTAGTCTTAATTCCTGAGCTGTGCTAAGCTCATAATTCTGTTTCAACGGCTGTTTGGCAATGAGTCACCGAGCAGGGCATTCCGAGGGCATTTCTAATATCCTTTAATTAAAACTCACAAGAGTTTGTTTGATAAAATACCAAGGAAACCAATTATTCCAAGGTATTTCTCTGCCAAGAAGCCTTGCATAGTGATAATGCAGTTCTGTCCCCAAGTGCCACCTGAAGTGATATTTGCATTCAACCCCCACTGTCTTGCCTGAGTTCCCCTAAGGCAAAATGGCTTCTCTGAGCTGTTTATTTGGGTTGAGTTCCAGTTGTCAGCAGTGATGTCTAGGGTCAGCGGATGCTGTGGGCTGAATGTTATGTCTCCCCTAAACTTATATGACAAATCCCAATCCCTTGTTACTGTGATGCAGATAGGCAATGGGGACTCTTGAAAGTGACTAGATCATAGAAGCAAGGCCCTTATGAATGATCCTTATAAGACTGTATCTGTCCTTAAAGGAAGCTTAGACTTGCTTTATGTCTTTTCTGCTGCTGTGGGAGGATACAGAGAGGTTGCTGAGTCTAAGTGGGGGACTGAGCTCTCACCAGATACTCAGTCTGCCAGCACCTTATCTTAGACATCCCACTTGTCAGAACTGTGAGAGAAAAAGAGAGCAAATAAACTTAAGTCACCTGGTTTCCAGTGCTTTTGTCCTGCTGGCTAAGGTACTGGGACCAGAGAGTGACCATAGTATGTTATCTAGCTGATGTCTGTTACAGTAACTTTTGCTTAAAGTCATAGAGTATTTTCAGAAGTCAAATGAAATCATCTTCAAATGTCTACAGAGCGGTTGCACAGAATAAGGAGGTGGGATGTTTATGTTGTGCCCAGATCTTAAGGTCCCCAAAGACCACCAGGAGCCAGACCATGTATGCAAGAGCAAAGGGCTTTATTCAGGCTTAAGCTCACTCTCTCCATTGTCACCAATGCAGTGGATCAGAGAGGAGCAGCTGCATAGTAGGTTTTTTATTTGGGGGCTTGAGCAAGTACTCAGAATTCCCAGCTTCGCAGTTACATGATTAGATGATAATCAGCAAGGGCAAGCTTGTTACAAAGTGGTTGGCTAACTAACATAACTGACATTGAGTGAGCTATCTGTAGACCTCAGGAATGTTAGGTCCATGGGCTGCCCAACACAGATGTCCCACCCCAAGATAAGATACCTTTCCATTCTTGTGGCTACCTCCAGGCTATTCGCTGGGCAGGGAATTTTATGTTTTTCTTATTCCTGGAATTGGTGACTTATGACTAGTTCCTGGGACTGATGACTTTTGGGGGAGGGGGTCAGGCCTGGTTCTCTCATTTACCCAAGGGCACCTGTCCTCTTATGAGACTTTCCTCAATAAGAATGAATGCCGCATGATGCATGCACATTCTCCAAACTCCAGAGCAGGGCCCGTCCACCATTGAACTGGTCTCTGCCAGAACAGCTGCATTGATGCTTGTGGTGTATGTAGGATACCCCTTTAAGTTTTGGATTCATCTATATCCAGGTTCCACTTCCTCCTACCACATCATTCCATGGTACTCTTTTCTTAATCCAAACCCCTCGGTAGGGCACCTGCACCTTTACTGAGTGTATCATCTTGACATAGGCTTGCATCCTGTGCCAGGCTGTTCAGGCAACATCTTGGGATCCTGAACCTTGTCTGAACCCATCGTTGCTCTACCTGAATGGTGCTAGGGCTAGATTAGGGCAGAACTGTACACTCAGGTGTCTTTAGGCAACAAAAGTGAATAAAGCAGGCCAGGCTAGCTTTAAGATGGGGTCTGTATTTCTTTCTTAAATTGTGTTATTTTCACATGTAAATATACACTGTCCTCATTACAGCAGCTGTTGAAACAGCTTTAATGGTAAAGGGCTTCTTCTCTGGGCCCCAACATCAGAAGAAATAAGGATCATGGAAAATTCTGTACAGGGGTAGCTGATGTCCACAGTATTGTTCCCGGACCAAAGGTATTAAAATCTTCACAATGTGTGTGTGTGTGTGTGTGTGTGTCAGAGAGACAGAGACAGAGACAGAGACAAAGACAGACAGACACACACAGAGAGAGGGAGAGACAGAGACCAGAAGTCAGGGGTTTTATCCACATTTTCCCAACGTGACATGCTGACATCTTTAAAAGACTATATGCATTATATGAAGTTTTCTTTGGGATTACTCAGAATTTCAGGCCACTGCTCTGCCAACCCAGACACAATATAAATTTTTTTTTCAGAAATCTATTTGAGAGTGAACCTGCTAAAGTGTATTTTTATGGTCACTAAGAGCCATTTTTCCTACATGCTCCCTTGCTGGGCTGTGTTCAGAGTCTCAGAAAAATCCTTGTCTAGACTCACAGCTCTATTACATTTTTGCCCTGTCGAGCCATCCGTCCTCCGTTTCTAAGCAGACTCTGCCAGATGCTTACAGGGCCTTAGCTTGGAAGAAATCTCTGACAACCGCCAAGAATTGGCTGCAAAAATAAGGCAGCCTCTTTCTACCTAAGAGTTGTAATTTTGACTCAAGAGGAAATGGTATCTGAAGCCATAGCAAAGTGAAGTGTGGGGTTTTGTACTAACAAGGAGATATATTACTGCAATGCCAGAATAAATCGTCTTGTCCCTTCAGGAGCCGGGAGCTGCTGGAGGGACAGACTCTAATTTACCTCTCTACGCATCATCCTTTTTCATCCTTGCCATCTGGACTACCTGTTTCTCCACCCATTTATCTGCTGGTCATTTTGCTTTACACTTTGTAGAGACACTAACACACTTGGAACACCTATAACGCATATGTGTGTGAAGAGTCATGAGCCACCTTGTTCATCTTTTATGTTTGTATTGTATTAGGTCTGACATCTCAACAGCAGTTTTACCATTGTTGCTTCAGATAAAACAGTGATAGAAGAAAAAGTAATCGTTTGTGTTTATCATTTGTCTTTAGATCGTTCCGTTCATTCCCATATGTGAGTGAACATATATGTGCATGTGTATGAGTCATTCCTCAGATGCTACCCACCTTCTTTTGGGGGCACAGGGTCTGTCAATTGGTGTAGGACTAATTTGGCTATATTGGGTAGTCAGTGAGTCACACGGATCCTCCAGCCTTGGCTTCTTTAGGTGATGGGAGTAGTATGTACCACTATACCCATATTTTTATGTGGGTTTGGGGGCTTTAACTCAAGAGTTTCATGTTTGCATGACAAGCAGTTTACTGACTCAGCTGTCTCTCCAACACAACCCTTCTTTCTGATTTTCAAAAAGGACCATTTTAACGACTATAAAACATGACAAATTACTCCTTAGTCTCTGTTGCAGGAGAATGGTTCTCAAAGGTCTCCCATTGTAAATGCATCACTTACAATGACAGATGTGATTGTAGGCCAGTGAACAGTTTCGGAAAAACAAACTGAGTATTTAACATACTTCGTTTTGTTTTCTGACCAACCTTAAAGTTTGATCTCTTATTATACCCACTTTACAGGTCAGAAAACTGAGACTTGGAGTGAATTTTAGCAACAGACTTCTATGGAACCACCTGTACTCTCTCACAGTAGTGCCAAGTATAGATATAGCCAGTCAGGACCCAAAAATCACAGAAGCTCAGTAGCTCTACAAATTCACTTGTTCATGACATTGGTTGATTCATGACAGAGCTATGCAAATACCTGGCTATTAATATTTACTCTGGATTCTGTTTTCTGAAACACTTGGAGACTGAGCTTCCACAGAGCTGTCTTTAAGGATAAAATGTGACTGCTGTATTGAAGTGGGAAGCTTAGGATCAGTCATGGCTAGATATAAGATATCTGTGGGCTTTGATGCACTGTCTCATTCTGAACCTGGGAAACGCTCTGCTTTTAGTAGTTCAGGATTTATGCTCCCAACTCACTTACCAATGATTCATCAGTAATATTAAAAAAAAAGAAGAAGAATTAGAAACCATACAACTTAGCCAAAGGTAAATTGCTAGTAAAACAAGAGGCCTTTATAACAGCAAATACATAAACATATCTACCTCTGCATCCATCCATTTATCCATTTCACAGACAGTTTTTCTGCTTGGTGCCTGGTGCTGTATTTATTCCTCCTACTTTTGATGGCTATACACAGTCCTTCCATTCTTTATGCCTTCTACAACACGACACTGCACTATGCTTGTTGGCAATGATGAAGTCACTGTCCAGGGAGACTGTTCTTCCCAGTCTATCCTTGAGCTCGACCCTGTAGAAGTTCCCTGGGTTCAAGGTCCCTGGGAGATCCCGGAGAATAGATGTTAGGCAAATAAGCTTTGCCTTCAGTCATCTTGGACTCGAATTCTATTCTGACGTTGGCTGTGCTTTCGCATCTGAATCTTAATTTTTTTTCTGAGTTTGGTACTCTACCTAGAAAACAGAATGAAATTACAAAGCGTTTCTGGGAGGCTTACATGATATTACGCATGTTCCTCCTGCAGCGTAGGTGCTCACACTTGTTATGTGTGTGATGAAAGATGAGATAAAAGGTTGCTTTTGTCCTATGCTGTTTGTGTAATTACTGTCCTCAGAACATTACATGGAGAGTGTGCAGTTTGCTTTACAGACTCTGCTTTTGTATAAAGCCTCCATTATTCTGTCCCCTCAAGTAACCTTCTCTGCGGAAAAAAAACAGGGAAGATAATTAATCCTCATGTTATGCATGAAATAATGTCCAGGCAAAGATAATCAGTGCCTTTGCAGAACCTGGCTGTTGCCTTCCTCTCTGCACATTGTCAAGCCAGCTGTAGAACTGCAGAGGGAGAGAGAATCGAAATCACTGGGCTTTCCTGGTTAGGTTGACTCCTGGACTTGAAAGCTCTGGTCATTCAGAAGGGGATACAAATGCCCTTCTGTCTGATCCAGAAGAATCAAGGATGATTTGGATTATGGGTAGGGACCAATGGTAGAGGAAGAGACTTGTGCCTTCTATGCTATAAACCACCCTAAGGCCACTCAACTCGTAAAACTCATGAAACTTATAAACTTGTGTGCTCAGCAAACTACAGTGGATCTGTATGGTATCCAGCTTACCCCACCCAGCCTTTCCCACGTTGCCAGGCAAGCAGCTTATCCTCTGGTTCCACCATACCCACCTGGTTTTAGGTCTCACCAGTGACCTTCAGGCAGACATGCTGTTCTTTCCCAGCAAATGCTGCTTATCAGATCTCAGATCTCAGAGCGAGGGGTGGCAGAGTACCTAATACACAGCATGCTCCTCCTTCCCCTCCTGCCCTCTCAGTGTGCAGAGCTTGTTCAGGCATCACGCTAAGTGAAGCAGAAACATCCAGGAATACTTCTGTAGAGTGTTGGCTCATCATATACTTTTAATAACTAGTGTTGGCTCATTGTGTAATTTTAATAACTTGTATCTATTTTTCTGTAACCTGTCTCTTCCTTCCTTTACAAATCCAGCCTGGGCGAATCCTTCCTATATTTCACCGTAAACAAGAAAATTATTTAAAGCATTGTCATAATTTCATCACAGAAAACAGTTTTCTTCTGCCCTTTCGTTTGATATTGTCAAAATTCTGGTCATATGCTGTCCTTCCTAGAGTGAACATAACTTCTTCTCAATCCTCCTTCAACCCGTCTCTCACTGTCTCAGGTTATTTTCTTTCAGAACAAATAATATTTTCTTCTTTCCTAACTGCTTGAAAGCTTTTTATGACTCCTCCAAAGCTTATTAAATGAAGCCTCAAGACTTAGCCAAACAATGATTTTTAAATTGATTTAGAAAGTTGTATGTATTTGTTATGGTATTTTGCGTTATGTGTTCTTTGTGCAGTGATTCAGTTTCATGAGTTAGCATGTGTGAACCATTCAGGGTTAACCTCTCTGTGATGAGAATGCTTTATGTCAATTTCTTTTTTTGAAAATTTCACTTTATTTACTTACTTATTTATTTAAAGGTATGGTGGTGCACGCCTGTAATACCAGCACTTCGGAGGCAGAGACAGGCAGATCTCTGTGAGTTTGAGGCTAACTTGGTCTATGAAGGGAGATCTAGGATAGCCACGATTACACAGAGAAACCCTGTCTTAAAAAAAGTTTTATTTATGTATTGTGTCTGCACACATATGCATGTGTGTGTCTATGCATGTGTGTGTGTGCTGTGACGTGCATGTTGAGGTTAGAGAAAACTTTGTGGACTCAGGTTTTTAGTTCTCCCATGGGAGCTCCCAGGATCGAATAGTGGTTATTGGGCTCCACAGAGAATATCTTTACCAGTTTAGCCCTCTCTAGTATTTGCTTTCTTTTCAGTTTTTTTTTCAAGAATATAATACATCGTCACTTGCAGTCACTATGCTATAAATAGAACTCTGGTTTTTGTCTGTTGCCTTCCTTCAGCCTTCCTCCCTCCCTCTTTCCTTCCTTCCTTCCTTCCTTCCTTCCTTCCTTTCTTTCTTTCTTTCTTTCTTTCTTTCTTTCTTTCTTTCTTTCTTTCTTTCTTTCTTTCTTTCTTTCTTTCTTTCTTTCTTTCTTTCTTTCTTTCCTTTTCTTCCTATGTGTGTGTGAGAGACACAGACATACATACACAGAGAGGCATAGACAGACACAGAGAACACACGCTGTGTCTCATGTATCCCAGTTTGGCCTTGTACTTACTATACTTGCTGTATAGTCGACGACCTTGAACTCCTGTCTTCACTTCCAAGATGCTGGGCTTTCAGTTGTGTACTATTTCACCTGGCTAGGATAGAATTCTTCAGCCTCTTGGGACACCATTTTGCTTGCTAATTCCAGGAGAGCAACTTTCTTTGTCACACACACACACACACACACACACACACACACACACACACACACACACAAATATTTTTATTATAAGCGTCGGAAGTAGGGGTTGGAGAGAGGGCTCCATGGTTAAAAGTCCTGGCTGCTGTTTCAGAAGACTCAGGTTCAGTCTCCTACACTTACAAGACAGTGCTAGAGACTCTAATGCCCTCTTCTGGCCTCCATGGGTACTGCATGCTCTCAGCTGTACAGCCATTGTAACAGTTCAAGGCCAAACTGAGACACATGAGGTGTAACACACACACACACGCACACACACAGAAAAAAGTAAGAAAGAAAGAAGGAAGGAAAATAAAGAAAAAAATAACACATGCAGACAAAACACCCATACACATAAAATATAAGTAAATACTTTTAAAAATAAAGATCTCAGAGGCTAACACTAAATTTATGAGTTGTGCCAAATGTTTTGTAAGGATATACGAAGTGAGTACAACCAACATATTAAAGTGATTCTAATTACCAGCATCAAAGAGACATTGGAGGTGGGGGAGTCAAATATGATTGCCAAGGCAATGTCTCTTAGATCTTAGAAGTAAACTTGATTCTTGACCTCTCCCACTAGGTACATGGAAAACGAGCGTGTTTGAGGCTTATCTTGTCTCGAATAGTGTAAAATGCATATCTGTTCCATTAAAGAAGAAACTCATGCTATCACCAAAGCAAAAACACCTTCTCCAGCAAGGCCCGTACAAATGGAGTTTATTGTAAAAAAACATGCTCCCACTGATAGTCCAGTTGACAATTCTGTTTATCCATCTGAGGCTCCTAACTCCAAATACTCAGGAATAGGTACAAACACTTCTCATTTAAATTTTTTTAATATTAAAACAAACCGCTCAGGTGCTCAGTAAGACTTGCAAATGCCTTTATTACAGTATCAAGTGCTGAGCCATCTCTCTAGCTCCAGGTAATTCTCTTAAAAGACAGAGATGCTTATTCTGTTGCATCCCTTCTATCCATCCCTGGCCAGGAAGGCTGTCTATCCACAAACACAGTCTGTAAAGTCTCCTCTTTTCACGGTGCAATTGGACAGCCAAATAACAGTGTGCGCTCTGGTAAGAAAGGCTCCATGTTTCCCCACAGTGTTATTCAGCTTTAGTTCCAGTCGTGATTAGTGGCTCATTCCCAGTGCTTGATAACTGTAACTGATTATGCCTTGCACTTTTGGTTTCATATTTAATGTTGAGTGGCTTCTCAAAAAGTTCACTAGTCACTCTCTTCAGTAAGAAATGATGTGAGATGTTTTTGTCTTAGTTTTGTTGCTGTGGTAAACATTGTGGCCAACTGATGGAGTGTTTGTCTTACAGCTAACAGTCCACCATGAAGGGGAGTCAGGGCAGGGAATCATGGCAGGAACCAGGAGGCAGGGATGGAATCAGAGACTGTGGAGGAATGTGGATTATTAGCTTGCTCTTTCTCCATGGCACGCTCAGCCTTCTTTCTTGTATAATCAAAGACGACCTGCCCCGGGATAGTACCACCAACTGTGGGCTAGGCTTTTCCACATAACTCATTAACCAAGAAAATTACTCTACAGACTTGCCTATAAGCTATCTTATGGAGACAATCCCTCAAGGTTCCCTTTTCCTGGATAAGGCTAGCTTGTGTCAAACTGACACAAACCTAAGCAGTATAATGTTCAGGGGAGACAGCTCAGTCACCTTCTGCTCATCTATTGATAAGGAGAAGGAACCAAAGCCTTTTGCTATATGGGTATTAGTTTTTCTGTACCTGGCTTTTCTGCTAATTCAATCAAGTGCAAGGTCATTCCTTAGTTCATCCTTTCAGTGGGTGGATTGCATTCCATGGTATGTATGTCCACTTTCTTTATCAATGCATACATTGATAGATACTTGGTTGCTATAAATATTGCTTGTGATGGCTAATCAATTTTATAAACTTGATATACGTAGGAAGAAGAGACCTTATTTGAGTGTGTATGTCCATACCACTCTAGGTGGCATCATAGCTTAGCTTCCCTCAAAGATGGACTATAACCTATGGAATGTAACCCTTTCCTTCCTAAGTTGATTGTTATCTTTTTTTTTCCTTTTATTTATTTATATAGTGTTCTGCCTCATGTGAACCAGAGGAGGGCACCAGATCTCACTATAGATGGTTGTGAGCCACCGTGTGGTTGCTGGGAATTGAACTCAGGACCTTTGGAAGAATGGTCAGTGCTCTTAACCTCTGAGCCATCTCTCCAGGCCCCTCCCTAAGTTGAATTTGGCCATGGTATTTATCACAGGAACAGAAAGCAAAACATCAGAGCTCTACAGTAAACAGTTTCAGCACAGGCGCCTCACCTCTTTGAATTTATACCTGGGGGTGGGATTACCTGTTGGTATAATGTTCCTTTGGAATGTATAACCTTACCCTTGTTCATTCAAATGCTGATCCCCCCCCCCTCTCTGGTTTCAATCCCGATATTGTATTGTGATATTTATTCTAAGCATCCTGTCTCAACTCTGCATAAACAAAATAAAACAACTAGACACAATGTTGAGCTGGGAGGAGCCAGAGGGCAGGAAATGAGTGGGAGGAGAAAAGGCGAGAGAGAATTTGGAAGAGGAGAAGGCATAGCTGGAGGAGAAATCATGGAACAAAATGGAGAGATGGGCTGGACCTAATATATCACAAAAAGCAAGTGCAATGTGGGAAATCTAAATGTTAGGAAACTGTGAGGGCGTGGAGGTTTAGGAGGGAGTAACTATTGCTCAGCACTGTGTTCTAGGTTAACTAAAATCCCAGTCTCTGTGTGGTGATTTGGTTATACAGCCGTGTAGGACTAACAGCAGCTTTACCAGAAGATAATTAATAGTAAATATTAATTGCCACTTACAACAATTACAGTATCATATTTTAAAATATTCTGTGGAACCTCCATATTATTTTTCATAATAGTTACAGTAAGCTACAATACTTATTTATTTCGTTTAAAAATAAGATTTTAAATTCGCATGTTTGTGTTGCCTGTTTAGAGTATGTGCTCATGAGTGCAGTTGTCCTTGGAGACCAGACAAGAGCATCAGATTCCCTGGAGCAGGTGTTATAGGTGGCTATGGGCTTCCCAACAGAGGTTCTGGGAACCCAAACTTAGGTCCTCTGCAGGAGCATTATATGCTCTTAACAGCTGAGCCATCTCCCTAGCCCCACAACTGCAAAATTCAGAGCTTGCCCATGACGACTCCTCTGTGCTTCCAACTTTCCTTCTTCTAAGAGAACCAAGTGTACCTCTGATGAGGCCTTATCGGACTTCATAATGGTCACTGAATAAACTCCACTTTAAAAGTCTCTTTCATTTTTATTTGGAATTTTTATTCTTTGATTTGAATTTCTTCTCTACTCTCACCCTTTCACCTGAGGCCAGATTGTGTTCAGAGACTTCACATGAACTCCTTTTCCTCAAGGAACTTTCCTAATCTCCCAGACTTTGCACTGTTAGGCCCAGCACGAGCCTAATTTCCTGAAGGAACGAAGAGAAGTTGGGACACCGGTCTCATCGATGCAATATTGCAAGAGGTGTATTTTTACCATTGCGCAATGGAGTCACCCTTGCTGGGCAGCAGAGAGTGGCACTGGGAGACAAAGGCTTGGGTTCTTAAAGAACCAAGAGCGGGAATCTTCAGGGGGTGCAGTCTTGGCAATCCAGGATTGGATGATGTATTTAACTTTTAAAATCATTGGTTGGTTCTGGGCACCCTTAGGTTCGGTCAGTCCTGTCGTAAATATCTAGGGGATATCTGATCTTCAAGTCAGTTTGGAATTCCCTGCCATATGAGATATAGCTGCAGTTAAAGGTGGGAGAGTGATTATCTCATCCTGTGTCTGTTCTGAGGAGTGGGGGCTGCAGGCTTTTGGTCAAGGGTCAGGAGCCATTCAGGAGAAAGATAGGGGCCATTTGGCCCAGTTCCCAAAACAAAGTTTCTCTCACAGCCAATGATTTTCTCCTAGTAGAGATCTCTGCTTGTTTTCTTCCTTATCTATGCTCTCGAAGATGGCCAATGTCAGGAACTTTTACATTCCTCTGTTCTCTAGAGAAGCACTAAGAGGCTTTAATTAACATGGGCCTAAAACTTGAAAATATAAGTTATAAGGCAATTAAAGGAAACATAGGTTACAAAGTTAGTCTGATTCTTTCAGCACCTTTTGGCCCAGGCTCTTGAGTGTGCTCTCTCCATAATAGTGGAAGCTGCTTTAGGATCTGGAATTTGTCTCATTTCCAATTTTGTCACTTAGAGCTAGACCTAGGACAGTTCCTGACAGTTCCTGAGGGAAAGGGTTGTTGAAGGATTGCAGTCTCTTTCACCGATGCTGACCAGACTGCAAATAGTTAACAAACGTGAGGTGTTTGTACTACAGATTAGATTGGCAAGCAACAGGCTGTGTAGGCTTTCTACATCTCCTTAGAGATACACATTTATTAACTGTGCCCTTCAAAAGCCTGTAAACTTCAGAGAGTTCTCAGTGAATGTTTACAAGAAGAGCAGTGGAATCAGAGGAGTAGCAGAGATCCTTCACCCCTCCTATCCCACCCCCTCCCCAGCAGCTGAATGCATTTCCATTTCCCCATGCCCTGGGGTTGCCACAGGCATGCAGGGCACATCAAAAGCTTAATGAATCAACTCTGCAGAAGACACTAATGTGGAGGGGAAGTGTTTTGTATGAAACACAATGAGCAAGTCCATGCGGCCTTGCAAATTAGCACAGGCTCGCTTCAGCTAAATCTGGGCTTGAGAAATCAGGCAGAAATGAGATTCACAAAAATAAACAAAACAAAAACAATGTACCTTTGTGTCTGATCTCTATGAAGCTCAGCAGGAAAACTCAGTGTGGTTTGGGACTCGTATGAAGATCTGTGCTTAGTGCAAGGAACTTTTGGAAGACTTGGGAAGCAGGACCTTGGAGAGGTGACCTATGAGTGGCCATTGTATATAATGTTTTTGTTTGTTTGTTTGTTTTTAGATTAACTCATTGAGCTCTGTGTCTTTGCTCAAACTTATCAATGTGGTAAGTCTCAAATCCACGGCAGTGTTAGGTTTTGGTCCCCCTCCATCTAGGCTGATAAAGGAGACTGTACTAAGGATGAACACGCAAGTGAAGCAGCATCCCTGAGAGCCCTTTTCTTGGGAAGTTGCTGGCAGAGGCAACCTTTCCGTGCATAGACTATGAAGTGCACAAGTGGCCATGAAGCTCAGTCTGGCCTAAGCACCAAAGATGGTTATCCTGACAGGAGTGACGGAAATGCCTATGAAGAACATCCTGCCTCCTTCCCCAAGGCTTTACCTGATGGTGGCGACAGGCATGTTTACCACTGCCCCCTCCTTTTTTAAATTTGGGAGTTAGAAACCTATTTTTTTAAATGTAAAAATAGAGTTTATTATGCTTTACTTATAGAAACACCAGCAATAAGAGGTTCAATAAGATGGGATCACCTCAATAACAGGGCACTATGTTAGTGAGAGTGAATTCTTTTGCAAAACAAACAAGCAAACCAAAACCAAAATCCCTCAAAGACCAGCACTGAATTTTATGTAACCTTAAGAAATAATAGTACTCATTGAGAATTTATGAAACCGTTTAAAAGAACACTTGCAAGGGGTTTCTAAATGATCCAGAGAAATACTTTTAATGTCATATGAAAAAAAATCCCAGATAAAAATATTGTTTCTATATTGTATATGCTGAGGCACATTTAAAAAATACCTAAAACTGTATATAAAAAATGCATAAAATAAGCTCCAAATGTTAACACTGACTTTACACCTGTTATTTTATATTTTTAATGGTTTTAATGCTTTTCTTAATGAACATGTTCCTTTTTTAGAATAGAAAATACCAAGTTTATTTGAAAGCATGTTTTCAAATGCACGATCAGCTAAAAATAAAATTTGAAACAAAAACAACAGAAAAACCACAGGTTAATAATGTTACTAGAAAACAGAAAATTCCCTAATCAAAATTATAAACTACTTGTGTGTGTGTGTGTGTGTGACAGATCTCTTTAAAAACTTTGGCATCTTTAGAGGAAAAACTGTGTATAGATATCAGTGTCCTAGGATGCTTCATATTTGTTGCAGAAAACTCTATGCTACAAGCTTGAGCTAAAAATAAATGAATGAATGAATGAATGCATTTATTAATTTATACTATCAGAGAGTCCAGGAGTTTCTGACTCCAGACGATGATGGTCAAGGAAATCAGCGGATCATGGACTCCCAGGTATTTTCCCTTCTGTCTGCTCTCCTTTCTGCAGAGCTTCT
>CM053757.1:36174358-36229527 GCA_028658305.1 Pachyuromys duprasi | reverse complement strand
GTTCTGGAGGATTTTATTTTCATTTTTATTTTTGTTATACCAAAACAAAATGAAGACTCACACATTATGATGTGTGATCAACATTTCTGGAAGGAATGAGAGGTCTTTCCTCACATCTTTTGGGTGAATATGTTGGATTTCATGCCTTGAACACTGAATTTCCAGGGTTCTAAAATTGGTCTCTCCCCAAATTCTCTTTAAGCCATTCTCTTCTCATGGTTGGGGTATACCATGTATGATTCTGGCAAAGAAAACTCTACCATGAAAGCAAGGTTCTGAGGCATCGTTGGAAAGATTGAGGAGAGATTTTTTGATTAGAATATTTATTTACCTCTACCAAATCTGGAATGAAGTCATGTATGTGCTATACAAGTATGCCACACAACAGTTAAAGTCTTTCCTTCATGGACTTAACATCTGAGAAATAAGATGACATGCATTTGAAATAATAATGGCCAATACAAGAAATTTGAGAGAGTTGACTCTTTTATCTGTCAGCCAAGCTGTATCAGTTGGTTTCAAATGGAATTGAAATTATATGGACCAGAAGGCAGCGAAAGATGTGTGGTGTATGCCTGTGATGGTAGTGTTGATTGACAATCTGACAGGATCTAGAATCACCTTAGCAGACAAGCATCCAGGTACGGTAGTGAGGGATAATTTCAGTTAGGTTAGCTGCTAGGCATGCCTGGAAGAAATCATCCTGATTAGGCTAATTGAGGTGGGAAAATCTATTTGATGGGGTGGTGGTGGTGGTGCATTTCACTGGGCTTGGGAAGCTAGCTGAGCACAAACATCTATCATTCCCTACTTCCTGAAGATTCAAGGTGATGTAGTCCTAAACCGTGAGCCAAAATAAATTCTTCTCCATTAAGTTGTTTCTATCCAGATATTTTTGTCCCAATAGCAGGAAAAATGACTAAGCTAATACCTGTAATCTTAGTGAGCACCAATCCCCAAATAAGATGTTTTCTCCCTCTTTGGTCAAAACTATGATACATTGTCATTTAAGAGTTAGGCATAGTAAGAGAGTCATATAAATAATAAGGTAGAATTAGTACAAGATACAGTACTGAAAGCTTTATGGATTTGTTTTTCTCTCTGCTGAAATAGTTGAAACAAGTATGTATTAATATTTTTAGACTGTGGGCTGCTAACTCCATGCAAACTGAAACTTTAGATAAATGGGTTCCTTTTTGATCAGTTATTTGCTGAGATGATGTAAGGAAAAATTCATGTGGCTGAATCTGCATTTGGTTTGGCTGTCAGTGTATGTAATCTTTTAGAAATGATGGTAACTAGGTGTACGAGTGAGCTTTTCATCACTGTGATGAAAAGAAACAAACCTTGAGAAAAATAGTATAAAGGAGAAAATGTACATTTGAGCTCATTTATTTTATTATTTTATTGTTTTTGGAACTGCATTCCAGGATACACTGGCTCCATTGTTTTCAAGTGTTTGGGAAAGCAGAACACGGCAGAAGAGTATGATGGCAGAAACCTGCTCACCACATGACAATCGGGGAACAGAAAGAGAGAATAATAAGGAGGGACTGGATATGTTCTTGCAGGACACACCATAGTGACCTGCTTCCTCTAACTAAGCCCCCTTTTCAGTGTTCAGTGGATTAATCCACAGCTGCAGAAGGAGCCTTTGTGATCCAGTCATTTTACTGATGCCCAGCATCCGGCAGTGTCAAACCTTTAACACACTAAGCCTCAAGACTATTTCAGATACAAACTGTGACAGCAGGTAAGTTGTGTTGTACACTATACCTTCATCTTAATACCTGACGGTGACCAGAAATACATGTTAATTTCTGCCTCTGCAACAAGGTCATGAGTTTACGGTAACTAAACATGTAAACCAATATGGTGGGATGAGGCTGGGAATGGACTGGGTAACATTTGAAGTATTTCTTGTGTTCTAAGCTCTGAAAATATAGAAGGAAGTGGTGAATTGTGTCATGAGAGTCAAGAGAAGGTTGCAGAGGAAGACAGCTTTGAAAGTGGTTGCTCAGAAGGAGGCAAGTTGTAGACATGTGGAAGAAAGAGTCACCCAACTAGCTGAGCCACAAGATAGGAGCATCGAGTGATAATAAGCACAGGCCACAGGGGATGCTGGGCTAGCAAAGAAGGGTGTCCTAGGAAAGAAGCTGGGGTCATTGAGTTGGTGCCAAACTTGGAGATGCCTTCAAGGTCAAAGGCAAATGGGCTTTCCCCCAAACCACACAAAAATAACAAGAGCTGCAAAACGACTCAACTCCAGGCATTTTTCCCCATTGGCAATTCTCTGATGCCCTTTTGCCTCTCTTACCTTTTTCAGAGCAAAATGGTAACAGGGTTTCAAAGTGAGGAGACTTATTTAAGAACTAGTTTCAGACTCTGGTGCTTCAGGTAGTACAACAGATGTATTATGTAAAGCACAGAAACATGTGAAATCATTCTCAAGTTCTCTCTTACTGCTAAAATGGTACATGATTTGCTTGGAGGTGGGGTAATTTGAGTTGATTTTTACCTCTCTTTGTCTCATTGTGTAGCTTATTTCCACCTAGGCAAGTCTATTGTATTATGATGGGAGCAGAAAGAGTTATTTATTCCGGGACTCTTGCCGATTTTCTCAACACACTATTTTAATTTCAGTGTTTGATTTATGCACTTGTATAAGTGAAGGGTCCTGGATGTTCCTTCCTTCAAGTTTCTTTTCTTCCTCAGATCACACTCTTTGCTCTCCTATAATGTGTAGACGAATTGGATGGTGGATACACCAGCAGCAGCTGTGGGTCTGTGTCCATCTGTTGCTTGGCATCTGGATTTCCATACTGATAAAAAGGATCAAAAGATACTGTGTCAGGATGCTTTCTGTTTCAAGTGACAGAAGCATAATCATGTCTACACACAAAAAGGAATCAACTGGCATCTATGACTCATGAGTTCATCTCATGAGTTAGCTGCAGGCACAGCAAGAGCTCAAACAGTTTCAGTGAGACTTTGGTCTTGTGCCGTTTCCTGGCTGCCATTGTCCCTGTCCAGTATTATTCCCAGGCAAGTTCTATTCATGTAGTAGCCAGATGGCCCAGAGCATCTTTGGACCATCATCATCTTTCCAGAGAAAGAACTACCTGTAATTGTATCCCATTGGTCAGGGACTCTCACTCAAGCACTGGCAGAGAATATGTAAAGGATGGTACCCTGAAGGAAAAGAATGGCACTGCTAACCAGAGGAGGAAGGATGCTGTGCAGGATGAAGTGTGAGTCAGATTCCAGAAGCAGGTTTAGCCTTTTTGGGAAAATTGGACAAAGTTTAATATTTCATTGATCTTCAAGTTTTGCCTTTAAGATTCATGAAAGTTTGACTAGATCATATGTATTCTAATGTAACAACATTTTAAGTCAAGTATTACCTCTCTATCACTGGCTAGCTTTAACATTCCAGAAAGAAATATCACTTAGTAACCAGTGGCTACAGTACCTAGGGCACTTCTCTGTGCCTAAGAGCTTTCTCCATGAGAAATACATCTTTATGTAACCTTCAAACCATAATGCAGCCATTAGTGTGGCTTCTTTGCTGCTTTCAGTGAATTCTTCAGCCTGGGGAAAGAACAAGAAGAAGAAGAAGTGGTTAACAGAGTAGTCATTCAGAGAACAGGTCTCTGTTCAGATGGCCACTGATAATCTGTATGACCTTTTATAGTTTTCTGGGTCTTGTTGAGCCTTGCTTTCCTCTGTGTTTAACATAATCACCCTTATAATTAGGGCGGACTGAACGAGCAAAGCAGAGCAGCCCCTGGCACCCAGTAATTCTCAGTAGTGCTCATTATTACTATAATAAATATCATATTAATATTTTATTTGAGATATAGGTTGCAACACACTTAAAAAAATAACTTCCTTCTGCCTCATATTGCAATGTCAAGTGGAAGGGAAAGATGAACGACACATTTATTTGGCTTTGCTTTCGTATGGCCCCCAATTTGAAATGAAAAAGTCTCAAGATGTAAAGCAAGGAAGCAGAGGAGATTGCCTTAACACTGGGGAGGTTTTATTTTCATGCCATTAGCCTAGACTCACTGTAATATTTTCCTGCTCTTTACTTCCTACACAGTTGTCACTAATTGCACACTTATCTGCCACTTAGCAGTAGTTCTTATTTCCTAACCAACTCTTTTACAAAGCTATTAGCCAAAATGCGTTCTTCCTTCAGTTTTCAAGAGAAAGGTTCCAGCCATCTAGTAAGCAATATTTTTTATACCGAATAAAAACAAGCCAAAGGGACCATTAGAAAGGAGTGTCCCTGACACACATTATTAGACAATTGCTGTCATATTTTAATCTTACAGGCTAATGATCATTTCTAGTTTAGAAAAATGGCCACTTCTCTTGAGGCAATGATAGGTATACCATTAAGAAGAAGGCTAAAAAACACGAAGCAGGAAAAATTAGAGAAAAATCCACAGGGATTCTTTCATTTTAAACTCTAGAAAACAGTCTGTCTGCAAGATCTGTCTTTGAATTCACTGTCCATACTTTGATTAGCTATTTTCAGTTCTGCTTCTATTTTGAAGATACACCAACAACCATGCCCTGGGTACCCATGCCTTTGAAACATCTTCTACAACTGAATATACAGACAGGTTCGTTTAAACATTAACATTAAGCGGGTTATGTGTCACTCATTTTATGAACCCTTTCCTTAACATCCACTCAGCTTACATAGTGAAAATACAGATGATACATGAGGAGCCATTACAGGGGAAGAGGTTGTGTTTCAGACGTGTTGCCCTTGAGATTCGCATCCCTTAGCACTTAGACTGAAGCTGGTGAACTTTAGCACAAATCTCGGTTTTGACAATATTTAACTGTGTAGAGGATATGCCTTCGAATTCTCATTTGTGGTTTCTTTACAGGGCTATTCTGAGGACATTCCTGGATTGACACATTATCAGGCCATGCCACGCAACTGCCCACAGCTCCTTATTGTAGTTAGTGTGTGATGATTTACCCGGTATGAATAGAGTGATGGCAACTGTGCTGTGCTGTTCACACTTGCTGCTGCTGCTGCTGCTGCTGCTGCTGCTGCTGCTGCTGCTGCTGCTGCAGCAGCAACCACTGTTGTATGGGCGAATATGGTATTTCACATCTCATCCCAGACTCCCGATTTGGATGCCAGCTCTGTTCCTTCCTGATCTGTGGTCTTAAGCCAGTGAGTTGCCTCAATTTGGCAAACTTCACTTTCAAAGATCAAGTAAATAGTCCACGTTTATAACTAATTCTTAGGATCTGATCTTGTTCTGTAGTCAGAAGGAACTAGGGAAAGTTCTAGGTTTTACTCCTCATTATTCTTTGGTCTTTATCAAACTGCTTCACTTGAGAGACATATGGGTTTCAGGGAATAAATGAGGTAATATGTACACAACACATTCAAAATCATGCCTGGAGTTTTTAAGGAATGAGCACATTTAATTATGGCTACTGATATTCACTTCTCATTAATAAAAATTATAAGTGAGTGGAAAAATAAGGGAGATTGTCTACTTGATCAGAAAGTTTAGCTTGTGGCAGAACCTGGGTGAAATTCTTGGATTCACGTACAATCTGGCCATGTCATGCCATGCTATGTAACTTCCCGTAGCCTCTCACTGTAGTTAGCATATAATGATTTATCAGTCATTTGCTCAGGGGTTCCTTCTGCCTGAAAGGTCCCATAGCCAGAGCCACTAAGAGCCATGTGATTTTAGTTAATTAATTAAGTTTCAAAAAATCTTTTAAAATAAAGTCTTACACTGTAGACCTGGCTGTCCTGGAACCCACTGTTTAGTCGTCCAGGCTACCCATGAATTTGTAGCATTCCTTCTGCCTCAGCCTCCTTAGTAATGGAATTACAAGGGTGAGCCCCCACGCTCAACTTTTAAGGGCCAGTTCAGATGCCTCATGCATTTCCCTGAAGACTCTTCTGCTCCTGAAAGCCAGCTGCTATCTATCTAGTCATGCATTCCAAGCACTGCTGCCTTTATCTCGACTTGCCTTAAATTTCCGTTGTTGAACACTTCTCCTTGAGGACACTGAATGGAGCATCATTATAGTCTTCTCTTGGCTATAACAATGCTGAGATCTAATGGGGACTTTTGTAGATATTTGCTGAATGAAGGAATAAAAGAAGGAACGAATGAGGTGATGGTCTGGGTGATCGTGGATGAATTAGCCTCGAGAGAATGATGCAGAGAACACGTAGTAGATATGCTTTAAAGTTCATGCTTCCCTGTTGGAATGTCAAACCCAGAGAGAGGGGGCAGGGTTTTGATCTGATCCGGTGAAGCAGGGCAAACTCATCATCTTCCAGCTTAAAAAAAAATAAATCATTGATTTGTTAATTGAACAAATATTCATCTAGGACTTCTTGTGTACTTTCACACACTCTCTCAAGGTCTAGCAGCCTGTATTTAGAAATTTCATTTACCATGCATAGGATGTCAGAGAGGGAAGAGTGTGTCGGATCATTCTAGTTAAGACGTCTCAGATGATGCGCTGGGCAATGGCAGTTCCCGGGGAGACACTTTGTAAGCATGAATACAATGCAGAAAGCACTTCCCCGGCTTGGAGAAGAGCTGGTGGCTGTACCACTACACAACCCGGGTTAGCAGGAACCGTGGTGGAAGTGGTAGTCGCAATGATGGGAGCACCCTGGTAAAGTCTGCTCTCAGAGCAAACTCTTACAGTCCTCCCCAGAACTTCCTGAGGAGGCTCTATTACCGCCCCCACCCCGCAACTTAAAGATGAGAAAAGAAACCATATTAGAACTTCAAAGACATTGAAAATCCTAAAGCTAAGAAGCCCATTTTGCTTTGCTTAGCCCAGCATTTCCCAAATTTAATTAACCACAGGGGTGCTCTTTTCTCTTTACATATCACTTAATGATGTCCCGTGGACCCATGGCACTCGTTATTTGGAGACGTGTTGTTCCAGTTTGATGCCTTTGTTCCTCAGATGAAGGAATGGAGGCCCAGTTAGGAAAGGACCTCATTGAATTCTGTCCTTAATAGATGGTAGAGACTGGGTTAAAACTCAACCTCTTGATCCTTATTGAATCCATCTGTTATTTTTCACTGAGAGTTTTTTTTCCCTTGAGGAGGCTGTTTTTCTCCATTATGTTGGTACTTTCTATTCTTTTCTTTTTGTTTTTCTCTAATTATTCTATCTCTGTTTTTCTGGACCAGAGCAGTCAGTTGGCCACTGAAGGTATTTTACTAGATCTTGGGTACGTTTTGCTCTTAATCTCCAAAGCTCAGTTATTTCTAAGTATTTACTATCGATCAAACACCACAGATCTCTTAATAACATTCTATATGACAACAGGAGCAGGTGGATTCCTTTCAGAGACTCTGCTCGTGGGGGCTGGTGAAATGGCTCAGCCTTTTGAGAGCAGTGGCTATTCCTCTAGAGGACTCGAGTTCAATTCCCAGCTTCAAGGGATGTGACACCTCACACAGACATGCATGCAGGCAAAACACCAATACACATAGAACAAAAGTAAATACATCATTTAAACAACAGAGCTGTGTGTTGAAGAATTACAGCAATGCTGCCTGATTCAGCTGACATCACCACATCCCCCTGTGTTTTCCTCTGCTTTTCTCTTTTCCTAACAATCCATGGATCAGAAAAGCAGCATTGTTATCCAAGCAGCACTTCTTATCGATTTCCCGCTTTCTTCTTTTGAAACTTTGATGCGATATAACCTGGTGACATATCTTTGACATTTTCTAGGATCTGAAAATGATGTTTGTTAGACTCTTTTCATTTGCTTATTTATCTGACACAGTTTTGGAGTCGCTCTTTTCCCAAAGTTCCACTTTTCATGTTCCAGAAAAGCAGGTGCTTTGGTGGCCAACACAGAGCTACTGTCCCCTAGGGTCTCAGATTCTGAAAGAAGTGGCAAGTGTTTGGATATTAATAGATAGCATCTACCCAGCTAATACCCCAGTAGTTTGTATCAAACATTTGTATTAAATTATTTAAAATGTGTTGTTGCTTAGTGTAGTTGCTGACACATTTGGAGGGGGGAGATATAGATTGTACTTGGTGGGAGCATTCTTTGTGTAGGATTCTCTTTATGTAAAGGAAGAGATTACTATTGTGAAGGTTAGGGCTCTTTTTTTTTTGTCAACTTGACACAAACTAGAGCCATCTGGTAAGAGGGACCCCCAACTAAGAAAAGTATTTGCATCAGATTTGCCTATAAGCAAGTCTGTGGGGGACATTTATTTTTTAAATTAATGATTGACGTCACAGGACCCAGCCTCCTGTGGACAGTACCATCTCTGAGCAAGTGGTCCTGGGAGGAATAAGAAAGGCAGTTGAACCTGAGCCTTGGAGCAAGCCAGTGAGCAGTATTCTTCCATGGCCTCTGCTACTATTCCTCCATCCAGATCCCTACCCTGGTTCCTTTCAATGAAGGGCTATGATATTGAAGTACAAACCAGTAAACTCTTTCTTTCCTAAGTTGTTTTTGGTCAGTGTTTTATCATATCAACAGAAAGCAAACTAGGACACCCATAAAGTCCAACTGTACTACCTGACAGGCCATGTAGTAGGTGTGTGATAGATTGTGGTTGTGTTGACCATTATTAATAATACAAACAAGCATGAGCAGTGGTATGGGATTATCCAGAGTTAAGTGTCAGGTGGTTTAACTTACCAGCAGAATGTTGTTGAACAAATAACATAGTTTCTTCGAGCGTCAAGTTGAGACCTCTCGAGTTAGAGGAAGGCATCCATCAAGGAGCTTCACAAATGCTTTATGGTTTAAAGACTACAGAGTGTCATTCCTTTGTCACTCGGATGACACCTCTTAATATTTCAAGAAAGTCTATATGGCCAAATTAAATGTCCAAGGCTGTGCCTACGTCACATCCAATGTATCTAGGTAAAGCACTGCATTTCTGCACTGCATTTCAATTTCAGAAAAACAACTGATATTCTTTTTCCACAGTGTATGTAAACATATGCCAATGCCATCTAAAATTCAGATCGGGTAGGATATATCTTTTCCTCCTTCAAATCTGGAAAATCAAATTATATTTGGATGGAAGTAGCTTACAAACAAAAGAATAACTTGCTGGCTGCTGTTATTAGTGTCATCTTGAAGACAAAAAAGTGGACAAGACAATATAAAGAGAATATAAAACTTATATTTCAATTTTGCAGTGATAATAAGAAAAAGATGTGTTGGCATTATCACTCTTTAGTGTCCAGAACGTCTTCTTTTCTGCTTCTGTGAATTTGGTAAAGTTTTTTTGGTGAAATTATCTTATTGTTAATATCATGTAGAAATTTATTTTTTCCAAGGCGGATTTCCTCAGTGAATGTTCATTATCCTATTTTTAAGAACCACTTGTCAATTTTGCCCCATAAACAGCACAGGTGAAGCAGTTTGGTTTATAGCCTTTCTAGCCAGGACAGAGTTAGTTTTCTCGATGGCTTCTTTTTTGATTTATGGTCTCTGGGAGTCTAAGAAAACCTGTGGGCTCAGCAGCCATCCTGGAGCACATCATGGTGGTAGATTGGCACGTCATAGTCTGGTCTGCAGTTGCCAGTTTTGGAGCTGACTGGCTTTAGTGGCTTTCTTTTTGTTGGTGTCATATGGTGGGAATCAGATCTCTTAGCAGACTAATGAAAGGAGGGGATTTAGAGTTAGCATTTCTGCCTTCCTTTTCTGATGGGTGTGAGAGAGAGGTCTGGACTGGGCCTGGCAGTAGACAGTGTTCTATGTGGGTGTTCATTTCTTTTACCCAGCCACTGTGTGTGCAGCATCTCAGGTAGGCACAACTAGTTGTGACACAGCTTTGAGAAATCGATAAATTAGCATCACAGTGATAGAGAGAATGTCCCATTTGACTAGGCTAGCTAGAAAATCTGGTCTGCCAAATTCCTAGGTCACAGAAAGTACAGCCCCTGCAATGTCTGGTTAGTAAAGAGCATGTTAGCCATCCCCAGATAGCCCACTTGTGTTCCCTGAAACTAAAGGCTGAGGTGTACATAGCTCTGCATTGGTGTTTTTATTCCCAGCACATAATTCTCTGGGAGTTTTTAGGGCACTACTTAGTATTTTGATGGTGGGAGCTGGTTTTCTACCATTCACCAAGTAAACAGCACATTTCAGAGTTGTTAATCTTAAGGAGTTTTGGGAAACATGTGGCTGCTATAACAGAATATGATAGACTGAGTGTTGGGTTTTGTTGTTGTTGTTTTCTTTTTGTTTTCCAGACAGGGTTTCTCTGTGTAGCCTTGGCTTTCCTAGACTCACTTAGAAGACTCTGCTGGCTTCGAACTCACAAGAGATCTGTTTGCCTCTGCTCCTGAGAGTGCTGGCATTACAGGTGTGCACCATCACAGCTGGCTTGGACTTAGTGTTTTAAATTCCAGGCATCTATTTATCACAGTTCTGGAGGCTGGAAAATCCAAGAAAAAGATGCTACCATCTTTTGTGCAAGGGGAGCTCTCTTCCTGGCTTGTAGGTGGCTATTTCCTTAGTGTTTTCCAACATGGCATAGAGAGAAGGGATGGGGAGAATATGTGAGAGGAGTATGGAAAGAATGAGGTTACCTGAACAAGTGGTCTTATGCGCTCTGAGCTATTCATCCATTAGAAGGCAGTAACTCACTTAAGAGGGCTCCATACTCATGACACAATGACTTCCCAAGGGCCCTACTTCTCGATATCACCATACTTGGGATTAAGTGTTGGGGTTAAGATTATGGTGGGGGTGGGTACAACAATTTTCATGCCAATATTTGAAGCAATATGTTCGAAACCTTCAGACTCTTGTCCTTTCTTTTCACTTTTAAGATCTATGTTTGTTCTGGTAACACTGCTTACTGATTAGTGTAATGTTATGTAGAAGAATAGATGATAGAACAGAAAGTAGAGATAGAGATAAAATATTAACCTAAGATGCTACAGAGTCACAGAGAATGCATTATTTTAGAATCCTCTCGGCAGTATGCGTTCCTAACCTATACACTCCCAAGAACTCACATTTTTATTAGTACTGCTGTGGAGATGGCCAGCATATGTCCAACAGTTTTAAAGGAATATTCCAGTTTAAATTGTGGGTATTGTGGATGTCTATTTGCAGACTTTCATAGACGCATCATTCTGGAAAAACAAGTTTTGGCAGTTCATTGCCTCTTTTCAGATAGTTATATAAATCTGAAAGAGTGTAGCGAAAACTCTTGGTTTCTTTAAAAACACAGAAATGTTACGTGAATATATATATGTATATATATATATATATATATATATATATATGTATATATAGTTTCAGGTGTGGGATATGGGCCTGCTTCAGACTGTCCATAGCAGCTGACTTATGGTTTGCCTTGTGCCCTAGCAGGGGTGTGTTTTGGCAGCTCAATATAGTTTACATTAGGAATTCTCAGGATTCCTAAGAGGGTATGTAAATATCAGAGCCCCAGGAGGCAAGTGGCTAATGTTCCCACTGCTGCTGCTGCCTGTTTGCCCTTGCTGCTGTTGCTACTTGCTGTTTACTAGATTGCTGGTGGCTGGTTGGAGATATCCTGACTGCAAAGATCAATTTGCCCCAATAAACTCGATGCCCCCAATCAGCAGGAAGTAGTCTAACGATATTGATGCCCTCTTTCCCCTCTAACCTTCTTTCTCTCCTGTCTAGTATTGGGGGTTTGGAAGGGATAGGGGTTATGTAGGGAGGTAGGAAAAAGAACTCAATAAAGTAACCAAAAGTTCAGTTACAAAGGAGCTTGGGAGAAAAGGTTGAATTGATAATGCCAGTTCTTTAGTCTTTATGAACAAGAATGTCACTATTAGTAGATGGCTCATATCTGGATGAATATTTTCTTGTATAATATTCTGATTTAGTTTCCCCTGAAAGGTTCCTTGGGTCTTTTCCTTGCTTTCATAAAAAATACAAAGGCTGTATGTCCTGATCAGTTTACCATGTAATGCAAAGAATTTAGAACTATGCTTAGGAATACAATTCCTGATGGAAAACGCCACATATAACTTGCCAAGTTATTTTGGGTGCCAGAACCATGTATGCTAGTGTATGCATAGAGGCCAGAAGATATATTACAGGGTTTGAGTCTCTCCTTTCATACTGTGGGTCCCAGGGAATAGAACACAAGCCATCAGGCTTGGCAACCAGTCTTTACCCACTAAACCATCTTGTTGGCCCTTGTTATTATTATTGATTATTATCACTATTTTTGCCAAAGGGTGATGAGTCCAAATTGAAATGATCTGTATGTATTCACACATAAATGTTTGTATACATCTTAAGACCTAAAAGGGAAATAGACATTATCTCAATAATTATATATGTTAAAATGATAATATGAGAGACATATTGAGCTAAAATACAAGCTACCTTAAAATTAATTTTGCCAAGTTATCTTTCTAAGGTGCCAGAAAACTTTATGATTCCATATGTGGCTCTGGAGAGTCCTTAAATTCTCCTTCTGTTGACTATGATGCCAACATGGGTGGACAGTACATTCCTGGCTCAAGTCTGGGGTGATCCTCCAGATTAAAATGTTCTCAGTGGGGGAAGATTAGATTTTTCCTTTGGCATAATGAGCAGGTGCAAATGAAAAACTACCCAAGGTTCCTCTGCTCTCATTTTGCATTTTCCCACAGAGGCCACCAGCTGCTGAAAAAACCAGGGAAGGCTTAAAAAGTCTGTTTCTTGGTGCTTTAGAGCCATTAAACTCTTAAGACAGGACATTGCCCCTGGATTCCGTGTGCAAATAACACAGTATTACAATTAGCATCCCTGGAGTTTCACTGATGGAGTCTAATGGGGTCAGGTCAAATCATATCATGCTCGAGCTGGAAGTGCAACTGTGATGGGTAATTTATGCATAGGTGAAGTACACTAGCTTCATCAACCTCTCTCAGAGAATGGCTTTCAGTACAATAGCTTTGGAGGACGTGTTAGATGCTTCCATTGTAATAAAGCACGTGAGGAAATCAGTTTGACAACTGGAAAGATTTGTTATGACTGACAGTATAGGGCTTCAGCCCATGGTCCTAGCCTTGTTGCTTTGGAGCCTATAGTTAAAGAATGTATTAAAGCATTTTGCACAATAATCTACAGTATCATGGAGGACCAGGAAGCAAAAGAAGAAAGACTAGGTCTTACAGACAACCTCTTCAGGCATCCTTTCAGCGTGCTTCACTTTTTTTTTCTTTTTTTAATCTATAAGCTTATTGCCTTCTATCTGCTGGTATTAGTCAAATTGATGAGAAAACGAACTCCAAATGCCCATCCTTATGGAACCTGCCTTCACATGGGAGACTGAAAAGGAACAGCAAATGACATATTAGTAAATGGCACATCAGTAAATTACATGATGTGCTAAAGGTGGTGGATATCATGGAAAAGTTGAGGCAGAACCAGTGGATAGACACTGGAAATGTGTATTAATTTTTATATGAGAGCCAGCCATGGTGGTGCATGCCTTTAATTCCAGCACTCTGGGAGGCAGAGACAGGAGGGTCACTGTGAGTTTGTGGCCTGCCTGGTCTACAAAGTAAGTCCAGGGCAGCCAAGGCTACATAGAGAAACCCTGTCTCAGAAAACAAAAACAACAAAACAAAAAACAAAAATTTTATATGGGATGAAGAAGGCTTGAGCCAGGCTACTGGCTGGGAAAAACTGAATGCCTTTTCTGCTCTGGTACTGTGCCTACCTAGCACCTTGGGGCATTGTAGAAAACTAGCCAGTAAAGATGAAGCTCAGTCTCCATATGGATCTCTGAGTGAGGAGATCAGGGACTGCCTCTATCATGAACTCAGTTGACTGCTCTCTGATCAATTGCCCCTGACGATGCAGCCTTGCCAGGCCACCGAGGAAGATGATCCAAGCAGTCCTGATGAGACTCAACAAGCTATGGGCAGATGGCAATAGTGGAGAACTCCTCCTTTCAGTGGACTAGGGGAAGGGGATGAGGGGAAGAGGGAGGAAGGGTAAATCCGGGGGAGTTGGGGAAGGAGTCTTCAGTCAGGACACATAATGAATAAATTGTGAAGAAAAGAAATGATAAAGCTTCCATGAAGAGCTTGGCTTCGCCATGTTTATGATTTAAGTAGGTGGTGTCTTTGTTAATAGGATTTTACTGTCAAGTGTAGTGTTGGATGGTAACTGAGAGCGTTGGCAATGAAGTCTATGTTTAGAGGTCTAGTAGACCTTGTTGGACAACAGCTTAAAAAGAAGTAACCAGTTCTGGCACTGGATTTTTCTTTGGTAGCATTTGGTATCTTGTTTGGGTGCTGTCCCCTCATTATAGAGTAATAGTTCTTAAAAGGTCTACTACCTCCCCATGATAGTACATGCTGGAGACTAGGCCTTTAACACACGGGTCTTTCATGGATATGTATTCAAACTATGGCACAAGACAATTTTTTACTAGATTATCTCTATAAATGAAGAACACAGACAGAGCCCACAGCGTGACCTTCTTTCTCTAAGTGCTCTCATCGGTTTGAGCAGCAGCAACCCAAAGAAACTCTTCCTCATAGAAAATGGTTACAGTTATTTCCCCTATTTTTGAAAAACAGGGTCAAAAATCTAAACAACTAGTTTATAATAGGAGTGAGTAGGCAGCATCAGCCACATGCCTCCCCTTGAGGTTTCTGGATCCTGTCAGCTGCCTTGAGTGAGAAAGAAGAGGGCTGTAATCAGGGGAGACCAGTTGGTCAGCTTCTACAAAGGCATTTAATAGCATTGGAAAAGCCACTTCTGTAATAGGACCCAAGGTACCCTGGCCATTTTGGAAATGTCATGAAATATATGAAGGGAATTGGGAAACCCTGTGTGGACAATGGACATGCCTTTGCGGTTGTACCCTTCTCAGGTCTCATGCCTTAGCTTTTCCTTTTATATCAAAAATTTCCTTTCTAATAAAGTTAAAATTGAGTAGAAAATACGCTATGTGTTAAGGCAAACCCTGCCTTCTCTTTATTCTCAAGTTTTCTGTTCTGAAGTATTAGGCATTTACTGGATAAAGCTGTACAGCTTAGTGGATCATTATAAACTGAGTATCTTTAAACTACATCTCAGAACAAGAAGCACCGTTGGCAGCCATCACCCCAGGATCCCAATTAACCTGAATCACTTTTTCCTCTTGGAAGTAAACATCATATATTCTGATGTAATAAAATTACTTTTTTAAATAAATAAATAAACCATCCTGTTGTCAAATATATTATATATTTGTTATAAATATACATATGTTGTCATATATATTATATACATATATACATATATAGTACATTTTGGTGACTAGGCCTTTGATATTTATATGTGTATGTGGACATTAGGGCTCATGGCCTGGGCCAGCTTCTGCAGAGTTACTTGGAAATAGTTGGGCAAGCAGAAAATATGTGACCTGGTGACCTTACGGTGGAGAGTATTCCCAGACACGAACAATCAGTTGAAGGCTTGGGGAGATGGAATGCAGAAACCTGATTGGTCACTCAAAGCTATATAACCTGCTCTCTCTTCTGGAATAAAAGAATCTGCAGCTGATCACCCTCGGATTGCATTCATCTATCTCCTGGGGACTGTGTGGTGACTTCATGCCTTTCATCCCCTAGACCTGGATCCCTGGTCCTCATCCATGGGCTGGACCCTTGGAAGGAGGACCAGAATGTGTATATAAGTTTCTGATACTGGATAACTCCAATATTTCACTTGTTGTATAGCATCATGTATGTGACAATCACTCATGCATATGGCTGAAGTGTTTCTATCGGTGTTTTTTTTTTTGTTTTGAATTAGGCTTTGTGTATACTTATAGGCATTTCTTTTTTTTTTAATTGGGGAAGTTTTCTTCTACAATTTTATTAAAAATATTTTCTAGGCCTTGGAGATAGGAATCATTTTTTATCTATTCCGATTATTCTTAGGTTTTGTCTTTTCATGGTGCCTTTGATTTCTTGGATGTTTTGTGTCAGGAATTTTTTAGATTTAACATTTTCTTTGATGGATGTTTCAATTTCTTCCATTGTATCTTCTACACCTGAGATTCTTTCCTCCATCTCTTGTATTCTGTTTGAGATGTTTACCTCTGTAATTTCTGTTTTTTTCCCTCCAAGTTCCCTCTCCAAAATTGCTTCAGTTGGTGCTTTCTTTCAAGTTCCCATTTTCATCTTCAGATCTTGAGCAGGTTTCTTGATTTCCTTCACCTGATTGTTTGCATTTTCCTGTATTTCTCTGAGTGATTTATTTCCTCTCAATGGGCCTCTGAAATGGCTTCAATCTTTTTGTCTGCATCTTTCTGTATTTCTTTACAGAATTCATTTATTTCCGTGTTATCATTTTCATAAGCATAGATTCAAGCTAATTTTCTTGCGTTTCAGTCGTGTTAGTTTCCAGGGCTACTTGCCTTTGGATAACTGGGTTCTGGAGATGCAATATTGCATTGGCTTTTGTTGATTGTGTTTTTACGCTGGCCTTGAGCCGTCTGTCTGCCTCTGGCACTGCTTGGTAGTTTCTGGTGCCCTCTGGAGTTCTGGGGTTGGGGACAGTGCAAGAAGAGCCCTGGGCAGGAAGCTGGGTGTTCCTCCAGGTGTCCTCCAGAGATTGAGGGGTATGGTCTCTAACTAGCGTGTGGTTCTCAGGGAATTGCTGTGACTGTCCTCAGCTGTATGATCCTGTGTACTAACTGGACTCCTCAGGAGCCCAGGTGCTCTGTTCTCATCAGGAGGAAGTCTGAGAGTCAGTCCTGGAGTCAGCTGCCCAACCACTGGCTTTCTTGCTTTGAAGTTAATGAGCTGCAGGTGCCAAGACACTGTGCTCAGACAGTGTGTTTGCTGGATGCAGACAACTTGGTGAACCAGTGAGCCCAGAGATTTGGTCAGCTTCCCTAGGGAAACGATTGAGGTTTGGAACAGTGTCTGGGGCTGTTTCCACGGCTCCCAGGCATGAGGAGGCTTGAGGTTGAAGCTGTGTGCCCAGGTACCCAGGAGCTATTCACTGGCTGGAGAGCACAACACACAGGTATGTGGTTAGATGCTGGAGACTGAGTGCTGGCCGGAACCTAGGAACTTTTCCTGGGATTAGTCTGGTGATCTAAGGTTGGACTCGCTTGTTTTCCTCACTGATGTGTCTCCTTTTGATTGGGAGACCGGTTTTTGGGGCTCATAGTTCAGTCTGGTATGGTGAGTACAGTACTTAGGCATGTGGCTAGGTGTTGGAGATCATGAGCCTATGGGAACCCAGGAACTTTTCCAGGCATTAGCTGGGTGACCTGAGGTTGGACCCACATGTTTTCCTCACTGTGGAGTTTCCTCTCACCTACGAAACACAGTCACTGGTGTTTTCAGGCCCACTGTTCTGTCTGTTGGTTGCTGTGCACTCCTGTCTTGCTGATCAGACACAGTATGCAATCTGTGCCCTCTTAGCTCTCCTCTTCTGTTTATTTTTTCTCTCAGTTTCATTGTGATTTCATTTGTCCCAGGGGGCAGGTGTTTGTGTACACACACACACACACAAGTGTGCAAAAAAAATAGGGAGAAGGATCCAGGCTATTTTCACGTGGCTCTTGCTGTAGCTACTCTGTCCTCCTCAGGTCTGAACCATAATGGAAGTTCTCTCCTGACTCTCATAGTGTGACTTTTCCTGGGAAGATGTGAACAAACATCTATTCACTTCCAGATTAAAAAAAATTATTCCACACATGTCTGGTTTGAACACATTAGCCTCTTGGGGATACTTGCAGGAGCATGGATAATTCAATATAGCTTTATTATCTAAAAGACCACCCCAACATGGTTGCTTACTCACAAAAGCCACATTCCAGCTGCTCCTTATGAAACTTATAGACAGTTCAGCCAAAGAGTCACCTGTTCTCAGCAACAGCAACAGTATATGACCTTGGGAAAGGGCCTTGTAAGTCTTTCTTTTTAAGATATATGAACTTCCTGTTCCTTGTAAGGTTTATGAACAGTTCTTTCTCCAGGAGAGAATGTTGTTGTTTGGAAGAAATGGCTATACAACAGCTTCCACCCATCTTCTTCAGAGATAGGTAGTGGAGTTTCTGGAGAAGAAACTACAGATAGACCTTGAGGGTTCCATGTATTTACAACCTAGAGAGCTAGCTCTGCACACTCTGACCACCTCATGCTTGGCTTTCCTCAGTTCATGAATAATCTAAGCTGATTGCTTTTTTCTGCTATCTTACTGGGCCTGTCTTAGATAAGCAATGCTTACAGCCTGTCTGCCCATGCACCTACCTCTCCTCATGCTTTGAATTTATCATTGTTTCATAACTTCAGCTCTCTGATCCAAGAAAAGCCATAGGCTTAAATTTTTCAGATATTTGTGCTATTACTGTAAGAAGAGAAGGCCTTTCTTTTTGCCTTGCTCAGTATCCCATGCAGACTGAAGTCCAGTGAAACTTTAATTCTATATGTTAATATCTATCATCAGTTTCAGAAAGTCTGCAGCCACTATCTATTTCAGTATGTCCTTTGCCTCTTCTAATAAAGACTAAGCATTCTCATTATATCTCCCTTTTGAGACAGGATCTTGCTATGTAGATAAAGCTTGCCTGGAATTTACTATGTGTCCCAGTCTGGCCTTGAACTTGTGGTACTGTTCCCAGCTTAGGCTCTGGAGTACTAAACTTTAGAGGCAAGAGCTATGATATCTACTGCTCATTGTAGTCACTCCACATCTTATACTCTTTGGGTACT
This sequence comes from Pachyuromys duprasi, assembly GCA_028658305.1. Taxonomy (NCBI): domain Eukaryota; kingdom Metazoa; phylum Chordata; class Mammalia; order Rodentia; family Muridae; genus Pachyuromys; species Pachyuromys duprasi. The sequence continues at coordinate 36,210,792 of CM053757.1, read as the reverse complement.
TTAGTACTTATGTTGTTGCATTCTAAATAACATCTGACCTTTTAGCTAACCTATTTTTATCTCTGAGAGAATTTATGAAATTTTCTTTATTTGCTATTAAATTGAACACTGGTGCTTTAATTTCATTGATTCTTGTTGTTTACTGTTTAGGGGAGTGAAATTGGCACTGTCCTTTTTTTCTTAAATAGTTTACCATTCTTGGTAAAACTTTTAAGTTCATGTGTTTTTCTCCGCAACTCTATAACCACAGTTGTATAGAGTATGGGTTTGGGAATTTTATGTGGAAAACACCTGTCAAAAAACCTATTTCTTGCTGGGTGTTCATCTATTGGTCATACTCATGTTAATTTATCTTTTTGACTCTCTTGTTTGCCTCTGTTTTGTGTATTACATTTGAAAGTGTATAAATTATGAACAAAATGGCATTCTCTTATCCACCTAAATATAACTTCCCCTGCCAGGTGTTTCTGATATCAGCAATCTGGGATCTTCCTAGCTTGTGCCTGGCAGGAGAATTTCTGGGCACCGAGCCATCTTCATTAGGAACTCTAGTCCATAGGATTAGGTTCTCTTCTTTCTAAGATGCAGGTCTTAGTGTCATCAATTCATCAGTGGTTATTGGGTCTTTCTTCCTAGGCAGGTCCTGGAAGATAATTTTGTATTTATAACTCTGAAAAACTTCCCAAAGTATTACTTGCCCTTTTTGCCTCCTCTTCAAGGTAGAAAAATACCCTGAAGGCTAGTACAAGGGTTATGCTCAACCCTGGGGATTTTACCTTTTCCTGAGCTCTCTCAGCTCATTAGACATAGTTCCTTACCATGATGTTAGCTCTTTCGAAGTTGTCCTTCAGAAGTTTTTTTTTTGTTGTTGTTGCTATTGTTTGCTTTTGTCTTTCGGAGTTTACTTGGACATTCTTGAATTACTTTACTATCCTGAAACTAAATCAAGTCAGCCTCTATTCATGGAGATAACCTAGAAGCCCTGCATAGATGTAGCCCACGGCAGCTCAGTGTCCAAGTGGGTTCCCTAGTAATGGGAACAGGGACTGTCTCTAAACTCAGTGGCCTGCTCTTTGATCACCTCCCCATCAGGGGGTTGCAGCCTTACCAGCCCACAGAGGAAAACAATGCAGCCAGTCCTGATGAGACCTGACAGGCTAGGATCAGACAGAAGGGGAAGTTCTCCCCTATCAGTGTACTGGAGAAGGGGCATAGGAAGAGAAGAGGGAGGGAAGGTGGGGTTTGGAGGGGTTGAAGGAGGGGGCTATAGCTGGGATACAAAGTGAATAAATTGTAATAAATTAAAAAAATTTTAAAAATAAAAGAAAAAAGTAGTTGATTTTAGGTAATTAAGCAATTTAGGTTCATTTTACCCAGCATATGTTGTATGTCTTGTTCTCTATATAGACTAATGAGCAATCAGTCTATCTTGTTCTTTGTATGCTTCTCACATATGGAAATTATTAATTGCTTATATCTTGGCATTATATTGCTTTGCTTTAGATAACACTTTCAGAAGAATTTATAACTCTTTGGTGCTACAGGCTGTAAGAGAAACAGGATGAAATACACATATTATCTAGGAGAAAAATAAAGTTTAATTTACTTTCTTAGTAACATGCAGCTACTAATGGGGAGATTGAAAATACATTCCCAGGACAGGAGAGATTTCTCAGTGCTGAAGACACATGTTGTTCTTGCAGAAAGCCTGAGCTTGGTTTCCAGAGCCCACATCGAACAGCTCACAAGCAAGTACAACTCCAGCTCCAGGAGATTTGGTATTCTTTTTTGGACTCAGTGGACACCGCACTCACATGTGACCATACCTATACATAGAAACACATACATAATTTAAAAAATAAAAGTAAATCTTAAAACATCACAGCGATACTTTTCTCTTTTAATAAGGATGCCATTATTTTTTTTTTTTTACAATAATATGTGAATAGTACCACTTGCTATTAACAAGCATTTAAAACTTTTGTGTAGTGAACATTTTTATGAGGGAAGCTAAAATATCAGATGTTGAAGACTCATACACTTTCAAATCCCTGCCGTGTCATTAGTCAATCACTAGCATTTGGGTAAATTATACAGCTACATTTTGCCTCAGTACATTCACCCAGAGAACTAAGATAAAATACTTAATGTTGGTTTGGTTATGACCACTAACTGGAGTAATTCATATAAATCCTTCATACAGTGCATGGGAAGCTGTGAGCATTTAATGAGGCGCCTCTGTTATCATTGCTGTTTTAGGTGTGACTGATGAAGAACAATGTGATGTGTTACTATGGATCAGACTTACCGTTCTTAGTTTGGAATCAAGAAGGGTTCCTTTTTGTGACTTTATTTGTAGCGTGTCAGAGCTGAAAATTTCCTCTGCCCCCTTTTCATGGGCAGTGATGGGAAGTAGAATTTGTGTGAGTACAGACAGATCTCCACAATGTTGACCAGTATGTTTGCTTTCAGGGGGTTTCATACAATTTTTGCAACTTAAGGCTAGAACATTCTCGAAATCGTTACTCGGAAGATCTAGAGGGAAAGCAGAGCCTGGAACATTGACAGGTTAAGTGGTCTGGATTATCCTACTTCCCATTAAACATGTATTTCCTTTATTTTCAAGGCTGTCTTTCAGCTGACTTTTCTGCTATGCTCATATCATGATCGAATCAGAAGGCCTTTACTCATGTCTTAGTGTTCCAACCACATTGGTAAGAATGATTCTTCTGTAAATGTGTGTCATTTCTAAGTTAAATGTATTAGATGTGGGGAAGAAGAGGAGAGGAGAGACCCATTTTAACCCTGAAAACAGATATGAATATACAGTAAAATAGAATCAAGTAGGGAATGTTCTGACTTTTGAGTCATTCCTGTAACCTTAAGGCTATGTCAAGGACTTTAGAGTGGTGGACAGATTATTAGCCTGGCTCATGTTGTTCATGTCTTTAGATAATTGCTTCCCTTTAAGTGTTGGCTGGCCTGTAATATGTTCACAGTCCACAGCACACGAGCGACAGTGCATGCCACTCCTATGAGAATATTGCAGGAAGAGCAAAGGTGATAGACTATGATCAGCTTTCATTTATTTTTATATGTGGCTTGCTCTTGCTCCCCTTTCTGGTTTTGAAGAAGTGAGTTTCCTTGAGCTCTAACATAAGAAACACTCAGTGAAATTCAGCAAAATTCATTCTTCCAAACGGAGTGAGGTTTGCAATCCCAGAATCAGAAAAGTTTCCCAGCCAGGCCCGGTGATAATCCCAACACATGAGACGTGGAAGCAGTAAGATCAGGAGTTCAGTCATCCTTGGCCATAGGTAGCCAGTCTGGCCTGAGCCTTCGGTACATGATCATCTGTACTAAACAACTACACACGAGACTTTCCTCTGTATTTTCCAATTAATAAGTTTTGTTTCATTGTTTATTTTTGAGAATGTATTTTATTCATAACATTTCTCCCTTCTGTTTTTATCCTCCAAATCCTCTCAGATACTTCTCTCTTCTTCAAATTCATGGCCCCTTTTTCATCCATTGTCATTGCATGTGTGTAAGTTTCAGAATGATGTGAAATCATTTTATTCTTTCTAAAGTGAAGACAGTGTTTATTAAGCAATCTTGGTTGTCTCTAAGATCTTTGAGGCTGTTTTCTACATTTCAAGTTGTTAAATGCTGTAGTCTGTTTCTAGACACTCCTACACTGATTTGTCTATGTACACACTAATGCTATACTCCTCATCCTTATTAGTCTATAACAGTTCTCTTTGAACTTCACTATGGAGGCCTTGAAATTTATAGATTGATTCAAAGAAAATTTATCTAAGTTGCCAAATCTTCTTCCCACAACTCTGATTGGTTTTCCATTTATACAGATATGTTTTTTGTAATCTCCAACCTTTACAAATTTTCTCCTGAAGTTTGAAATTTGTTTTTAGATCTCTTTCTTGATTCTCATAATTAAAAAGCTATTATTTTATTTTATTGTATGAGTGTTTTTGCCTACGAGCATGTATGTGTACCATGTATGTGATGGTGTCAGATCTCCTGGAACTGGAGTTACAGATGGTCATGAGTTGCCATGTCAGTGCTGGGAGCTGAACTTGGATTCTTTGCAAATGCTCTTGACTGCTTATCCATATATCCAATTCCAATTTTCATAATTTTAGTACGGTTATAAGTGCTGATAATCTACTCAGCCTTCCTGAAACATTATATACTAGCATTGATGCTACACCTAAGAGCCGTGGGGATTATTTCATACATTTGGCGGTTGGATCTTTTTGGAGATTTCCTTTTTATGCAATTCACTGTCAAAAAAACAGGTATAAATTTTGTCCCAGCGTTTTCATGTCTCATTTCTCTGAGTTAAATAGTAACTGTTACTGAATTCAAAGGGGATTTGTCTCAAGTTTTAGAAGTATTGTGCTTTCTATATACTTTGTCAGAAGACAGTTTCTTGTTATATAAAACTAAAGCACTTTTACTAGGACAATTCTATTTGGAACATTGAGTGCCTGGCAATACACTTTCCTTTGGGAATATGGTACTCTGAATATTCTCTAATGATTTTGTATGTGAATTGGAATGAACGTAAGTTTTCTATCACTGGTCTATTTGTGCTATGAAAATTCGTATATTGAAAAGTCTTGTATTTTGAGTTAAAGTCCACTTGGGACCTAACTTATTTAATTTAAGATACTACTGGATTTAACAAATGAATATTTCATTTGTGATTTTTATTTCTATGTTTATAAATTATGTGGTCAATAATTCTCTGTTTTGTTATTATCCCTTTTTATTCTTGGTGTCATAATCTTACAGAGTGATTTGGAGTGTTGCCTCTTTCCTCTAACCTTTGAGATAATTTTACCACATGTAATTTTAATGTTCTTTGAATATTTGTTAGATCCCTCTCTAATACTGTGTTTGAAATCTTCCTGAGAGAGGAATTTCCCCAATTCATCTGATCGTACATAATGGTAAGGGGTGATTTGTTGTCAGCTCAATTTGGCATTCTGAAATGAAATCCAATTTTTATACATCTTATGTTTTGTTTTTACCAAGGATAAATAAATGTGTGAACCTTTGCTAACTTTTAAAACTACAACTAAAACAGGTTTTGATCAATAGGAGGCTTAGGGAACAGCTTGTCTATATGTGTAGGTGGGTGTTTGACACTGGAAAACTTTGCCACTCACCCACCAAAAAAGTGAGTTCCTATCATTTGACACCCATAACATTATTGCTCAGGGGATTGAGAAGAAGGATTAAGTCTATATTTAATTCTTACACTGTTATTCAGTAACCAGAGTTGGCATTTAATGAACATAAATCATCCTTCTGTATATGCAACAATAACCTTATGAAAACATATTTTAATTTTTCTTTTATATAAGAGATGCTTAGCAGAGTGAAACAGCTTAGTTAATCTCATTTGAGAAAACAGTGAAGAGAGGTGGTGGAACCTTGTGTAACTGTTTCATTCCATCATGGTTGGCACTTCCATAACATTTGCTCTTTCACCTTAAAACTGATTCGTACTCTCAGCTCTTTATCTAGGGATGGTACCGTGTGAACTGATACCAATTCACTTTGCCATGTCAACTGTTGTCATCATGCAGGTCTTGTTTAGACATTCGTACTGCTACATTTCCTGGCTACAGCTTTCCTGTTTCATCTCAAAGATGTTGTATAGCAGCAGGCCCTGGTCTATATATCCTGCTTCTCTAGTTCTTGCAATATTTCTGCCCCACTTTGTGATATTTTTTTTCCACTAGAGCCTTAGGTATAGGGGTTGCATTGAAAATCCATCAATTGGTGTTGGGCACACCACAATTGCTTTCTGAATTTTGACCAGTTTTGGACCTCTGTGCTAGTTTATATCTATCGCAAAAAGACATTTCTTTGATGATGGGGCGAGATCTATACTTTCCAGTTGATATAAGGATAATTTCAGTCTCCACATTTTCATACTGTGGGTTTCGTATACTGAACACATGCCAAGTTGGACAAGCCACACTTCAAGTGCTTGACACCCACAGGTGACTAGGGACTACCATATTGCAAGTTGACATTTTAAGTAATAGGCAGCACAGTCTCTTTCCCAAAGATACGTAGCCAGGAGCACCACAGCCTGCAGTAACGGTTGCTAAGATGTTTGTTTCCCATCTGCTTAGCTTCATGCTCTCTTTTTCTTCTGGCTTCAAGGCATTTGCCTGCCTCAACTAAGCAGAGTGGGAAATTATGAATGATAGCTCTCTCCTCACAGCCCGAGCCCTCAACAATCAGTGCCCGTGAAGCCCACACAACAAGGGCATCATCTTTCCAGGCTGACAGCTCTGGGTTGGTGACATTTGTGATAAATTAAGCAGAATATGGGTGAAAAATGAAGTGTGGTCACAATCTAGCCATACTAGCAGTCAGCAGTCTCTACTGAGGCCCTTGACAAATGCATTCTCTTTTAGATCTTTCCATGCTCTTTGAGTATGGGGCCATCCATAATCCTTCACTTTCTATATGAGGAGGAAAATAAAATGAAACAGAACTCACAGGCTAATAATAAAGGCAGATTAAGTAGACACCATACCAGTTTGTCTGGAGGAGGAAGTCCCTTTTGGGAAGGCATGCTTGTTAAAAACATCTTTGCAGTGAATAAGCACCTTTATAGAGTCCAGAGATGAAGGACAGTCTTAGAACAGTGGAGGTAGAATAGACTCTCCCTTTCATTGATCAGGCAGAAAAAAAACAAGGCAGCATATATATTTAGAACCTAAAGAATGAATAAAATTTAAACAATTGTTTTATTCCCATTAATAAAGAACTCAGAGAAGCAGCAATCAACATATGAGTTTACTTAACAGTGCAACTTGTCCATAGTTTGTGACAATTAGGATAAATCTATAAAACCCCAAAGGGTTTACTATTCATATGTTAAAAATTGATATGGATAAGTGCAGTATGAGAATAAACATAGTGTAGAAATCCTTTCTGGACAGGAGCTGGTTTTAGAAGTGAACCTTTTTTATCCCTTTGCAAATGGGACAAAGGGTTGTGAATTTGACATTGTATTACAGATCAAGAAGGAAGCCACAGTAACCAGAAGTGTGATATAACTTGCTTCTCACCCCCAGGTGATCTGATTCTAAGCAAGCCTTTCTCCTGGAAAGCCTGCACATGGGAGAAACTCTCACTGAGGAGTTTCAGGCTCAGATACAAAGCAGTTAACAATATCAGGTGAGCCTGGTCCTAGCCCCTCCTCCAGGCCAACCTCTTATCTTACACTTGAGGATGTAGCTTTGAAGAACTTAGTCTATGTTCTGGCTGCTCATTTTCCAGGATGTATGGTAAGGACGAGCTTTAGGGGTAGAACGCAGTTGTGTTTTCAAGCCCTAGGTCCATCCTCTTGACACGGCCTTCTACCTGTGTGTTCCTTAGTCTTAGGAAAGTTGTTTTTTTAGAACTCTGTGCCTTGGATCTATTAGGAGTTCCAAGTCTATAGTTCAGTATAGAGACCTCTAGTATTTTTTATTTTTTAATTTTTTGTGCTGTGGTCATTAATCTACTTCTTCTGTCATGATCGTCAGGCCACTCTGGAAATGCTGTGGTATATTGGAGATGAAAAAAGTACATGTCCCCAGATTGAACCACACTCTGCTCTAATCAAAATATGGATTGAAGAGTTTAGAATGACCCTTTAAGGCTCTCTCTAGACCTTGGCCATTACAACTTTTGACACATAATTATTTGACCTTCATTTTCCAATGATCAGGTATTTCAAACATTTATGTTTTTCTAGCACAAACTTACCTTTAAAATTTTTATTAACATAAGAAATACTTGACATAAATAGTAGGCAGCTTTGAAAGTGAACACAATGAACACGGAATAATGCTATTCACTACAAGTTCAATCCTGCATTTCCTTCCAATGTCTCCTTTTTTGAAAGGGGAGGATGCAGGTGTCAGAAAATTGTTAAAAACATACCAGTATCAAATTAGACTTTATAATAACCAGAAGAATAGTAAGGAAAATGATAAAAGAATAATTTTCTTCTGTGTGATTGTGTCATTTGAAGCTGTGCCTACACAACCCTAAGAATGTCATTCCCAGAGGCATCCAGAGGTATGTGTCCCACCCTGGACGACACGGACCACTTACTTCTACTGCTGGGTTACACCTCAGCTGTCTGGAGAAGTAATGTCTTCTTTTCAAACTCTCATGTGTTTCTCCTCATGCCAAAGCCAATAAATAGTTCCTGAGGCTCCCTTTCCCTTCCCAGATTTGTTCCTGGAGCCCTATACAATGAATAAGGATGTTTCCCATATTCAGCTATTCAGCATGGGTCTCCAGAGGTTGTCTTCGCTGTCCTTCTGAGTGATGTATGTTTCCCTTTGATGATTTCCAGGCTCTTTTCTGCCTAAAGTGATCCCCAAAACAAAATCGGGAAAAGCCCAGGTCTCAAGAATAAAGAAAGGCATCAATATCCAATAGACATAGAAGCCGTTCGGATACAGTTACATTTTTGTAGTTGTTTGAAAGATGTAGAAGAGCCTCCATGACAAATTCCTTTCCCTGAACTTGTCTCCTAAAGCTCTTCTGTTTGAGACCTGCATAAGGGCACTGGGCTCTGAAATCAAGCTCCTTTGGCTTGAAAGATGGCATTGCTACTTCTCAGCGGGGCAGGCCTCTGAAGATGGTGTCTCCAGTTACTCCTCTTCACAATAGGAATTTTATTAGTACCCTCTTCATGTATTAAAGTAGAAAATTTGTTTTATAAGGAAGTATAAGAATATAAATTGTTTGCCTAGTTTCCACTCCCGTCCGTGTAATGAAAGACAGTTTTGGAATTATGTGCTTTGGTTTTTCTCTCTATAAAAAGGAATAACACGTTAATAGTCACAACTTTAAATATTTGTGAAACAATCCTCAGAGCAAACTTGTGCGAGCTATTTGAATCATTCCACCAGTTTACAGACAAGGATACTGAGATTCAGAGAGATTAAAAGGCTTATCTAAGAATTAACCAGTTTGCAAGGTGTGGAACAGGTCAGTTAGCTCTTCTCTCTGCTTAATTTGAAGCTATCAGTGTAATGAAGTTTCAGAAACTATATCATTTGACAAATAAGGATTAGGGGGTATGTATTTAAGATGACAGTAGCTCAGGCAGTCCTGTCCTCACTTGGAGTCTCACCTGCACCTACATATTACCGACAAATACCTACAAATACCGACACTGTATTTCTACCTCCAATACTTCTCTCTAGAAACACACAATTTTGTTTTCAACTGCTATTTTATTTTCCCAAGTCTTCTCACACATAGTTCACATAGTCAAATGGATCTCAGTGTCTTCCTCTAAGTCATTGTTCTCTTTTTGTTCCAACCTCAGTCCTATCATTTATAGCAAGGCCACCCTGGAGTCCTTCTACCTCCTCCCCTCTTTTCATCAAATCAACAGTTTTCACTCCACATAGACCTACAAATGATTCCTTTGAGTCATTTTTAATATTTAAAAGACATAGCTTATCTTAGTATGTGCACGTGCGTGCGGGCACACGTGCACGAGCAATTGTGCGTAGACCAGAATAGTGAGTCAAATCACCTGGAGCTGGAGCAACAGTGGTTGTGAGCCTTAGAGCGTAGGTGCTGAGAACTGCACTCCAGACTTTAAAAGAACAGCAGATCCTTTAAATCACGGAAACATTTCACCAGCTCAGCCCTTTATTCCTCATCTTCATTTAATTCACTAAGACCTTCTTTACTCATTTCGTAGCTGGTTTCAGTTGCCTCTCCTTATACCCTATCCTCTGTACCATAACTGAAAGTCTTTCTGTAAAGTGCAGCACGTCCATGCCAGTGCATTGTCGGAAGAATGAACCTAAACACCACATTAGGCCTGTCCCATATCTCTGGCTCTCCAACATCCTTAGCCTCACTTATAACATAGCTCCAATCCCAACCCTCAGGTTTTACTGTAGGCATTCTGAGAAGCATGTTCCCTGCCAACTCTTTCTTAATTCTTTATGGGTATTTTAGGAGAGGCAATATCCTATATAGCCCAAAGAGAGAATAGGGTGATAGGTCAGAGCATGGATCATTGTAGGCTTAGATTTTTCAACAAACCTACTTTATTTAGGGTTCTTAAATGCTTCTACCTCCCTTCCAACCCACTCACCAGAGGTAGAGGGGGAAAAGATTATGAAGAAAAGAAGGTTGTAGACCATTTTAGAAGCAGTTCCTTGGCGTGAGTTCACTCTTTGTTCTCTGGATACCAACAGTCCAATCCAAATGTCAACACCAGATAGCAAGCACAATTCAGCAGAAACAACAACACTCCACTGAATCTGAATGAGTCAGTGAAAGCCGAAAGACTCAGTTGGATGTCCTGAGAAGCTCTCTTGAACATTTCTTTTTTGCAAAGTCAAGTCGAAGAACAACCCAGCAAAGTGATGTTGATTCAAAAAGTGTTGTCTCACTGTCCATGTGCTTCTATATATCTCCTTTCATCAGAGTCCTTCTCTGGATGTTTTCAGCTGCCCCTTGTATGAGGCAGCTCGCAGCAGAACATCATGTGCCTTCTCACAAGACAGCTTCTAACAAAACATCACATGAAACATCTGAGTCTTCAAAAGAAACCAGAACCTTCCACTCCAGCTTATGTGGAACACAATAGGAAAACTCCTTAGCCTTTCTATGAATAAATATCATTGCTTTTCAGCTTGACCACGTTTTAGAAGCAAAAAGGATTATGATGTTTGGCTCCTGCCTCTGGGAGATTCTGATTGCATTGGTGACGCCAAAGCTGAAACCATCACACCACCTCCCCTTTATAAAATAAAGATAAAAATAGTGTGAACCTTCCAAGGATGTTTGAAGATTGAGTGAGCTATTACTGTGAAGGTCTTAGAACAACATCAAGGACATGGTGTGTAATCAGTAAAAGTGACTTACAGTTTACCTGAAAGGGAGTTGCTTTACTATTAACCTTTTTGTTAGGAAATAGATCACACAAAGAAAAAATTATAATCAAAATGTGTAGCTTAAGTAATTAGTATAAATCAATGCATGTAGTTGGAGGGTTAGAGTGTGAAAGAGTGTGAGTTGACTCCAAAAGCAGCTTTTTTGTATTATTATTATTTTTTGTGTCAGAACAATTAATCCACAGCTGGTGGCACCACCTTTGGGAGAATGTAGAGCTAATAGGGACTGGAGATTTGCTGGGTTGGACTTGAGAACAGTGTTGAAAATGTCCCTTGAGACTTTTGGATATAAGTTGAATGCATTTTAATTACTAAGATAGTCAATACCCTATGGGGTCAAGGGGCAGAGTGTTATGATTTAAATGTGAAATGTTCCTTATATAGGGATTTGGTCTTCACCTGGTGGTACTGTTTTAGAAGGCTGTAGGATGGTTAGGAGAAAAAGACTGGAAGAATGTCACCAGAAGAAGGCCTGTAGCTTTTAGTTTTATAGTCTGACCCTGTTTCTTGGTCTGCTGAGGGGTAAGAAAGCATCTGCCTCATGTCCGCAGCCCTGGAACTACCTACTGCGGTGCCTTTCTTACCTATGGAACTATGACCTCTACAAAGCATGAGTCAAAAAAATAAATGTAGTTGGCACCCATACCCCAGTACTTGGGAGACTGGAAAAGTGGGATTGCCATGAATTTGAGGTCAACCTTAACTACTGAGGAAGTCTCAGGCCATCTAGAGCTATATAACAAAACCTACCTCAACAAAACAAAACAAAACAAAACAATAAAAATATCACTCAAAATAAGCCTCTCCTCACTTTTTTAAGTTTAATTTTATTTATATATTTGTTTATTACAATTTATTCATTTTGTATCCCTGCTGGAGCTCCCTCCCTCATCTCCTCTCAGACCCACCCACCCACACTTCTTATCCCCCTATACCCTTTCCCTAGTCCTCTGATAGGGAAGGACCTCCTCTCTTTCTATCTGACCCTAGCTTATCAGGTTTCATCAAGGTTGGCTGCATTATCCTCCTTTGTGGCCTGGCAAGACTGCACCCCTCAGGGAGAGATGATCGAAGAGCTGGCCACTCAGTTCATGTCAGAGACAGCCCCTGTACCCCTTACCAGGGAACCCACTTGGAAACTGAGCTCCGATGGGCTTCCCTTGAACACGGGGTCTAGGTCCTTTCTATGTATGGTACTTGGTTGGAGTATGGGTCTCTGCAGGGCCTAGGTATTTTGGTTCTGTTGTTCTCCTTGTAGTGTTTCTGTCTCCTCCAGGTCTTTCTCTCTCCCTCTTCTTCCAGAAGGATTCTGGCATTCTCCTCTCTTATGTTACTTCCTGTCAGTTGCTGTATCGAAGTTCTGAGATAAGTGATTCACACTGCTACTACCTAGAGAAGCACTCTTCAGCAGTAGATAGAACATGCCTCCCCCACAGAAGTACCCCTGCAGTTCTCCTCCTGTAAAACTATTGCCCTAAATGTTGTGACAAATGCAATATTTTATATTTTTTCCACATCATATCCATCTGTAATCATTAAAAGACAATGTTTTCTCTATTCCATTGTTGGTTAAATGGAATAGTCTGTGGCTTCTTTTACTCGTCCTTAGGGTGATTGCATTCATTCATGTTGATCTTTGGATATACCACAGTTTGCCTATCCACTTTACCACTGGTGGCATTTAGTTTGTTTCTATTTCTTGTTTGAGTCTATCTTTTTATTTTGTTGAAATTGTTTTGCTTGTTTGTTTAAATGTTATATTCAGCACTTCTATGGTCATTCTACATATTATTTCATGAGTATGCACAATCAATAATAATAATAAAAAAACAACTTGTTGAATCACTGACTAGGTATATGTTTTGCTTTTTGTAGGCAAATCCTTTTCAATGTAGGTGGACCAATTTATACCATACCCTAGTCCTAAGGGTTCCCATTGCTTCATTCTCTCTAAAACTTGGTATATTTGATCTATTTTTAGTCATTCTTGAACAGTCCTAGTTTTCCATTGTGGTTTTCATTTTTGTTTCCTCCATTACTAATAAGGCTAATTATATTTTTATATGTTTTCTGGCCATTTCATCCTTGTTTGAACAGTGCCTGCTAAATCATTTGCCTATTTTTCTATTGTCCGTAATTATCAACTAAATTTTGGCAGTTTTAAAACATTCATGAGACCAGCCCCTTCTTGAAATGTAGAAAATGCTTGCAGTTTATTTCTTATCCTTTTCATTTTCTTAATGGCATGATTTAATAATAAAAATCTTAATTCTAATATAGTATAATTTATCAATTTTTATGCCTAAATACTTTTGTGTTCTGTGTAAAACGCTTTCATCTACCACAGGGTATGAATTATACCTTCTCATTTTTGTATTCTAGAAGTAGTATTGATTGCACTTTATTATATGGATCACACATTTGTATCTAGTAAAAGTTTAAATTTTTCTTCACACGGATATCCTGTTGATCGAGTACCAATTACTGGAAATTCTATGTAGTGCAAAGTGAATCTGGAGGAGAGAAGGGAGGCAAAACTGGGATGTAATATATGATAGAGTAAATAAAAAATAAAAAGAAGACAAATGTACACAAGTACAAATCTGTTCATGGGCTCTCATTTCTGTCTGTATACCACACTGTTTTAATACAACCATCTTTTTAGGATTTTTTTTCTTTATGGTTCTGGGGATTGAACATAGGACCTTGAATATGCCTGAAAAGCACTCCCTACTGAGCTACATTCTCAGGCTTTTTAAAAATTTATTTTTAGAGAGGGTTTCACTAAGTTGACTAGGCTGACCCCTAATTTCTGTGTATCTACCTGAGTCTACCCCTAACTCAGAATCTGTCTCAGGCTCCAGAGTGCTGTGAATCTAGTGTTTACCACTAATTCAGCTACTCCATGATATCAGTTTCCCATTTTTTCTCTTAGTCACGTTATTGCATGATGCATACCAGTTTTAAAACATTGGGAGGTATATTTCTCCAAGGAGAACTTTATTTTGCCTCTACTGAATACCTAGACATTGCAGTTTTCTGGGAGCTGATTAATCTGGTTTTTCAGCTGTGTTTACTTGTTGACCAAAGTTACTCAGTTATCTCAAAGCCCACAGGAAGCTCATGTGTCACTTATTTCCCCTCTACATAAACATTTCTTAAGAGTCTCAGCATTCAGAATGAAGGGACTTGCCAAAGTGCCTACGAACTGTGCAGACTCTCTGCTGCAATCCTTCTGTGGGCCCATGAAAGAGGTCAGAGATGGTTCATAGTCTATCATACACCCATTCCCGTTTTGAAAATTCCCTAAGGTTTAAGGCAGCTCCAAATGTCTAACTTAAGCCTAGAATTTCTTTCCTCCAGTTTTAGGTCAGAGAATTTCCATGGCCTTGGTACCCACTTCTCTGCGGCTGTGTTAAACTAACACTTTTATACTTTCTGTTTTATCACCATCCTCAGCAGGAGAATGTGAATTATTTAAACACCCAAACCAGAATAACTCTCTTTAGGACAAATGGAAAACAGTGTCTCCTAAGTTTTCTTATAAATGGGCTTTGGTTTCCTGCTTGGGCACCGTTCTATTGAACTGCCTCAGAAGCCTGGAATGCCTCAGATATCTTTATTTATTTAAAAGGTTAGTCTGAGAATCTCTGTGGGTAGAAGGAGGTGAACCCAAGTGGCGAGGGGTGTCTACTCTATGATGGCCAGTGCTGGTGCTCGAAATGGCTGTCACCGAATAATTGATCCTTTCTTTCTCTCTAAAGTGCCATACACTGGGAATGGCTTCCTACACAGAGCATATCAACTGAACTGCATTTATCAGTGAAGCAGAGTGTGAGAAGAAAGAGTATTATTGCGTCAATGTCTCGCTCTGAATTGTTAGTACCATAGGGTAAGAAAAGGCTGCCTACAGGACCTTCCGTGACTCCCCTTACATGACAGTCTCTGATAAATACTTGTACAGTGGGAAAGAAAAATCTTAATTTCAAAGTGAATCTTTCTTGTTTACTATTCTTTTTTGAGAACCACCGAGATTTACCTCCAGGACCACCTGCCTGGAAATGTTAACATACAGTTCACATCTTTTCATTTGTCATATCAAGGGATTGTAACTTGTACCATATAAATGTACGTTGGGAGGCAATAATAGAGGTGGGATTGCCTACAATAGCTGAGACTCTAAAGCCGTATTGGATCAGCATTTCTGCAGCTAAGTGTTGTTCACAGTGACAGGGAATATAGCCTGAGATTTATCATTTTGGAACATCCATGTCAACGATGTCTCTGAATACTCTATAGACAGAGAAGATGCTTGGTAATAAAAAGCTTTCAATGAGAAGGTGATGGTGGCATTGTAGGAGGCAGATACAGCTGTAACTCACAAAGGCATACATTGTGTCAAGTTCCACACCTCCCTGCTTAAGCATGAGAGCTTTCATTGCTCTGTTCTGAGGACTGTCGTTAGGAAAGCAATGGGGGAGGCAATCTCCTCTGCTTACTTCAAGATGAACCAGAAAACTTAATTCTTGGGAAAAAAGACTGCAGTCTTGCTGGGGAAAGCAGACATTGTTGCAGCAATTAAAAGTGCTAAAATAAAGAAATGAAATGTCAGGAGGAATGAGGGCCAGGAATATGGGCCACAGCTGTATCAGATTAAGAATAAGTCTCCACAGTGTGTGATTCAGGAACACTGATGACTGGTTGCTCTCAGAATAAGAGACATTGGTCCAAATGGTGGCCTTTCTGGCCTCATTGTTGCCACATGCCAATAGAATTGGCCCTATTGAAGTGAAATCTGAGTTTTTAGATTTCATTCCTCTATACCCCACTGAGGTTTTGTACATCTAATTTAGCTGTTTGGAAAATATCCCCTTAAATCAGAGTCTTATTTTTTTTTTTATTTACAAATGCAGGAAGGAATACCATAAAGTTGATTTTACCACGAGATACACACATAGTGAACATCTGTGAGTCATAAGAATTGGTACACAAAACAGAAAAAGGGACATTTTAAGCATGTGTAATGTGTAACTCCTGGGCCACATGTAGCTTAGAATAGTTATGAATGTGGCTCAAAATAAGATCACAAACTTATGGAAACATATTTTTTGAAACATAGTCTCAGGTAGCTGGGTTGTCCTCTAGTTTACTGTGAGTCCAGGGATGACATTGAGCTTCTGATCCTCCTGCCTCTGCTTCCACAGTGTTAGGATTACTGGCATGGAAGTTTGACCAGGTGCTGTTGATAAAACCCTGGGTTTTGTTTATCTTAGGCACCTACTCTCTCAACTGAGCTACATCCCAGCCCAAGTTTTGAGAGGTATTTTTTTTTTCTTCTGTGACTTTTATTTTGTAATTGAACTGTTCATTCCCAATCATGAGCTTTGAAGATGACACTGTTCTGTCACAATATCAAAAGGTTGTAAACACCAGATGTATGCCTTTACACTCATTGACAGTGTATTGATTGAATTTCGATGTGAATACAAATACAGAGAAGATAAAAACAAAGAACTGAGTTAATCTAAAAGAAATTAATTTAGGTTTTTATAGAACATTTATGGATAGTTCCAGAGTACTTGATTTGAGTCTTGAAGGGTGGTTTGGATTTTCCTAGAGTGGAATAAAGCAGGAGCCAGAAGGAACTCTTCAGGGAAGTCTCCCTGTGTCTCCCATATGGGCCCTAGACATCATGACTGTTTTAGTTCAAGTATTCATTGTGATCATGCTTATGGGCTCAGTAAGGGATTGTTCATCCATCCCCACAGATTTCCACACACAGGCTGTGTCCTCTCCTCACTTCCTATCTTTGGGCTATCTATTGGAAAAGAAGGGCCATCTGTTCTGACAGACATTACCCAGAGAACACCAGTGATGCCCGTGGCATTTCCTTTCTCCTCTGACCTACTTAAGTCTTTTTCAGGCTGTTATCTCCCCTTCTCTTTTGGTATCATGTTATGTGCTCATTGTCTTCTGCCCTCTGTTTCTCTCCAGTTGATGCTTCTGTTTTCTTATAAGGGAGCATGTAGCCGTGGGGCTGACTTCTGATTCCTCCCGTAGTCTGTATGCAATCATCTGCTTATTAAGGTTAAGTGAATTCAACTGATACCATAAAAATCTGATTAATGTGAACATATGGGTAACATTTCTGTTTAATTGAATTTTCAGGTTAACTGAGGGTTAAATGGGAGATTTAATAAAGCTGCCAAGCTCTTATCTTTAATTGTTATATGACACTTATTCTATTTTTTTTTCTTTGCTTGGGCACATTGAAGTTCATGGTTTATTTTTCTGGATGGACTAAATTCTCAGGGGATGGAGTCTTCCCAGGTACTTGTCTGTAATTTACTGTGGCCCAACAGATCATACTTTATTCTGGTATGTGTGTGTCTGTGTGTCTGTATGACTGTGCATCTGTGTGTATATGTGTAAGATGTGTGCATAGTGAGTATCATTTGTGTGAGTGTTGGGGTCAGAAGATGACCTGAAGTTATTCTTATCTTTACATTGTTTGAAGCAGGGTCTGTCCCACTGGTTACTGCAGCATACTCCAGGCCAACTGGCTGTGGGTGTTGGATGATCCATCTCTCTCTGCAACCCATCTTGCCATAGGCTCACTGGGATAACAGATGTGTTCTACCACATCCAGCTTACCTGGTTTCTGGGGATCTCGACTCTGATACGCATGCTTTGTAGCAAGGGCTTGAGCTAGTTGATCATATTTTAAAGCTAGCAACATTGGCTGGATAAATAATGCAGTAGTTAAGAGCATTTGCTGTTCTTCCAAAATACCCAAGTTTGATTCATAGTACCCACATTATACGGTTGGCCATTCACTGTAGCTCTGGGTGATCTTGATGCCTCTGGCCTCCAAGGGCACCTGCACTTGTGCGCACACACACACACACACACACACACTAAAAATAATATATATAAATCTAAACAAATGGCAGCAACAACACTCATCACCACTGTTTGTGGTTGTCATTAACATTATCTCATAATAGACTTTATTAGCCAGACAATGAGAGTTGTGTTAGTGCCCCTTTTGTTTGTTAGTTCTGAGGGCTGGACAAACTGCTTAGCCTCCTGCTGCCTGAGATCCCTAACCCATGCAGCGGGGATATAAGGATATGTGATAATTATATATTAATTATGATAATTAATTGAGTCATTGTTTACAAACTACTTGACAAGAATGCCTTTACTGGGTGCTCTCCTTGTGGAGCCTAGTGTAACCTCAAAGGAAGATGTCGATGACTCTCCTGTGCTCTGGAGGACAATGGAATTTAGGTAACATATTCAAGATTATAAACCTCTAAGTGGTGGAGCCAGGTTTGACATCATAACTACACTCCTAGGAAATGGTCTTCTAATATACTACTTTTGTATCTCCAAAAAATTATATTCTTCGATATATCTACTTATTGCTAACTCTAGCATTTTACATCTAACATGGTAGGCTGGGATGATATTGGCTTATTGCTGTGACTGAGAAAGCCAGAGGAACAAGGGCTATCTCATGAATTCTGGCTTCTGAAAGTCCCAGTGCTAGGAAAAGGCCACAGTGACTCACCCATTAATTCTCCAAGTTAAGCACATTGCTGCCATGTACAACTTACTGGCTACATTCAATCACATGGTTGTATCTAACCTCAAAGGGAGTATAAAAGTACATCTATTACTTGACTCAGGCACAGAGATAAATACTATTAAGCACCAAACTAAGGTCACACAAATTATAGGTTAAATCTGGGCACTGAGGTGTGGTGTTATATGGATACATGTACATAGTGGAAGAAATTATATTCTTTCTATCACTAACTACTTCTCAACTGTGGTATCAATGCACCAGAGTAGACTGTGGGGTACGGGCTTCTGTATTCTATGACAGTTAGCAAGCAGCTACTTCAGTCTTTGTTCATTAGGCAACAAAGGCATTTTTCCTCCCTAAGTTTAGAAATGAAAGCATCCAAACACATTGTTATATGTCCTCAGGGAGGAAAAATCACCCCGGCCTTGAGAAGCAATATCCTCTCATTATCTCTTTTATACTCAAAGACTACCAAATTGGAGGGAGGAACAGTCCGGATACACTACAAGCTCAATGTACCAGGAGGACCTTGGTAGTAGCATCAAGCCATGAGTTTCTAATGAGTACATAAACTTGAATCCTTAACTCTCTGTTGAGAACTCCTTTTGCTTCACTGTATTTCCAATGCCATGTTGTTTTCAAAGGGTTTCTGTGGTGACTTTTTACTCTGCCAAGTTCTTCAGTGAATTTGCCTCAAATTGTCAGCCCTGCAAAATTTCAGCCTATTTATTTTTCCTTGGTCCTCTATGGAAGTTGAACAGCTGGTCATCATGTTCTGTGTAATAACTTTTCATATATTTGAAGACTGTTATTTAAACTATCCCAAGCTTCTCTTTGCTGGGTAATTGTTATGCTCAGACATGTACTTGGAATTGCACAAGGTCTGGAGTCTCCAGACTAATGTTTGTGTATTAAAATTGAAGGGAAACAATTTTTTTTGCTAAAAATATCAACTGAGAAATGAAGCTAAAATTTAAAACTACCAAGGTTGAATTTTCAGGGTTTTTTCTCTGGTTTATTATAAGCTGGAAATTGCAGTTTATTACTGTGGAAAGTTAATGCTCTAGTTAAGATTTTACAGCACTTTTTATCTTAATTGTATTTTAATGGTAGTCCAATGGTGACAGTATACTGAGGCTCTGCTTGCCACATCACTGTACATGACCTGACATAATTCAATTAACTGTACTAACATTTATGAGAGGCCATGGCTTGGAATGAGACCTTCCCATGATAATATACTACTTTGATAATCACTGAATAAAGAAAAATGCTACTACACAATCTTTGCTTTCTATCTGCCAAACCAGATGTTAAGAGGTTTGCAAGAATTATCTCTTTTAATCTCATTAATTCCAAGAAATGGTTGCCCATTTTATCTTGGCTTTATAAGATTAGAAACTACAGATCAGAGAGGTTAAGTAACTTGCCTCATGTTGCAGAACTGGCAAGTAGTAGAACTGATGTTGGCAATCAGGCCAGTTGACTCTGGGGCATGTAGACTTAACTGTAATTACACATGGGCTCCGTGAAGCAGTAGCATATCTTTTTTTAAAAGTGTTTTAAAAAATAATTACAGTTTATTCTCTTTGAATCCCACCTGTAGCTCCCTCTGTACACCCCTCCCAATCCCATTCTCCTTCCCTGTTCTCCACCCCTGCTCCGCCCAGAGTCCACTGATAGGGGAAGTGTTCCTCCCCTTCCTTCTGATCATAGTCTATAAGGTTTCATCAGGAGTGGCTGCATTGTCTTCCTCTGTGGCCTGGAAAGGCTGTACCCCCCCTGAGCAGGAGGTGATCAAAGAGCCGGCCAATCAGTTCTTAGAGTTTAGTTCCTAATGTCAGTTCTCAGAAAGATTTATTGAATAAATAGGCTATTAAACAGAAAAGGGCAGGATGAAGATGTGAAACAGTCACAAGATGGTGGCTCAGACTGTCAACTGAGAATCATTTCTTTGGTATGACTGTCCCAACTCAGCTGACCCTGCTCTAGTGAAGCCTACACATTATCATGGCTCCCTACTCAGCTGCTTGTGTACTGGCCTTATTGTCTGATGATACTCTGTTAACATGCATGCCTGTGTCTTCTGTGGAAACAGTGATTCTCAATCACTTTTGTCCTTCAAAGGATATCAGGTAATATCTCTGGGCGTTTCTGTTTGTTACACTGACTATTATTTTGGCTTCCAGTGCATAAAACCAAGGGTACTGTTGTTTGCCCCTTATTGCATATGACAACAGTTACCCAGACACAAATTATAAACACGGACAGGATAGAGTAACCTTGTGGGAAGGTCCTTGGGTTCAGGATCATTTCTGTATTTTAATTCCATGAACACTGTTTGACATGTCTCATTGTCTTGAATTTCAGGTCTCATATGGGAAGCAGGAGAATGAGTAGATGCACTGAGAGATGATGGAGCATTTGAAGTCCAACAGGCTGGGTTTTATTTTGAGAAAGATCAGTCACAGGCCGGGCTGCTATCAATTAGGGTAAAATTGTAATGGGCCCATGGAATCTGGGGACAGTGAATTCAGATGTAGTCAACAGGCAGCTGGCATAAGATGAAAAATGACATGTCAAGTCAATATCTATATCAATCTGATTTCACCTTACTTTCTCTTATTTTATAGCCTTTCCATTATTTTTGTTGCAACTGGAATATAAAATGACACCTGCCCCCAAGGAAGAGGATGAGGTAACTGAATCAAAATAAAATAAGATGTATATGGCTTTGTATTCTCCAAAGACAAGGCTCAAATATAAGATGAAAAGACTGAGAGAAATAGTCAGTTATATCTCTTCTCCCCACCCAGAGAACACATCAAATATTATTCACCCAGAGGGTAAAAAGATAGTTGGCTCTGGATTAGCTGCAGAAAAGATGTCCCTCACTTGACTTCCGAGTTTTAGACAGGGAGAGAATATTCATAGAGGGATGGGAAGAATTTAAGAAGAGGAATGTGTTGCTTCCCAATTAATTGGGAGTTAGAGTTACTGGGTAACTTTCAATTAATTACCCCTCCCACACACACTCACTTTATAATTAGAATGTCAGAGAAACGAAAGCGCAAAATGACTTTTACACCTCTTTGGTTTAAGTGTGGTCTTGTGAGGGGCAGACCAAAGATGGCAATGAGCACACATATTTCCTGAGTGGCAGAGGAGCTGTTGTGTTGGAATTGGTGAGGGGAAGGACGACTGAAGCCAGGGAAATGAGGTGAGGCTTTCTAAATGAGAGGGAACATCAAACAAGGTACAGCTGAAGCACCAGCACACATGCTGAGGCCAGCTTCCTGAAGAACTCTCCAGACCCCGGAGAGAGACAGTACCAGTATGAACTGCAGAATCCAGGAACAAACAGGGAAGGTTATGGATAAGCCAATGGCCAGGGGTTGGCAAAAGAACACATCCAACACAAATCAGGATATCATGGCTTCAGAAGTAACCCCAAACTTGATGGATACTCTGATTCATTGGAAGCATAGGAAAATGACTTTAAACCTATGTTTACCCAATTATTTGAGACACATAAGGAGAAAACAACCAAATCTCTCAGAGCGATGACCATACAAATACGGACAGTTAAAGAGGAAATGAACAAATCTATCAAAGATTTGGCCAATCAACTGGACAGAAAGGAAGAGGAAATGAACAAAATTTTCAAAGAAACACAGGCAAATATAACCAAACAAATAGAGGCACAAGTAGAGATACAATTAGTGGCATATAGAGAGGAAATTAACAAAAAAAATAGAGACCATCGTAGAGAGACAGGAATCCACATTCAAACAGATGAAGGAAATGGTGCAAGGCATGAAAACAGAATTAGAATCAATAATGAAAACACAAACTGAGAAAATCATGGAGCTGGAGAACTTAGAGAAAAGATCAGGAGCCACAAAGGTAAGTATCATCAATAGAATACAAGAGATGGAAGAGAGACTCTCAGGTGCTGGAGATACACTTGCAGAAACTGATACTTCTCTCAAAGAAAAGGTAAAATCAGAAAAGTCCCAAACACAAAATATCCAAGAAATCAACGACACCATGAAAAGACAAAATGTAAGAATAATAGCAATTGATGAAAAAGAAGACTCCAGTCTCCAAGGTCCAGAAAATATTTTCAAGAAAATCATAGAAGAAAATTTTCCCAACTTAAAGAGATGTCCATAAATATACAAGAGGCCTACAGAACACCAAATAGACTGGACCAGAAAAGGTATCTCCATCCCTGATCTCAAGCTCTACTACAGAGCAATAGTAATAAAAACCACACGGTATTGGCATAGAAGAAGGAGGACCAATGGAACAAATGAACCCACACATCTATGAATACTTGATTTTTGACATAGAAGCCAGAACCATTCAATGGAAAAAGACAGCATCTTCAACAAATGGTGCTGGTACAACTGGATGTCTACATGCAGAAAAATGAAAATAGATCCATATTTATCACCCTGCACAAAACTAAAGTCCAAGTGGATCAAAGACCTCAACATAAAACCAAATACTCTAAATCAGTTAGAAGAAAAAGTAGGGAAGAGCCTAGAATTTATTGGCACAGAAGACAACTTCCTGAACAAAACACCAACAGCACAGGCTTTAAGAGCAACAATCAATAAATGGGTCCTTATGAAACGGAAAAGCTTCTGTAAAGCAAATGACACTGTTGTCAGAACAAAATGACAGCCTTCAGACTGGGAAAGGATCGTCACCAAACCTATATCTGACAGAGGGCTGATATCCAGAATATATAAAGAACTCAAGAAGTTATAAAGCAATAAATCAAGCAATCCAATTAAAAATGGAGTATGGAGCTAAACAGAGACCTCTCTATACAGGAATATAGAATGGCAGAGAAACACTTAAAGATATGCTCAACGTCGTTAGCCATCAGAGAGATGCAAATCAAAATGACTCTGAGATTTCAGACTCAGAGTCTGAATGGCTAAGATCAAAAACTCAAGTGACAACACATGCTGGAGAGGTTGTGGAGAAAGGTGAACCCTCCTCAATTGCTGGTGGGAATGTAAACTGGAACAACCACTTTGGAAATCAATCTGGCACTTTCTCAGACAATTAGGAATAGTGCTACCTCAAGATCCAGTTATACCCCTCCTAGGCATATATCTAAAAGACACGCAAGTACACAAGAAGGACATTTGCTCAACCATGTTCCTAGAAGCTTTATGTGTAATAGCCAGAACCTGGAAACAACCCAGATGCCCCTTAACTGAGGAATGGATACAGAAATTATCGTATTTTTACACAATGGCATACTGATGAGCAATTAAAAATGAGGAAATCATAAAATTTGCCAGCAAATGGAAGGATCTAGAAAATATCATTCTGAGTGAGGTATCCCAGAAGGAGAAAGACACACATGGTATTTAGACCTATAAGATAGGATAAACATACTGAAATCTATACACCTCAAGAAGATAAACAAGAAAGAAGACCCAGAGTAAGATGATCAATCCTCACTTAGAAAGACAAATGGGATGGACATTGGATGTAGGAGAAAACAAGTAACAGGACAGGAGCCTAAAACAGAGGGCCTCGGAAAGACTCTACCTGGCAGTGTATCAAAGCAGATACTGAGAGTCATAACCAAACATTTGGCAGACTGCAGGGAATCATATGAAAGAAGGGGGAGTTAATATGATCTGGAGAAGATAGGAGCTCCACAAGGACCAAATATATCAGGGCACAGGTGTCTTTTATGAGACTGTTTCTCCAACCAAGGACCATGTGTGGATATAACTTAGAACCCCTGCTTTTATGTAGCAAATGGTAGCTCAATATCCAAGTGGGTATACTAGTAAGGGGAAAGGACTATTTTGGACATGAACTCAATGGCTGGCTCTTCAACCTCCCCACCCTCTGAGGGAGGAATAGCCTTGCTAGGCCACAGAAGAGGACATTGCAGCCATTCCTGAAGAGACCTGATAAGTTAGAGTTAGATGGAAGGGGAGGAAGTCCTCCCCTATCAGTGGACTTGGAAAGGGGCAGGGAGGAGATGAGGGAGGGAAGGGGAAGGATAGGGAGAGGAATGCGGGAGGGGGCTAAGGCTGGGATACAAAGTACATAACCTGTGATTAATATAAAATAAAAATGTTAAAATTAAAAAAAGAAAGAAAATTGATTCAAGAAAACATAGTTATGTTTCTTGCTCATGTGATCTTGGGATCTAGTATTTGTATTTATTACCACTTATCAGACAACAACTGCTATCAGCTGTAAGTTTGAAGCCATGTGTCCTAGGTAAGGTTACTATTGCTATGATGAAACACCATGATCAAGACCATGTTAGGAATGAAAGGGTTTATTTGGCTTACACTTCCACATCACTGTTCATCAGTGAAGGGAGTCAGAACGAGGACTCAGACAGGAGGTAAGAGCTGATTGACACAGAGACCATGTAGGGTGCTGCATACTAGCTTGCTCTTCATGGCTTGCTCTGCCTCCTTCCTTATAGGACACAGGACCATCATCCAAGATAGGCACTACCCACAATGGGCTGGGCTCTTCCCTATCAATCACCAATTAAAAAATTTCTCTGGACTCTGCTCAAAGTTTGGCTATAAGTCTCAGCATCTGCTTTGATATCTTGCTGGGTAGAGTCTTTCAAAGGCCTTCTGTGGTAGGCTTCTGTCCTGTTCCCTGTTTTCTCCCACTTCGGATATCCATACCATTTGCCTTTCTGGGTAAGGATTGATCATCTTACTCAGGGTCCTCCTTCTTGCTTAGCTTCTTTATGTATGTTTATCATATATTATATGTCTACTATCCACTATGAGTATACACCATGTGTGTCTTTCTGCTTCTGGGATACCTCACTTTCTAGTTCCCACCATTTGCCTACAAACTTCTCGATTTCCTTGTTTGTAATTTTTGAGTAGTATTCCATTGTGTAAATGTACCACAATTTCTGTATCTTTTCCTCAATTGAGGGACATATGGGTTGTTTCCAGGTTCTGGCTATTACAAATAAAGCTGCTACAAACATGGTTGAGCAAATGTCTTTGTTGTATACTTGAACATTTATTGGATATATGCCTAGGAGTGGTATAGTGGATCTTGAGGAAGCACTATGCAGTTGTGTTTTCTGAGACTGATACTGCAAACAAGGACCATGCATGGAGATAACTTAGAACCCCTGCTCAGATGTAGCCCATGGCAGCTCAGTATCCAAGTGTTTTCCCTAGTAATAGGAATAGGGACGGTCTCTGACATGAACTCAGTGGCTGGCTCTTTGATCACCTCCCCCTGAGGGCCACAGAGGAAGACAATGTAGCCAGTCCTGATACGGCTTGATAGGCTAGGGTCATATGGAAAGGGAGAAGGAAGTCCCCTATCAGTGGACTGGCATGGGAGGAGAAGAGGGAGGGAGGATGGGATTTGGAGGGGAGAAAGGAGGGGCTACAAAGTAAATAAACTGTAATTAATACAAAAATAAATTAAAAAAGAAATTTCTCTACTGGTTTGCCTTAAGCTCAATCTAATGGAAATATTTTCTAAAACAAGGTTATCTCCTCTCAGATGATTATAGCTTATGTCAAGTTAACATAGAACTAACCAACACACTAGGCTGATATATTACCTGAGTGGGTAATATATTAATGGAATTACTGAGAACTTCAGTCCCTGGGGGCAAGGTAGGATTCCTTGAGGCTATATTGTAAGAGCTAGACAGAGTTTGCAAAGTAGAGATATTTCAGTTGCTCAGCTATGCTACAAGGTCTGGCTGAGCCAACAATGGCTGAGATCTGATATTCTCCAAGCACTGAGTGGAAATTTCTTAAAAGCCTTGCTTCAGAGGTCACCATTAGCCATCACGAACAACACAGTCAGGGGTTAGAGAGAGCCACATGGCCTCAGTCCCGAAGAAGTACAAGCTTAAGATTAATTGCCTAAATGATCCATTCTTTGATAAATAAGTCATTTTGAAAGTGAATTACAAGATAAAAATAGTGTCCACAGTAATCTAATTAAATGGAGACAAAAGTTGATCTTTCTAATCCAATCACCTTATCATTCAATTATTATTTTTTTTTCTGCCAAGAATTTTTGCTACTTTTTATTCTGATACTTTGGAGAATTTCTGTTCGGAAGAAAGACTGCTGTAAGTATTTCTGGAATCCCTGTGAGGTGATCCAATTAAAACACCATTTTTCTATTTCCAAAGCTTTTGTTTTGTTTTAGCGTATATAAGATTGCATTACAGTGAGGCTGGGCCCCTGGAGTTTTAGAGAAATCCCTTCAAGGGCCCATGAAAGTCGTATTACCCACATTCAAGGTTCCTGTTGCTCACTGCTCTAATGAAATGCCAGGAAACAGAAACTGATAGATGGAAAGGAATTTATCCAAAACTGGATGGGAGGAAAATGGAACAGACTTTTCTGACCCAAACTTCCCAGAGTGTTTCGGGGTTGAGGGTTTTTATGAGTGTCACTAAGACAATGGGCGAGAAAATCTCTGGTTGAGTCTTTCCTCTCAAGGTATATTTTCTTGTGGATTTTGTATATGTGTATATGTGTCTTAAAGTTACCCCTGCTTTCTTATGAAGAGTGCCTGTCTTCTTTTTATACAAACACACTACCTTTCTATTTGTCCCCACACTGATGGATGGAAATGTCTGACAGAGTGAGCCCAAATACATTATTCTCTTAAGTTGTCTATGTCATGCCTTTTGTTTCAACAATTTCACTCTGTTTCATGCTATGTTAGAATTCCATTTCATGGCTGAAGACAGCCAGATCCAGTGGATAATCCAGGACCCCTGTGTCTACTTCAGACTCAGTCTTGAATTCACATTACTACATATATTTGGAAGTAAAGCAAATAAGCTTACTAGGGCTGTAGAAGTTTTAAAGAGTAATGACAGTAACTGTCATTGTTTCTTTTTCTTTTTTCTTTGTTATTATAATGATTTTTTTGGTGAGGATAAAACTATTAAGAGAAATTGGTGATATGTCACTGTACTGGCTACAAAATGTAAACTAGTGAAGACATGTGTTTGGTGTTTGCTTCCCAGAGTGTAGTCTCCCAAAGAGATGGAGCTCTGTCTATATAAAAATAGCTTAGAGCCAAGCACACTGACTTCCTAATCTGTGAGGGGCATTAAATTAGGTCATGTTTTAAATTTCTTTTCATCTCTGATAGCTTACAATTTTTGTACATCTAGTGATTAGCTGTGTGGCTTGCATACATTATGAAATTAATGAATGTTTACTGAGTTGAATTTAGTTAATCACTATTTATTATTTGTCAAGTGTCATTGACTCCACACATCATTTAGCTTCTTGGAGATGATTGGTTTCTTTAATTGTTATTCTTAGGAGATGTGGAATTATATATATTTTATGGTTCTAAGGATGGGTAATGATAATAGCAATATATACATACTGGCTCTTTGCTATGTCTCAAGTACATACTAGGTATTCAAAAAGTTATTCCTTAAGACGATTTTATGAGAGATGTCCAAACATTAACCTTATAAAACAGCTAAAGATATATATATATATCTATATATATATGTATATATAGTAATTAACTGGATATGTTTATAATAGCTGACATGAGCAACACAGCTAGTACATGATATATCTAGAAGTTCAGCTTTTCTTCAAGCATAACTGCCAGATGAAGGAATTAAATTGCAGGACGGTGAGCTCAATTTAAATCTTAGATAGGTAATAGGTAATTACTACAAGCATGTCTCCTGCTTCCTGCAGTCAGGCTACATATCCATGATAAGTAATATTCTGCTTTAACCATCAGTTTGTAGATCCACCAGACAAAAATTGGTTTATTTAAAGAAAGCCACATTCAAACAGGACTCTTGTTTCCTACAGTGTGCTTGACATTCTATTCTGTAGGAATCAGAGCAAATTTAGTATTGGTTGGCAAAAAGATATAAAATGAGACAACTCCATAGAAGGAAGTGATGCATATATTATGTTCTTGCAAACTTTACCCTTATTCTGTATCCTTTACAATTGAGAAGTGTGGTATGTGTGTGTATGTGATGAATCTTCTCTCTGATTCCAGGGATTTTTATTTAAATTACAGTAAGAAAATTCTTAAACATTCAAGTGAAAACTGAAATTATGGGCATGGATGGAGCCATGCTTCTTTTGTGGATCACCTGAGATGCGCTTTCCCTTTGCTCAAGATGGAATATCTTATCTCCGTTGCTATGACAATAGGTTCTTGCTAGTGGGTGATGAAGAAACTTGGTCTGTACATTTACAGTGTGGAGTTGTGTTCTAGCTTTTTTGTTACAGTACAAATCTCGTGGATTATTAGGGTGTCTTTCCTGCATCTAAGAAACTGAATTTGTGGCACGATGTGGAGGATTTGATTGATTAGGTGATATATATGATCAACACTGCTCTAATTTAGTTTCTTGCACCATAAAAGGGGCTAATTATAGTCCTTACCCCATTGGATTTATTAAAAAGGACTCATGGTGGTGACTTTTGTATTAAGCTCAGTAGCACTCTAGTAACCCTTAATAGCTGTGAGCACATTTAAACAGTGTATCCCAGGGAGCATTAGTCAAGGTTTAGGAAGCCATAGTTTTGTCATTTGGTTTTCCCATCAAAGAGAGAAGGAAGACTTCTAACTGAGAAGCAGAAGTTAGAGCAGTGATGGCTCTGGCGTATGTGCGCCATCTTCTTATGGATCTGGAGTCACTTTAACTAGTTGGACATCATTGCCATTTCTGTCTTTTCTCAATAAAATCAGCATGTCTTCCTTCCCTCCAAAATGTTGTGAGGAGTCAGAGAGATAATACGCATGAGATGCTTTCAGTGTTGGAAGATGGTAAGTGTAAAATGTGTTGCTTTCCTAGGAGCCAGTCAGTTCCACATTCCTCTGGTATAGTGCTTAATTTTGGGGGCCAGAAGTCAGCCTTTAGATGTCAGGGATAGAGACTATTTGCTAAGTCAGAGCAAAGGCATTCTATTTCTATTACATGAGAGATATATTTGTTTTGTTGTGTATATATATATATATATATACACAAGATATATATAATTATATATAACAATATGTAACTATATATATATATTTGCAAGTTCTTTTGTTTTTTCAGATGTGGAACTCAGACAAGCCTCTCTGTGATTTAGTTTCTTTAGCTTTAAAATGGCCTGGGGAAAAAAGTACTTCTTTCAGAGAATTTTTATAACAGTTGGATAAAATAACATTAAGACATTTAGCACAACAACAGAAAACACTAAAAAGTGTTAAATATTAATTGCCATTAAAATTCTTTTTGTTCTTCCATCTATTTCTTATAGCACCCTCTTGGGACCATGTGCAGCTTTAGACTTGTTTGTTCATTTTAAGTTTTTGGAATCTGTAGCTAGAGTTTGAGCAAGCAAGGACATCAATAAATGGCATTTTTCAGTGAACTCTGCCTTCCATATCAAGGTTTCAGAAATTAAGAGCTTTCCTACTGTTTAATATAAAATTATATGACTTACACAAAATTTAAGTATATACAGTAACACTAAAAGTACATTGTGAGTAAAACAAAAATTATGCTCTTCAGCAGGCAATGGACAAAGAAATTGGTGTATAGCTAGCAAGTGTTCAGATTTCTTAGATTTTATATCTACCATTAATTTTCCATTTTCAGAGTTCTATATCCTTTATAATATACTGTCCATCTGTTTTCTCCCTCTGTCTGCTACAACTTTCTGATTTGTTGTGAGCATGTATGGGTTTTTAACTCAATACGGCTTCTAAAGCGAGACTCTTCGCTAGCAACCCCAAATCCTTTCATACTAGTAAGTTTTGTTTTCATTTCTCATGTGTATGGACAGTGTACATGTACGGATGTACACATGTTTGCATGAGTGTAGGCACATGTGTGTCGCTATGATGTGAAGACCAGAGGTTGACATCAGTTGTCTTCCTCAACTTCTCTCTGTCTTATACAAAGAGGTAAAGTTTCTCATTTGAGCCTGGAGCTCACTGATTCAGCTCGTCTAGCTAGCCAGCTCGCTTTAATGTCCATTTGCCTGTGCCGCACAAGTAGAGTGCTAGAATTACAGATGGACTCCTGCATGTAGCTGCCATTTATGTGGACTCTGGGGATCCAGATCCAGATTCAGTGGGCAAGAATTTTACCCCTAGTTTGAATCTTCCATCAGAGGTTTCTGTTCCCTCTTGAGCTTCTAGCTCCTTCTTTCTGAATTGATGAAACTGTGTCAGTTCTTTTAATGCTATGATGTACTGGGATGGCTGGTGGCCAGAGTGGGAACTGAACATCAAATGGTATGGAGCAGAGGCTGGGTGTCCATAGCTTTTCACTGTGGTCCTTCTTACTTGTGGCACTCTTACGAAAAAAAAAATCTCCTGGGTCATCCAGCCATCTTCTAAGTAACACCCGAAGTGGACAGCAAGCATCAGATAAAGGTGGGAAATATGGTGCATTGTAAAGCCACTCCCAATCTCTAGCAGAATTCTTTGGCCAGCATCATTCATTAAAGTCCTACCTCTCAGCCACATAGGATGTAAACCAATTCTTTTCTCACAGGCTGGATTTTAAATTATAGTCTATTAAAAACTTGTGAGCATTCTTTTTCAGAAATCGTCTATCAAGGATGCTGAGATGGCTCTGTGGTTAAGAGTACTTGCTGCTCTTCCAGAGGATCAGAGTTTGGTTCCCAGCACCACTGCTGGGAAGTTTGCATCCATGTGTAATTCCAGTTCAAGGGGATTTGACACATTCTTCACCAAGGTCATCATGGTCTACTGCACACTTATGACACACATTCGTCACCAACCCTGTACAAATTTACAAAAAAAAAGAAATAAAAGAAAAGAAAAAAGAAATAAAAGAAAAGAAACAAAATATTAGCTAACAAAATTAGCTAACAATTAAAGCAATGTTTCTTCTCATAGCATCACAGGAACTGGTTCTTGGGACCCAATTTCTGTATTATTGTTCTACTATGAAAGATGTAGACTGTCATGAACTTAAAAACAACTGGCTACCTGATGATAAGACATTCTGAGGGGAATGTGAAAATGGTACTACCACTTTTGAGAACTGTTTGTCAGAATCTTACAAAATTATTGTAGCCTTTAAATTACTAGAAACAATACAAGTGTCTATCTCAGACTAATGAGAAAATTATAGCACATCAATAAAGTGGAACATTCTTCATCAGTAAAAGGAGCTAAAGCATCCGAACATACAAATAGTATAGGTTAATCTAAAGGACTTTACATGAAGTGAAAGAACTGTAAAATTAAAAAAGGTGCATGTAGAATGATTCCACTGGAGTAAGATTCTAGAACAGTCAAAACTAATCTACAGAGATCAGAAGTGAGGGTTTCTGGGAGGTTTGATTGCAGCGACTCACTGGTGGAGAAACTTGGAATGATTAAAATATCCTTTGTGGGATGGAGGGATAGCTCAGTCAGAAAAGTGCTATGTATGCAGAGGGCTTAATTTTGACGCCCCCCATTAAAATGTTTGGGCATGGTGGCATGGGTCTCTGATCCCAGAGCTATGGTAGCAGAGACAGGCAGATACCTGGCAACATGCTGGGCCAGCCAGTCTGGCGAGCTCTAGACTAAGGAGAGGCTCTGTCTCAGAACAAGCAGGGCAGCTTCTGAAGAACAAAGCTTGAGCTATACCCTTCACATGAACATCCACAGTATTCATATGAATCTGCATGCACATGCAGCTACTGCATACACACACACACACACACACACACACAAAGTGCCTTGCTACAATTCAAATGTTATTTTTATAAAGGACATGTTTCAAAATGCATCAAAATATGTACATGTAATGGCTTTGCCTGTCATATGCACTGTCCATTTATAAAGTTAACTTTAGAAGAAACCAAGCCTCAAAGACCCCATAAGCACACAGTAGAATAAGCCTTTTGACTGGGTAATGTTAGTACTTATCATGTATTTTTTTTTATCAGATGGTTGAGAGTTTCAATAAATGGTAGGGCTATCCAGCAGAGATTCCAGCACAAGATCTGAGTAAACTGGAGACAACCCACACGCAAGATAAACCCACGGCTTCTCACTGCACTGTGTTCCAATAAAGCAGATACAGAAATTGCCAAATCCTTTAAGAATGAGAAACAGCTTCGCGGTGATCCAATTCCATCAGTCTTATCCTAGATAAAGTTTATGTTATTGCTTCAGAGTTTGCCCAGAGTTAGCCTCATGGAAAGAACATTCTGTTTACTTTTTATTTTTTAGTAACTCATTTTTGTTCTTATTAGGAATACTGCCTGTCTTTACCACATATCTATTGTTTAACTTGGGGTAATTTGGGGAAGGGTGTCTTGAGCAATCAATCAGTTAAACCTAAGCAAAGCAAATGATGTGACAGTGGTGAACTGTGGTATCGAGGAACAGTTTGGAGAATTAGACTCAGATTTCAGGGATGCTGCTCCCTAAGGGGAATTACTTAATTTCCACGGAGTTGAGTTTACACACTTGTTAAATGGGGACAGAACACAGTCATGAGCCTATGGCTCAGGCGCTGTAGCTGTGGCAGAGAACAGGAGAGGCACTCCTCTATGTGAGTGTGATAGGAAGCGTGGGGATTAATACGAAAAACAGAGAGAGGAAGGCAGACTGTGATCACGGCATTTCCTGATTAAATTATTAGATTATTTTCTCATTATATTGCAGATATGCTAACAGTATGACATTGTCATATAACTTTTTCCATTTTGAAACAAAGACCTGTCCTGACTGTCTGAGAAGGAGAGACAGATTGGGAGCAAGGAACTTGGAAGGACATTTGCTTGATAATCCACTCCCTGACAGACATCTTTTGACAGGGAGATCAAAGGCTAAAAGGAAGCTTGCCTGCCAAGGCTTCTGATAGATAAGGGTCTAGAGGTTCTTCGGGGATTTTGCTCTTCTTTAAATAGAAGGCTTCCATCTGTCTGAGATGGAAGTATTCTCCTCAACTGTGAAGATGCAACCAAGATTATATAAATTACTGATAAGAAAATGTAATTTCCTATGGAAAGTTAATGGCAAGCACTTCTGTCTGTGTTTTTGAAACCCTGACTTGTATCAGTCATTCATGTTTAGGTATGTATTCATTGATACTCCTGGTTAGCACTTTCAGTAAAAGGGGCTCCTGTGACAAGTCAGCTAAGTACAGAGCACTGCAGCCTGTTCCTGTCACCCGAGGGTGGCAATTGGAATGACTGTGAATATGTCACCTGTAGTAAGTGCAGATTAACTGTAAGTCACATATCTACTGGGAAAAAGAAACCACTACCCAGGGATTTGTAGTGATGTCAGAAGAAACCAGAGTGTAAATGGACAGAAATAAAACAGGACAATGCAGTTCATGCAATATAGCAAAGTGAGCTGTTGACAACATGCTCGGCACACTTTTTCATGAAAGTTTTAGGCTGTCTGTGTTTCTAACTGTGCCAGTTATGTGGTCATCATCTTCTCCCTCCCAACTTCCTCCCTTCCTCCCTCGCGCTCTCTCTCTCTCTCCCTCCTTCCTGCCCTCCCTCCCTTCCTTCTTTCAGTTAATATAGGGTCTCATGAAGCTTCAAATCTCCTATGTGTCTCAGACTGGCCTTGAAATCCTGATCTCCTTGTTTCTGACTCCCAAAGGCTAGGATTATAATCACAAGTCACTATGAACAGCTTTCCTTTTGACTTTCTAAATGGAGGGTTGAAGGCAAGTTAGGCAGGCATTCTACCACTAGCTTACATTTCCCTGAAAAAAAAAATATATATTTATATGTATATATATATATATATATATATATATATACATACATCTTGGAGATAGGGTCTTAAAAAGTCTTCCAGGATGTTCTTAAGCTCTCTCTAGAGTCTAGGCGGTACTTCAGGTTGTAGTACTCGTTCCTGAACCTCCTGGATATCTGAGAATACAGTCCTGTCACTGCAAGCCTAGCCTCAACGGTCTCTTTTGTAGCCATTCCACAATGTTTTTGTTTGTTTGTTTATTTTTGAGAGAGCAGCCACAACAGGCATTGCGCAGACAGTATGGCCATAAAACTCTGTTTATGTGCACTAAAATTTGAGTTTTCTATCATTTTTATGCACTACCAGTTCTTTTCAATCATTTAAACACATAAAAAATCATTCATTGCTTTCCAACCATGCAAAGACAATATGTTGCATCAAGCTTCAGTCTCAGAAACCAGGCTTGTTTGCAGGACACGTTGCACAGTGCTTTGTGATTCTCAGCCATTATCCTCATATTTCAAATATGGATCCATTATGAACACTATTTATGTTCTGCCCTGGATTTAGTGTATTACTTAGGTTGTTCAAATAGTTTCACACCACAACCCAAGAAAACAGTAGTATTAACTTTTTCTATTTTTATTTTTATTAATTACAGTTTATTCACTTTGTATCCCCCCTGTAGCTCTCTCCCTCCTCTCCTCCCCGGTAGAATTATTTTCAGAGGCAGAAACTAAATATTCTCCGTATTAAATAACTTGACCATCGTTACAGATCTAGGAAGACAGAGTGCTGGGATTTGCATCTGGTCTCTTGGTGGTTAGAGACTCACATCTTTCTGAAGCTGACAGAGTGTGAATGAATGGTGTGGTGTCGCCTTTAACTTCTGTAGGAAGTACCATTCACACCCTTTAGTCAGTAGACTCATGGATCTGTCACCATTCACCAAGAACTGTCACTCCTCTGCCTTTTACAGCTGCTGAATTTTCAGTAATGCTCAGCAAGCTGCTCAGAAAGCTTTCTACTTAATTGCAACACCAAGGGGTATTTTCCAGGGGCCTGAGAGGATTTGGATGTTGTGATTTCCCTTCTACAAAGCACTCTTGCCAGGATGTGGTGATTGGGAAAGAATTTCCTAATTTTCTTAGGAGAAACAAAATCTATAGAATTTAATAGTTTGAACACCAGCAGCTCTCGCTTATTTCTCCCACAACTTTAAATGCATAATAAGTACATGTAATTGGACTAGAGTGGCAGAAAACTTAGAAATCCAGTCACATCACTCTCTAGCTTCAATTCCTGTAATGGCTTTGTTCTACATTTGAAATAAAAACCTGTCATCTGTAATGACCTCCAGGATCCTACAGCAGCAGCCCTTTGCTTACCTGTCTGGTGTAATCCTAATATCCCACTAAGCTTTTGTTTCTCCAGTGACCTTGTTTCCTTTGCACCTGTGAACATGCTTTGATGATCTTTCCTCTGAGTCGTTTCTTGCCTTTTGGGTTTCAGCTCCCACCTTTACTCTTCAGAGCCATCTTTCTGAAGCACACTCATTTATTGCTGTGCTCCGCCTCACCTCCCTCCATCCCTGCATCTCCCACTATCGTTTTATTTTAGTCATAGTGCATTCTCCTATTTAAGATAATCTTTGGGGTGGGGGAAAGGTTCAGTCGAGTGATTCACTTGTAAGCCTGAGGATCTGACTTTGGTCCTTGAAACCCACATGAAAAACTTGGTATGGTGCCAGGTGCTTGTAATCTCAGCACTGGAGATACAGAGACAGGCAGACCCCTGGGTTTCACTGGCCAGCAGGACTGAACTAATTGATAAGCTCCAGACCAGGGAGAGACCCTTTCTCAAAGAACAAAGTGGGGGCACCTGAGGAACACATCTGAGGATGCCCTCTGTCCTACACCCATGCGCACACGCGCACGTGTACACACACACACACACACACACACACACTTACCAATTTGTGACTTTCTTTTTTTTTTTTTTAAATTTATTTATTTTTATCTCAGTCACAGGTTAGGTACTTTGAATCCCAGGCATAGCCCCCTCCCCCATTCCCTCCTACCCTCCCACTCCCTCCCTCATCTCCTTCTTCCCCGCCCCCTCCA
>CM053757.1:36141344-36173858 GCA_028658305.1 Pachyuromys duprasi | reverse complement strand
TTCCGCTCACCTGGCACTCACAATGCTGGCGTTTTAGGTCCCAGAGTTCAGTCTCCTGGTCGCTGCGTTGTTTCTGCTCTCCTACTCCTCAGACACAGTGTTCTCTGGTGGCAGCCATCTTGGATCTCCGCATACCAATTTGTGACTTTCTTTAATTGGTTGTATGCCACTTTCTAGTCATGTGCCAGATCCAGGAGCGATGTTCTTGTCTCCACTGTTCACTCTCTGTTTAGGGCACACGTGCATTGTTCACTTAATAAAGAAGACTGACTGTTCTGGAAAAGAATGTGCTAGGCCTTACCCTTATTGGCTAGCTTTAGGCTTTGTCAGTCCTCAGATGCTGCAGAAAAATGTTGAAAAGCAGTAGGGGTCTTCTTGGTCAACAAATATGAACTTGGATTTATTCTGCTTTCTTCTCTAAGCCTCAAACTCATTATTAATGTGTCACCAGTTGGCAAGTTTTAGATTTCTCAAATAAGTCTATAAAAAAATGAACATTTTATTGCACAATAAGCCATTGATTTATATGCCCCCAGAAGATGTGTATTTGTTTCAGAATATATATTCAATAGAGGCAAGCACAGCTTTCACCTGGGGTGTGGCATATTTAGATAAAAACTGAATATGCTCCACTTGGTGTCTCATCTAAATCTGGGTATAAAAAAGGCACATAAAATTAGCACGCTGTTAAAAATGAACCAAACTAGGTACACAGCTATAAAGAGGCGCTTGCATCACCTCAAGCGTGGGAATGATGGAGGCAGTGGGGGATCTCTGGCTTCCTTGGAGTGTAAAGGCATCATGTCAAAGCTCCTGAGGGCCCGTGCTGTCATCAGTTTATAGAGAGCACATGAGAATGTTGTAGTTAAAAGAACGTTAAAGCAGAGAGACATAAGCCAATATTCTAGTTCCCACATGATATCCATGGAAAATCTCAGTGACTCACTTTGTGCAATAAGGTATGCAGGAAGGGCCTGGAGAAATAGATCAGCAGTTAAGAGCTCTTGATACTCATCCAAAGGACTCAGGGTTCATCCCTCAGCACCCACATCTGGTAGCTTTCAACCACCTGTAACTCCATTTCCAGGGGATCCAAATGTCTTCTGCCCTCCACGGTTACCTTTACAGGCAAAAATGTAGTGCAGAGAAAACATAATTCCAGAAGAGTCAGTGGTTCACATGATTTACTAGTTTCCTTTTTGTTGTTGTGACCAAAAGCAGCTTACAGAAGAAAAGGCTTCATTTGACTTACATTTCCAATCATCTTCTGTCATTAAGGAAGTCAAGGGAGGAACCTAAGACAGGAACCTGAAGCAGAAACCACAAAGAAATACTTACTGCTTCTTCACTAGGGATCATACTCCATTAGCTTCCTTACATGGCCCTGGAGCACCTCCTCACACATGTCTACATGTCACTCTGAGCTCTTTTTGAGGCTCTTTTTCCAGGTAGGTCTAGGCTGTGTCCAGTTGACAGTTAAAGTTGATGAGGACAGGTGACACTAAATATCTTGGACCTTGTACTTGGCACACCCTTGAACAAAATCTGTCTCCCAAATCAAGGAAAGAATATTTATGCGAATATCAGGAGACCTATGGTCATCTCCTCTCTCTGTCAGTCTGTATGTTTCTCTGAGCCGATTGCTTGATATTTGTAGGATTGAACACAGAATGTGTTTACGGAGTTTGTTTATGAGATTAAAATATAGAAAAATATTTCCTAAGAAATACTCACAAAACAAAGTCCTTATAAGGTTGTCAGCTCTTGGAGGAAACACCTGCCTTATGTACTAGGGATTATAAAATAAAGTGTAAGATTTATGCTTTCTCTCATAAAGTATAATGCAGCCGGAATATGAGATGAACACATTTGAAACTGTGATTATGAAGAGAAAACTATAAGATGTAAAATAGTAATGGCCCTAATATGATATGGTACCCACAATCAAAAAGGAAGGAAAATGATGAAGGCTAGAATAATCAGGAGGGCATATTTCTTATCTAGATCACAGTGTTTAGTCCTTGCATGGTAAAAAACTTTCAGTAAAATGAAGAGAAAGTAAAATGCATTTCTGAAAAAAAATGGCATTAGAAAAATTTGAAATGCATTTAGGCAGTTTATGGCCTAGTGTTGAACAATGCAGATAATGGTTTTACATAACATACTTTATTAGAGTTAAGTTTGCTTGCTGAGCCTAGTATATGGAGAATCAGCAACAAAATAGCACCAATTATCCAACCAGAAATTTTTTCACATAGTTCTTTCAATGGATTCCTTTGGGTTCACTAGGTTGTAATTTTAATATATTTTTTATTTATTACAATTTATTCACTTTGTATCCCAGATGTAGCCCCCACCCTTGTCCCCTCCCAATCCCATCTCCCCCTTCCCTCATCTTCTCCCATACCACTTACCCAGTCCACTGATAGGGGAGGTCCTCCTCCCCTTCCATCTCACACTAGCCTATCAGGTCTCATCAGGATTGTTTTTCATGGTCTTCCTCTGTGGTCTGGTAAGGCTGCCTCCCTGCACAGGGGGAGGTGATCAAAGAGCCAGCCACTGGGTTCATGTTAAGAGACAGTCCCTGTTCCTCTTCTTAGGGAACCCATTTGGAGACTGAGCTCCCACAGGCTACATCTGCATGCAGGGGTTCTCTATTATCTCCATGAATGGTCTTTGGTTGGAGTACCAATCAGTTTCACGAAAGAACCCTGGGCCCAGTTTTTTTTTTTCTGTTACTCTCCTTGTGGAGCTTCTGGCCCCTCCAGGTCTTCATATCTCCCTCTTCTTTTATAAGATTCCCTGCACTCTGCCCAAAGTTTGGCTATGAGTCTCAACATATGTTTTCATACCCTTCTGGGTAGAGTCTTTCAGAAGCCCTCTGTGTAGGCTCCTGTTTTGTTCCTTGTTTTCACCTTCTTCCAATGTCCATTTCATTTGCCTTTCTGAATGAGGATTCAGAACTACCCAGGGTCTTCTTGATTAGCTTCTTTAGGTGTACAGATTTTAGTATGTTTATCCTATATTATATGTCTAATATCCACTTATAAGTGAGTATATACCATGTGTGTCTTTCTGCTTCTGGGATGCCTCACTCAGGATGATCTTTTCTAATTGCCACCATTTGCCTGCAAATTTCATAATTTCCTAGGTTTTAATTGCTGAGTAGTATTCCATTGTGTAAATGTGCCACAATTTTGCTGATAAACACCTTCAGCAAAGTGGCCGAATACTAAATCAACTGAAAAAAAAATCAATAGCTCTCCTGTATACAAAAGACAAATGGGCTAAGAAAGAAATTAGGGGAACAACACCCTCCACAATAGCCACAAAAGACATAACGTACCTTGTTGTGACTCTAACCAAACAAATCAAAGACTTGTATGAAAAAACTTCCAGTCTCTGAAAAAAGAAATAGAAGAAGATATCAGATGATGGAAAGATCTCCCATGCTTATGGCTTGGCAGGATCAAGATAGTAAACATGTCCATCTTTCCAAAAGCTCACTAGGTTGTTAACGGAAGACATTTAAAATATTGAAAAATCCATACATGGGCTGATTTGTGTCCTGCTGTACCAGTGTCTTCTCTATCCCATCTTAAACATAACTTCTCTTGAGATAAAGAAAATGATCCTCTGCAGATCCAGACTCATTTCTACATATAGCACCCAAGGTTGAAGAAAATCCAAGGCATCTTCATGAAAAATGTTCTAGACAAGATTCTGGTTGACCCAATTGAATGTATGACCACCCCAGGGCAAATCATTGAGGTCAATGATTTTGGGTATACTAGTTGACTAGACCTATGTCAATATGAACACACACTTGAATGTGAGCAATCTAGTTGTCCCATTTATATTACTTTGTATACATTCTTCATTGGAAGGAAAGATACCATTTTTAGCCAAAATAACAAAAAAGAAATTTTTGGTAGGGAAAATCAATTGATGCCATGGCACCAATTTTAGTAAATTGTTTTCAGCTCCATCTCTCAGAGAAGAAACTGGATCTTGGAGATGTTAGGGATTCCTGGTCAAGATCAAATATACAAAGAAGTAATAGATCCAGGATCTAAGTCTCAGTCTGAAGAAATTTCCATAACCACTAGGGTTTCTTGTTCTTAGTTTTCTTTCTGGTATTAATTTCTCTGCAGTGTTTATCTCTCATGACTGTGGCATCTAATTCATGTTTTAAAAATGGAATCCAGGACTTGTTTCAGTAAGTAGTAGGTGTGAGTCTTTAATTACTCCCCCTTCTTATCTAAATATTTTTTCTGTCTTTGGGTAATTGGCTAATCATGGATCACAGTCTTATTGGAGAAGCATAAGATTGCTGGAGGTGAAATTTGCATTCTGACTTCAGTGGAGGGACAGGTATATGAGCTGGGCTTCAGTCTGCACTCACCCAGACTCCTAAAGAAGAGAAAGAGCCTCTGAGAGCCCTGTTCATTTAGTACAGGTGGTTAAAATAAGGGTATATTCTCAGAGTTTCAGGGACAATGGCTGGTCATGGATTCACTGTCCAGCCTGGCCATAGCAAGAAGTGGGTATTACGTGTTTGAGTGTTGCTCCTGGTAAAGTCATGACTGAGTCTAGTGCACTGATCATTTGGCAAGCCCCCAACATCCTTCTAATGAATTCTTTTCTACTTAGATTGACTGGAGTTTCTGGAAGCTGAGAACCCCATCTGACATAGAACAGAGAGAATGGCCTGGTTGCTTATCCTCTCTTCTGGTGCCAAAACAAAAAAGAGAGAACCTTTGTGAGTAAAGTTAGTGCGTATGGTCTACACAGCTCCATCTGCCTCTCCTTTCTCCTTTTCTGCTGTCCCATTTTCTAGAGACCTTTGCTATCTGAGGATGAAATTTGAATCAGACAGAGGTGCTGCAATGATCATCCAACTGACTGTGTCTCTCATTGCTGGTGAGATCAGGCACTTTATTGAATTCCATTTATGGCTTTCCCTCCTTCTGGGAATCCCTGTTTTCTTCTGTACGCATGACTCTTTCATTCTTCCTGAAAGTGTTTTGCAAAACTTGCAATTAAGAATAACTTTGATTCTGACTTCAAGTTCAAACACAAATGCATAGCACAGCAAGAACAGACCTGGCCTTGAATGCATTCATGAACTCAACCCCAAGCTCATTATGAAGGATGTGACTTGCATCAGTGGCTGGCCTTTCCTCTAGGGAATTAGAATGGATGCCCTTTTAGATAGAGGTTCACTCCCAATAAAATATAGGAGCTTTAAGCCCAAGCCTCTCAGAGATGTAGTATGCCAACCAACTCTGTAAGAGACTTGACCTGAAACAGTGTATTTATGAGCTGTTTGCTGAGGTAAAACTGCTTAATTTGAGGGAGCTGCTTCAGAAGATGTAAGCTGGTAGAGGAGGCAGGGCAGAGTTGTATTAGGAAGAGATTT
Organism: Pachyuromys duprasi; assembly: GCA_028658305.1. Lineage (NCBI taxonomy): Eukaryota > Metazoa > Chordata > Mammalia > Rodentia > Muridae > Pachyuromys > Pachyuromys duprasi. Next base: position 36,168,436 of record CM053757.1, on the reverse strand, counting down.
TGTGGGTACATTTGTATGTTAGCTTCCATGCTGAGGCTCCCCCTTCCCCTCCCCCCTTGGTTTGGACATTCTGAAATCCATCCTCAACTGGGGTGTATTTACATAATTTGGTGGGGTTTTTTGTTGTTGTTGTTGTTTTTTTTTTAAGAAAAAGATTAAAAGTAGTCCTTGAGGTATTTAAAGACATTATTCTTTGAGGATACAGATAGCTATCCCAGCCTCTGCATTAACATTTCAATATAATACTTTATACTTGTTTTTTTTTCCCATTTCACTTTTCTGTTTTCCATGCACAAAAGAGGATGAAAGATGTATAGAAAAGAGCAAACTTAAATAGTGACCTTACACTAATGAACGGAGAAAGTATTGTCTAGTTCATGCAAACCGTGATTCCAAATCATACCCAGACACCTGGCTTTTTCCTTACACTAACGAACAGAGAAAGTATTGTCTAGTTCATGCAAACCATGATTCTAAATCATACCCAGACACCTGGCTTTTTCTTTCTCATGTTAACAATAGAATTAAGAAGTCTGTAGCCTCACAGAAGGATATAAGTTTTCAAACCAGATATCTAAAATAGGAACATTAGGAGCCAGTCACTGTAGCTGGAGTGATGGCTCAGCGGTTAAGAGCACTGGCTGCTCTTTCAGAAGGCTCAAGTTCCATTCCCAGCCTCAACGTGGTAGCTGACAAACATCTGTAACTCCAGTTCTGGGTGATCTGGTGCTGTCTGGCACTGGGCATGTGTACGGTGTACAGATATGCATGCATGTATACAAACACATACTCATGCAGGTATTTACACACAAACATACATGTACACAACACATATGATAATAAAGTAATCTCTAAAAATAAACATTTCCTGGTTATCTACAATAGTTTAGGCACAATATAAGACACGGGATTATAAAGAAGAATAAATCTCACCTCTGACTTAAAGGATCTCTTAGGTCAGAAGACAGAAATAGATCTGGGCTTGATTTAAATGCAATTCTATTAGCTTGTATTTATTCAACATTGATCTTATTAAAAGATCATGTATCATCTCACTTAATCCTGCCTAGGATCCTGGCATAAGACCTACTGTTATGTTCACTTTTTGCCTAAGAAAGTTGAGGCTTCTAAGAGATAAGTCTCTTCACCCATGTCAAACAGAACTCTAGGGCAGGTCTGTTTTCTGTATATTAAACTACTGTTAAGTGTAAAAATAGATTTATCTCCATAAACTTAAAATAGAGGGTTTTAAGCTGGAGAGGTGGCTCAGCATTTAAGAGTACTGTTGCTCTTGCAGAGGATCCAGGTTCCACACCACTGCAGTTTGGGAGGTTTTCATGTACTCCTCTGATCTCTGTGGGCATCAGGAAAATATGTGGTATATATACATACATGTAGACAAAACAAATTTCACTTCCAGCACATAAAATAATTCCTTAAATTTTTTTCTTCTCTCATACATTACATTCTGCAAGCAGTTTCTCCTCCCTCCTTTCCTCCCAGAACCCTCTCCCCTATCTCCCAGATCCACTCCTCCTCTCTTTGCTTTCAGAAAAGAGTAGGCCTATCAGGGATGTCAATGGAACATGGCATAACAAGATGCAATAAGACTAGGCACAAATACTCATATCAAAGCTAGATGAGGCAACCCCATAGGAAGAAAAGGGTCCCAAGAACAAGCAAGACAAGAGAATCATGGACACCTCTCTGCCACAATCCCACTGTTACAAATCTCACAAGAACACAATACTATATAGCCATAATATATATAGAGAGTACATATGTAGTATAGACCCATGCACTCTCTCCTTGATTGCATAAAATAAATCTTAAAATTATTTTTTTAGAGGTATGCTGCTATCTCAGGGGTTTTTTTGTAAAGAGGAATTAGGTAAGAATGTAAAAAGCTGTAATGTTGTAGAGATTAACATCACACAAAATGTAAAGGAATAAAGTATAAGACTTCAAAGACAAAGATAACATCTGTTTAGAAAAGTGAAATCTGAATGGTAGAAGTGGTTCTTTGGGCAGAGATGTATGTCCTACAACACCAAAAATCTACACATCCTTTTAGAGCAAATCAGGTTATAAAACAATAACTGCTTTTTTGTTTCCATTCCTTGGGGTCATACTGACAGTCTGCAATGTACTTACTGAAGCTGGTGTCGTGGAAGAGCAGACCAGGCAGTTCTGGATCAAGCAATGTTCATTCCTGTTCTACGTGTGGTGCATGAACCAATGGCAGTAACAAGTAAATCATTCCAAGACCAATCTAAAAACAGAACACACTTTTTTCTTCATTTGTAAGCATAATTACTCTTAAACATGACACATTACTCTCATTTGTGGTAAACCTTCAGGTAGGGAGCCACTCTGTCATCTTCTGGGCCAGGGTGTTCTCCTATCCGGTAAGCCTATTACTCCTCAATGAAATAGTGGATTTATGATTCAACAGCAGGGTATTTTAAAGGTTACCTGAAGGATTTTTGCATGCCATCTCCGAGAAAACCACCACAAAAATATATCTTTCCTATTTCAAAACTCAAAGAAAAAATGTGTTTGCATAGGAGTCCATTGATAGCCCCCAAGAACTGCCGTGACTGTTTAGATATCACTCCCAAAAGTCGGTATTGGAGGGAAAAATGAAAGGAATATTCATAGTTCTGTTGCCACTTAAGCATGCAAATATTTGTTATTGTTAAATACTGTTAAAATTGCTACAGTAAGACATCCGTCTATCATGAGCAAGAACTTGGCGATGTGTGGTCAGTGTCTTCTTTCTGTTTACTATTTGATGGATTGCAATGATGTGGTACTAGTTTGAATAGGAATGCCCCCTATGGGCTCAGATATTTAAAGACTTAGCCTCTAGTTACTGGGGGCTGTTTGGATAGGTTTAGGAGGTACAGCCTTGTTGGAGGAAATGCATTGCTGGGAATGAGTTTTGAGAGTTTATAGTCTCATGCTACCTGCACTTCTTTGTCTCTACTTCGTGGCTGTGGCAGAGCATGAGGATGGAAATTCTGAGCTTCCTGTTTCAGCCACCAGGCCTGCCTGCTGCCTTGCCTTCCCACCGTGAAAGGCCTCTTATCTCCCTGGAACTGTAAGCCCAAATAAACCATTTCTTTCATATGTTGCTTTTGTTCATGGTGCTTTATCACAACCACAGAAAAGCAACTAATACAGACGACATTTTCCAAGCAGTATTTGGCATCTGGAGGGTTTGATAAGGAAGTGGTTGAATTACTGATGTGGGTGACATCAGGAAATTTCTTCATTTGAGTCAACTTTGTAGTTTCTTCAGAATGACCCCTAGACTATTCTTTAACCATTGTATGTTATATCACTCTTTCTCCAGTATCTCTGAAGGAGGGCCATTTCCTTGGGATGGAGGGGAGAAAAACAAAACAAAACAAGAAAAACTTGACTTGGACTTGTGTTTTGATCAATGTTATGTTATTTGAAAAAAAAAAGCCCAGATTAAAAATTTAGATTTATTGAGAGAAACATGTGTTTTTGTAGTCTCACTCCGTGGACTTGGATGGCCTGAAACTTGCTATATAGATCACGATGGCCTCAAATCATGGGGACACACCTACCTCTGCTTCTTCAGTGCTGTGATTAAAAGTGTGCCTCACCATTCCTGGCTCTGCAGTCATTCTTTTGCTGATATATCTTCCTGATAGTGTCTTAGATGGAAAACCATGGTCTTTTTACATGACAAAAAAGGGAGGATGTGTCTGCACAGCTCATGGCCTTCAATTGGGCCATACCATATCCATGTCACTACCACAGTGCGAATAGATATGCATGTAAAACAGGCCTCAAGGGCTGTACTCTGTCCCTTTTCATCTTGCAAAGTGAACTTGTTAGCTGCCTCTGAAACAGGTTCCCTGAGGTACATGGGCTACCTTGTACTTGGATGAAGACATATGTTCAGGACCTGTTCAAGGAATTCCCTTGGCACCCAACAAAAGAGATCATAAATGAGTTGATGTCCTTTGCATCCCTACTCCCCGGTCATTCCTCATCCTTGGAAGACTATCCTGGGAAAGAAAAAGACCTAGACTATATTGGATTTTAATAGAATATTTTAACCAATCAACCATCAAGCAGAATAGCAGCCAGTCAATTAATTAAGGGGGAAACCAAGCACAGATTCATCAAAGCCACTATTTTGCTTTCTAATTAGTACTCATCATCACTGTGCTGGGTGTTTTTTTTTTCCCTCCAAATTCATCAAGGTCTGATTTAATTGTCACAAAAGTCTGAATAGAAAATTAACATTGTGAGACATTCCAGGCACATTGGTTCAGAGCAGAAATGATGAGGCGTGCCTCCCTTCTTAGATGAGGGCAATCAAAGTTTCTGATAAGTTTGGGATAATTTGGATAGCAACTCCTGTGGTCTGCACTTCCGTGTCCTAAATTGGAGTGTTGGTTTGAGGGAGGCCCTATGTTTTCTTTTGTAATGACTGCATGGGTCAGTCTCTTCCAATCACAACTGTAGCATGTTGGCTGACATTTGCTAGCTACTATTGCCTTGATTTTTCAAAGACTGCTTCTTTCTTTGAGTGATGTTGTCCTGAATCCCCTTTCTTTCTTTTCTTTCTTTCTTTCTTTCTTTCTTTCTTTCTTTCTTTCTTTCTTTCTTTCTTTCTTTCTTTCTTTCTTTCTTTCTTCCTTCCTTTCTTTCTTTCTCTTTCTTTCTTTCTTTCTTTCTTTCTTTCTTTTTTCTTTCTTTCTGTTGTTGTTTTGTTTTGTTTTTGGTCTGGATGAAAACATAAACCTTAAGATATCACAAATGCTGCCTTTTAAAACATCCTTTATCCCACTCTTCTCTTGTCCCAGGCACTGACTGGCCTGAGCGCTAAGATGCCCATACCAGGTGGAGAACAGAGACTTGTTTCTGGTTCCTCTTCCTCTCCTCCTGTTGCTGCCTGCTATACAACCCATTCTTTTTTTTTTTTTTTTCTGAAGCCAAGGTGATGCCCCTCAATTGAAGTATGATCATATGGTTTTCCTTTCCTGGTAATTTTACCATCATATTTAAGAAAAAGCCCAAAGCTTGTTGGCTAAAGAGCCATAAATATTATTTTTTTCTTTGTCTTTCTCTGCTTCTCTGTCCCTTCTTATGTGTGGGAGTGACTTATCAAAACATGTGTTCACATTCATAACACACCTGCATATATATAGAGAGAGGAAGAGAGAGAGGGAGTGAGAGAGAAACCATGTTGAGCTCTAGCCATGAGTAGTTGGGAGAAGATAGAGGAACGTACACAGAAGATCTGAAAAGGTGCTTTGCTCTGTCACTAGATCTCTTCCCAAACTAGCTCTTCTCAAATCTTAGCTCCACAGAATTATATTATTTCAGCTTCCTGAGTTCAGGGGAATGTGTTTCCACACCCCTGCTGAGTTCTGGAAGCTGATATAGTACCAAAATGTTTATGCATAGCATGCTTTCCTCCATACATACATACTTGTGGAAAGCTTCGTGCCTACAATAGAAACAGGATAAGAGTAACGATAATGACTACTACTATTACTACTAATAATACGGGGCAATTATACAAATAAACTATAATGAAAGCTATGTGGTATGTTCTCTCTCTACCCCATCATTTTATGGTTCTACACATTTCTTCCCTGTCATAGTGTGAGATTCTATAGTAGTCCACTGATGTGAGCTGATTAGCATAGTGTTATGCCGCAGCTCTTATGTTGGAAGTACCATTCCTTAGGCTAGGCTCTGAATGGCAGCTATCACGCTTCTTCAGTCGATCTGATAACCATGTTGGCTGAGTGGCTGATAGGTACCATCTGCAATGTAGGTGAGTGGCAAAACAGGATAACTCAAGTTCTAGTTGGGACAGAGTGGACTGGCGTAAGCTTTAATTTCACTTTTCAGATATGTGTATGATTTAAAGCCCATCATATTTCTGGGAATTTTCTGTGTAAATTTTCAGAATCTGTTGAATGGCACAGTGTGTAGGACCCAGTATAAACTTGCTTTAAAGAAAATTCCAAGCCAATTCCCAGAGATTCAGATTCGGGTCTACCTGAACCAAGAAAGAAAATGGCCAGATTATATCTCTGTCTTTCATCTCATCACTCTGCTTTCTGCTTCTGTTGGAGACACTTTTCTCCATTCAACCAGGGACAGTGATGGACTTCATACCCATCAAATTTGTAATTCCATAAAACAGAGGGTTTTTTCTCTCATTGTTTCTATAACAAATAATTAGAGTAGGAAATATAGTTGTGCTGATTAGTTTTAACTGTCAGCTTGACATGACCTAGAATTGCCTGGAAAGATAGTCTCAACTGAGCAATTATCTGTGTCACCACTTGTCAGTGGTGGAGAGAATCTACATTGTTAACTGATATGGGAGGATGCAGCCTACTGTGTGCAGCACCATTCCCTAGGTTGAACCTTCAACTGTATAAGTGAAGAAAGCTGGCAAAAAGCATGCCAGGACCCATGTGTTTATCCTCTCTTTTCTTGGATGCAATTATGATTTAAGTTCCTGCCTCAGACTCTCTATAATAATGGTCTTGAACCTGGATTGTAAGTCAAATAAACCCTTTCTCTCCTAAGTTACTTGTTAAGGCATTTTACCACATTAATAGAAATGAGACTCGGAAACAGCTAACATTTTTAAAAACATCAACAAATTTAGTTAGGCATACAGGAAAATGTGGCATATTTAAGAATAGACATATACAAATATGATGCTAAATATAAAAATAAAGAATTAGACAATAAAACCCTCAACAATTTGGTAGACTATGTGAAGACTTCTTTTGTGGTTCTGGCTTTAGAGTCTTTTCTACACTGTTATGCAATTTTAAGAGGAACTCAATCTAATTATCTTTACTTACAAAATGAGCTCTAATGATGTTTTATAAGCTATACAAGCTTACCCAGCTAACAAAAAGCAGAGCCAGGTGTATAAATCAGTCAGTACAAGATCATTTTTTCATGAATTCCTCCCTATGCTGGGAAAAGTACTATGCAGGGGGCCAGTGCTTGGCACCTGAGTACCCCACAAGGCAAGGCAACAATAAGCCCTAGAGCTCATCACACACCTCATTGGCAGACAAAGAGATGGGTTTTGGAGAACGTATGTATGTGTTTACTAAAGTGAAGATGTGAGATGTTACAATTAAGACATAAATTAGGGCACCAAATACTTTCTCTTTGGACCCCAGCTGCCTTGCAAACAAGGAGAACTGTATTTCCAAAGGTGTGGCAGTTATGCGCTCAGCCTCCAAACTTTTATCACAAAGCCTTTCTTCCATCAGCAGAGTGTGCTGGTCCGAATTAATCCTGAAGGCTCTCCAACACACAATTTGAAGAGGCCATTTCCCAGGACCTACCATGAAGTGCCTGTAGAAAGCATTAATGATTGCCTCTTGCCTCCATGGTGACAGAGGGAGTAGGCAGACCATCTAGTGCTTTCTAGGGAGTGGTGATAGTTTGGGCTTTATCCAACCAATTGCTTCTATTGTCATTTACTACTTCAGATTGCCCTCTGCCTCACAGAATGAAGCTAGATTGAATTTCCATAAAAAAGAAGAATCCCTCTCCCAGTCTGCTGATAAGAAGGTCCTTCTTCCCTTCCCTCTGATCTAGTCTACCAGGTCTCATCAGGAGTGGCTGCATTGTTTTCTTCTGTGCCTGGTAAGGCTGCTCCCTCCTCAGAGGGAGGTGATCAAAGAGCAGGCCAATCAGTTCATGTCAGACACAGTCCCTGTCCCCATTACTATGGAACCCACTTGGATATTGAACTTCCATTGGCTACCTCTGTGCAGGGGTTCCAGGCCATCTCCATGAGTGGTCTTTGGCAGGAGTATCAGTCTCAGAAAAGACTACTGTGCCCAGACTTTTGGGATCTGTTGCTGTCCTTGTGGAACTCCTGTCCTCTCCAGGTCTTACTATCTTCCACTTCTTTCATAAGATTCCCTGTACTCTGCCCAAACTTTGGCTATGAGTCTCAGCATCTGCCTTGATACCCTGCATGATAGAGATGTTCAGAGACCCTCTGTGGTAGGCTCCTGTCCTGTTCCCTGTTTTCTCCCTCCTCCGATGTCCATTCTCTTTGCCTTTCTCAATGGGGATTGAGCATCTTATCCAGGATCCTCCCTTGTGATTAGCTTCCTTAGGTGTACAGATTTTAAGGGAGGGTGGGATTGGTAGGGGAGGAGGAAGGGAGGTACAGGGGGGAATCAAAGAGAATAAACTGTAATTAATAAAAATAAAAATAATTAAATGAAAAAGAGATCACTTTATTGTATCACCACATTACATAACTATATATTTGTTTATCATCACCTTCAACAGTGGTGAAAATTACTAAAATGAAATTTTCCTTGACATAAATAATGTAAGAGGTATCTCATACTTAAGATTGGTATTTCTTGATATACAAAGAAGCTTTTAAAATATCATGAAAAATATTTGTCTATTTGGAAGTAATTGTTATAATTATAAAAATTTTAATTTTCTAAAGTTAAAAAAAAGAAGAATCCTTCCAGAGCTTGGAAGAAGCCCTCCTTGAAATTAGCCAGTGATGTAATCTGCTCTATAAATGAGAATTTCTCTTTGATGTCTTTGGGAGTTGACAAAGAAGGGATTTACCTTTCAACTTTCCACCCCTCTTTTCCATTATTCCCCTCCTCTAAGTTGCATTTATTTTATTCGTGGCTGAGGTAGCCTTTATTGATGTAGTTTAGACTCATGCAGGAAGGTTCTAGAATCTTCCCTTTCCCTCTTTTTAAAAACTTTTCTGTGTCTACAAATCCTGAAGCACAGATATTTCTCCCATAGTTGAGTTCTACTTGAGTCCCACAGACTTCCAATCTAAAGAGCCCTTCTCTGATTTCCCCTTTGGGCTCAGGGCATCCAGTCTTGGATGGAACATGGCTGTATATGTCTGCAGAGAGGTGACCAATAAGTGCCATGGATGGAAAACCAGATCTGATTTCTAATATTGTGGAGACTCTGCTGTCTTGTGCTTATCCCCTGAGCCTCTGAGATTTGTCTGGGTCCATTTGATCTGACCCCCCCTTTTTTAAATCATTTTTTAAAAATTTTAACATTTTTATTTTATATTAATCACAGGTAGCCCCCTCCCGCATTCCCTCCCTATCCCCTCCTTCCCTCCCTTATCTCCTCCCTGTCCCTTTCCAAGTCCACTGATAGGGGAGGACCTCCTCCCCTTCCATCTAACTCTAGATTATCAGGTCTCTTCAGGAATGGCTGCAATGTCCTCTTCTGTGGCCTAGCAAGGCTGCTCCTCCCTCGGGGGGTTCGGGAGGTCGAAGAGCCAGCCATTGAGTTCATGTCCAAAATAGTCCCTGTTCCCCTTACTAGTGTACCCACTTGGATATTGAGCTACCATTTGCTACATACAAGCAGGGGGTCTAGGTTATATCCATACATGGTCCTGGTTGGAGAGACAGTCTCATAAAAGACCCCTGCCTGTGCCCTGTCCTCTCCAGGTCATACTAACTCCCCCTTCTTTCATATATGATCTGACCCCTTTAAGCACAAAGACTATGACAAGCAAGTGTCAAGGTGCTGAATACATGAAGGGTGGACTTGTAAATTGCATGTGTCAGGCTGGCCTTAGGAAATTTATGGTATGTTATACTCTTCTTGGTTTGACTCAAGGAAAAATTTCTAAAGAACAAAGTGTGTAAATATTTATGGTTTATGGTCTAGGTTCCATCCTGTTCTTTTGTGAATAAACTCTGCTATATTGTTGCACTGTGGTTTGAATGTGTCCCCTTAACTCTGAAGATGATGGTAGGGTCTCTCTCTCTCTCTCTCTCTGTGTGTGTGTGTGTGTGTGTGTGTACTGTGATTAGGCTGTAAGGACTATGCTCTCATGAGCAGGATTGATACCGTCATTAAAAAAGAAAATCTTAGAGAGCCACCTGATCCTTCTGTGCCTTTTGCTTTCTGATAACATATCTATCCCTGTCCCCTCTGAACAGTGTAGCAACAAGCTTCCATTATAGAAAAAGAACAGCCCTCACCAGATGGCATACCTACCCTTTCCATCTCTCCTTAAGTGAGAAGACCAAAGAAAGAGTCTCGTCGGACACTGAACCTGTTTGTGCTTTTTATGTGCACCTCCTTGTCTCCAGAATAGTTTCATTTCTACCTTACCTTACCTACTATTAGGTGTTTAGTTGTGGCCGCACAGACAGACTAAGGCATGTCATATTCTTCCAGATACCACCTTCAAGGAAAACACTTTAAAAACATCGCCTACCTCAACAGTAATAATGGTGACATCATTTTGAAATAAGACCATGTTAAGCTATAAAGTATGAACATTTGAGATTAACTTCCTTTCCTCATTTAGAACCAATTCCTTGTGAAAACAGCCGGTGGAAAGATTGATGGCTAGGAACATCTCATGGGAAGATTTATTCTGAAAGTTCAGGGTTGGGCAGATGCTGACAAAGTCACATTACCGTTTCTGAAGAAGAATTCTATTTGTTGCAAAGGAGTTTTTGATATGAATAAATCTATATTCCGTAAGCGCTGACAACACTGGCTTATACTACAGCTTTATTTACATGGCCACATTCACACAAAGGCTTACCAACTGATGGGTTTATCAGTTGCCCTAAACAACGAATGCAACTGTTTTTTCCATCCATCAACAGGTAAGTTTTGAGAACTTTGTGCATGATAGGGCTTGGGCTGTATCTTACACCTGTAACACTGAACATGACAAAGGTTCTTGTTCTTCTGCATCAGGGAGTAATGAATGATGGATGCATGAGAACATCTGAATCCTAAGCCCAGGACTTGTGAATGCCCCCTCAAATTGTAGAAAGGAATTTGCAGATGGAAGTAAGCTAAGTAATCCAATCAATGTCATTGGAGTCATTAACAATATATATAAGAGGTTGGTTCAGTTGCAGATGTCTATTAGAAGCTGATGATGTGACATTCTTCCCTGAGCTCTCCACAGTGAACTCATCCTTTTGACACTTTGATTTTAGACTTTTGATCTCCAGAAACGCAAAAGAATAAGATCCTGTTGTTTAAAGCCACTGAGTTTATGGCAATGGGTTAAAACAGTAATTGGAAACTAATACAGGAGCCCATTTTCCATATATAAGAACAATCAATGCTGATCTACAGGAATCTAGTGGTATTGGTGGGAGATGTAGTCTCACTGTGCATTTGCATCTTATGCTCACAGGATGCTGATCATCTTTTATCTCTATTGAACAAATGCCAACATGGCTTTTAATCACCATGCCAATCAAAATTGTCCCTGTGCCTCTCTAAAACATTTCCTCTGACCACAGACTGCTGATTTGAGTTGTATAAAGTTGCAAGAAGACACTGAAATGGAATAACTGAAGTCCTGGGGTTCCCATTGCTGTGCAGGGATGCCTTCTCCCAAATGGTCAGACCTAAGTTGATGCTGAGTGACTGAAATGAAGCAGGTCTGTAAAACTCTGTGGAATGGCATTTCAGGTATTAAAACTACATCATTTTTTGTAAAGGTCCCCAGGTAGGACTGAATTTTGTTGGAAGAACAGACATTTGCAGTGGCTGTTGCTTGGACCAAGGAGAAAAACATAGAAAAGGAGCCATAAAGGAGACAGGGTCTTCTCATCAGGACACAGGAAAGAGTATGACTTTGATTTTGAGATATAAACTAAGAATAACTCTAGGGATAAGGAGAGGTAGGAAAAAGACAGGCTTGAGAAGTTTGAGAAAATGGAGTAGGTCTTTGGAAGGATCAGAAGAGTTAGTGTGGGTGATCAAAGTGATACTCATTGCATATTTCACTTTTATGCACAAATTTTAATATATTACCTAAAGAATCTAATTCAAAGGGAGGAATAGATGAAAGAGAGAAAGAAAAAGGGAAAAGAAGAAAAGGAATGTACTGTTCCATTAGAATTTTAAAAAAATACTCATAAAGCTGCTGAAGGAACCTCTTTAGGTTGCTGAGAGATTGTTTACAAGATGCATTTGCTTACCTCTCCTTTTCTTAGTATAGTTTACCCAACACCTGGGAGCTAGGAAAGGTTTCCGTTCTCTCTCTCTCTCTCTCTCTCTCTCTCTCTCTCTCTCTCTCTCTCTCTCTCTCCTTCTTTCTCTTCTCCTCCTCTGCTTCCTCTTCCTCCTCCTCTTCTTCTTGTTCTTCTTCTCCCTTTTTAATTTCCATGAAGAAATCCTGGTTTCAGGGAAAGATCCAAAGTCCACATCTATTAATTTGTAGATGTGAGCAGGTTTTCTCTTCTTTTTTATTCATTAATTAATTTCTTTACTTTACATTATAGCACAATGCGAGCTTCCCCTCCCTCCTCTTCTCCCAGTCCCTCCCCCTCTCCTCCCTTCCCTGACCATTTTTTTTCCTCAAAGGAGAGACATCCCAACCAGCCTTGGGATATCAAGTTGCAGTAGGACTAGGTACATATTCTATTGAGGCTAAACAAGGAAGACCAATTAGGAGAAAGGGATCCAAAAGCAGGTCACAGAGTCAGAGACAGCTCCTGCTATTAGGAATCCCACATGAGGACCAAGCTACATATCTGTTACATATGTGTAGGAGCCTTGGCCCATTCCATGCATGGTCTCTAGTTGGTGGTTCAGTCCCTGTGAGCCCTTATGAGCCCAGGTGAGTTGACTCTGTAGGTTTTCTTGTGGTGTTCTTAACCTCTGTAGCTCCTTCGTTCCTTCCTCTCCATTTTCCACAAAATTCCCTGAGCTCTGCTTAATATTTGGTTGTAAGTCTCTGCATCTGTTTTTGTCAGCTGTGGGGTGAAGCCTCTTGGATGACAGTTATGTTATCCTCCTGTAGTAGAGCAAAATATCGTTAATAGTGTCAGAGGTGGGCTCCCTCCCATGGCTTGGGTCTCAGGTTGGGCCAGTCATTGGTGGCCACTTCCTCAATTTCTACTCCCTCTTTATCTCGGCAATCTTATAGGCAAGAAGAATTGTGGGTCAAAGATTTTGTGGCTGGGTTGATGTCCCCATCCCTCCATTGGAAGTCTTACCTGGTTAAAGGAAGTGACTGTTTTAGGTTCCATATCCACTATTGCTAGGAGTCACCCCCACAGATTCCTGGGAGTTTCCATTGTCCTTTGTTTCTAGTTTGTCCCAGAGATGCACCCCCCAATTCCAGTTCTCTCTTCCTCAGTTCGCCTCACAGTTGATCCCTCCTGTTACTCTCCCCACCCTATCTCCTATGTAGTCCACTTCTTCTACGTACCCTGCCATGTCTATTTTCTTTCCCCTTTCTCAGTGAAATTCAAGGATCATCCCTGGGGATCTTCTTGGTACTTAGCTTCTTTGGGTCTGTGGATTGTAGCATGGTATCCTGTTCTTTATGGCCAATATGCACTTATAAGTGAATACACACCATGTTCTTCTTTCTGGGTCTGGGTGGCCTCAGTAAAGATGATATTTCCTAGTTCCACCATTTGCCTGCAAATTTAATGATGTCATTGTTTTTAATAGCTGAGTAATGCTCCATTGTGGTAAATGTACCACAGTTTCTTTATCCATTCTTCAGTGGAGGGACATCTACTAGGTTGTTTCCAATTTCTGGCTGTTATGAATAAAGCTGCTTTGAACATAGCTGAACAAATGTCCTTGTGGTATGGGGGACTATATACCAGAAGTGGTATAGCTGGGTCTTCAAGTAGAACTATTTCCGATTTTCTGGAAAAAGAAAAAACAACCCACACCGAATTGATTTTCAAAGTGGTTGTACAAGCTTGCACTCTGACCAGCAATGCTCTACATCCATGCCTGCATGAGCTTCACTCGAGCTTTTGATCTTAGCCATTCTGACGGGTGTAAGATGAAATCTCAGAGTCATTGTGATTTTTAGCAGGTTTTCTTAACTTAACCTTGGGGCTGTTCATTTGCACTGTGCAAGGTTACCACCACCTCTACAGAAAGACGAGGTGTATTTGTTTCTACCCAGTTGTTAACATTCATGTAGAGCTTTAGGTTTTTCCTATATAATTTGCCAACTCGTATAAGTTCGATATTAAAATAACTCTAGAAAGCTTACTGTACCTTTTTATGAAAGGAAAGATTAAGGCTCCAGGTGTGAAGATTTTGACTCTGAATACCAGGTTAGTCTTTCTTTTCTCTGTTCTGTCAGTCTGTCCGTCTGTCTCTGTCTCTCCTTCTCTCTGTTGAGATGCTGGTGCTGGGGGTGAACCCAGGGTATGATACAATCTAGGTTTGTGCTCTACAACTAAATAACAGTTCCCCCCTTCTTTTTTACTTTTATTTTGAGACATATCCTCACTAAATCACCCTGGCTGGTTTGTCCCCACTGTGTGCTCCAGGCAGAGCATGAAGAGTGATCCTCCTTCTGCCTGAAGAGCAGGGATCACAGGCCCGCACCAGCAAGCCCTGCTGAGCTCAGGATTCTTTCTGGCCTGCTCCACTGACCTACAAGTCTTTACACTCTCTAACTCACTCCATCCACCCTTGTTTCACACAAGCGTATCACAGTCTAGGGTCCAGGAGAGAGGTCAACATGTGTTTCTAAGAAGGTAATTTGCTGGATAATGACTCAAACCTTACATGCATTCCAGGAAGCCAATACCTTCCTATGTTCATCACAACTTTATTGTTCATTCTAGGTAGATTAATATCCCCTCTGTCATCTGATAGAGCAATAGCATGCTGCTTTAGTGCCATTATTTTGCAATAACTTTGACTGTGCATAGTATTGTTTAGTTAGTAGAAAATTGAAACGAAACAGCTCCTGGGACCTATTTTGGGCAAACTGTTTCCCATCTAGGGTCAAATCTAAAGACACTCCTAATAATCTAAGATAGTCCACAAATTCCTCAAAGGAGACAGCATCTGCTCATTGTGTTGCTGACCCTGATAACCATAGTCACATAATCATAAAACATACTCACTGTCCTGTTTTCTTCTCCCAGTTTGAATTCTGCCAAAGTTTCTTCTCCTTTAAAAGCAATAGAGCACTGAAAAAGACATCCCTGACTATCTGCCCAGCATTGTGCAGCTTACTAAGGAATCCTAGGAGGTAGTGGGCTGAAGGTTTATTCCCATTTTATGGATTACTGTACTGAGACTCTGAGAAATTGAGCCAGTTCACCAAAGCTGCAGCAATCATGGCAAGAGCATGAGGCTGTTTAAGGGAGGGCCTCCAGTTTTGGGGGTTCAGGCTTGATGGAACTCTCCACTGCTGGAGCTCCTCAGGGTGCCCTCCAGGGTATTGGGAACATCTTATCCTAAATACAAAAGAAGGCACTCCACAGTTGATTTTGGTGCAGTCATCATTCTGAATCATAGCTCCTGTGAAGATAATACAGGATGATCAAGTACAGGAGAGGAGGCGGCAGAAGCCAGACAGAAACAAATTGGAGAAGAAATAGGTGTAGCTGTAGCAAAGCAGGAGGTTGTAATGGTAACTGCTGGAGCGGTAACAATAGGCTAGCACAATGCTGAGCATGTGTGTGCCCACCACCTGATCTTCATAAGGGCCCTACATGGTTCATAATGTAGTCAGAACCTAGGACATAGACTTAGCAAGATTACGTGACTTAGGCCAAGTCAGGCGCAAACTGCTGTTTATGCTCTGATCTAACTCAAAACCTGTTTTAACTTGTGTCTGAGGCAATGTGGGATGTAGGTCCTGTGTCAAGCTCTCCGTATATCTATCTGGGTTTTCTTAGCATGCAATCCCTCTTCAAAGACTTTCACCGGTCAATAGATGGAAATGAATGTCTTTGTCTATCTGTGTGGAGTTGCTCATTCAAACAGTGCAGGTGTCAAAGCAAATACTAGGGCCTGGGGAATATAAGCTCAGGTGGTAAAGTCCCTCCCTAGCATGTATGAGGACATATGTTAGATCCCAACTCTGTATGTACTGGGTGTGGCCATGCACACTTACAAAACAGGTACTTGGGAGCTGGAGACAAGAAGTTCACAGCTGATTGACTGTTTAATGAGTCTGAGGACAGTCTGAACTTCATGAATCTGTGTCAGAAAAAAAAAATCAATCTTAGTCTTTGGGCATCAACACAGCACAGCAAGGGGCTACTATCCCATCTAATACAAGGCTTTAACTCAAAGCATTTGTCCTTCCTTGTTGCTTTGTGCCTCTGGTCACTGAGTTAATAAACATATCATCTTGCCTTGAATTCCTGAACACAGGGAGAAATAGATACAAACACAGACAGATTTATTGTAGCCCAATTTACTAAAAATGTCAATTTATAAATGCATATTTTGCTGAGAAATAAATATCAATGATGAGGAAAGCTGACAGAGAAATAGGCTGTAAGAAATTAACACTAAACAGTTTGGGATGACAATGACTATAAAACAAAATTGTACCTTGGAGACATCTTGAAACAATTTAACAAATGTGTGCTTTGTACATGAGAGAAAGCACATGACTTTGGGCAGCTTTGAGAGAAGATGGGGGCTACAGAGCTGAGGAGAGTAATTGCTGTATTTCTGTCCATACAAGTACAAGATGACATTTACTTTAAACCAGGCACAATGGTCGGAGTATCATTTTCCCAAACAAGATGTATTTCACACACCAAATGGCGATCTTGTACAAAATCCCATCAAAATAAATAAATTCAAATTTTCGTCTTAATGAGATCTGCCTTTTTTCACCTGGCTCAGGAAAAAGAATGGAATTCCAAGTTTGACAGAGTTAGCTTTATAGTCTAGACTCTCAGCCTGTTAGCGGTGTGAACTGATGTGTGTTAACAAATGTCTCTGATTCTCAATGTTAGAAAAGAAAAAGGGTCTTACTGCATGTGATTTTGACTTTCCTATCACACGGTACAACAAAGAAAAAAAAATCTTAAATCCATTAAGACTCTCATTTTCAATGACTGTTTACTCAGTATCCACCATGTACCAGTGGAGTTCTGGGTTCTTTTAATATGATAAATGTTCTTATCCTTCAGGAAGCTGACATTATAGCATAGACAAAAGATAAACTATCTAGAACACTGTGTTGATAAAACGCAGTGTGTGTGTACTGTGGGTATGTATAGTTTTACAGAGGAACATCAAAATGGGCTTTATGGATAAACAGGCATTTTGGTATAGTTCCCATGTTTAACAAATAAAAATAACATGTCTCTAGTGAAGTTTTAATTTTGTATAACTAATGAACTTTGGGCATAAGCATACCCCAAATTAAAGGTCCTCAGGTTTATGGCTCTATTATCTAATTGAAATGTAGCTGAGTGTCCTGTTTTTAATCTCTAAATCATATGATTCATACATTTATAAATTCTTGATATAGAGGGATCAGAGTCATTCTGGTATCATGGAGTTGTGGACAGTGAGGCACTAGAGGCTAGCTCACACAGGGCTGAGAAAGCACTTCTGTTTTTCCTCTGAGTCATGTGGGGAATAATTACAGGTTTTTTTGTTGTTGTTTTAACAGAGCTAACATAATTTGACATATTCTGTATGCTTGCTGAGAGTTGACTATAGGAGGGATTTAACAGAGAAACCAGTTAGAAAGAATCACATTTATCCAGGCAAGAAATGATGATCATCAGACCAGGCTTGTAGTTACAATACTAGAAGAGGTCAGATTCTATGTATCTTAGAGAAAAAAATGCTCAGGTCTTGGGAAATTAAGTCAGAAAGGATTGTAACATTTGTGTGCTTGAGCAATTGGAAGAACTGAGTTCCCCTAATAGAGAAGTTGTGAGTGGAACAGAACTTGAAGAATTAGGGAATGAAGGAATATCAGTAGCTTCATTTCAGACAGTTTGGCTTCAAATTTCTAGAAGGTACCCTAGCAGATATGTCTGAAAGACCTTGGGATGTGAGTCTGGAGTTAAAAAGAGGCATCAGAGAAGAATACATACATTTGAGAACATTTTGACATCTACGTGCCATAAAATTGGATGATGTCAAGGGAACTGACTGGAGAAAGAGAGGACAGAAATCAAGCCTTGATTTACTGCAATGTTAGATGGTAGTAAGAGGAGCAGTTTCTGTCACATAAGCCTGAGAACCACTGAAATGGAAGGAAAAACCAGAAACTGTAGTGTCCTGAAGGCCCAATGGAGAAACAGGTTGAAAAGGAATGATTCATCAGTGGTGCAAAATGCTAGCAGTATGCTAAGAAGCACAGAATTATGTGCTGGATTTATATGGTCAATGTCTTGGTTTGATTAGGAGGAAGTCCTTGGCAAAATAAAATTGCATCCTGTCCTTTTACTAAATCATAGCATCCTTCTCCACACAATCCCAGTTTCATTCTTTATATCTCCATGAGCTACTTGGTTATTTCACCAAACTCTGAGAAGTCACGTGGCAACAAACACTAAGACAAAATAGCAGAGTCATTTGTCATTGTTAGTGTAGAAACACAATGATATGGTTTCCCATTTTTCTAATGGAAGGATTGTAGGCAAGTCTATCCAATAGCACACGGACGTGCTGCTCCTTATTGTATGCCTAATGACTCAGGAAGATTCTTTGATTGGTGGAAATTCATGACCTGAGGCAACACTGGGCCTATCACCTAGCCATTCACTCCCCAAGACAGCAACAGAGTCCTGTGGAGATACCTTCATTTAGAAAACTCCTCATAGTCATGCGACTTAAATTTCCCATTCTGAGCCTCTTCAATGACTATTTCAAATATGTATGATATAATATATATACCTACATAAAATTACTTATGATCTTAAATATATTTAAATTTTTATAATGATTCATATTTCATTTTAGAGTTGAAATACAGTAGATATGCCTGTTTGTAGATATCTCACCCACTTCTTCATAATGTTAACATCTCACATGCCCATGGTAAGTTTGTTTACATGAAGGAGCTGATTCTGTGGTATTCCTGTAACTGGAACTCAGGATTTCTTTTAAAATTTCACTAGGTTTGCCCCCAGCATTCTCCTCCTGTTTCAGGATGCCACATCCAGGAGCCCAGGATGCTACATAGAGCTGAGGTCATGTCTCTCTAACTGCTCCTCCTCTTGGACACTTGCTCCATCTTTTTTAGCCATGGGCAGTTTTGAGTGATATTGATTAGTTTTATGTTTTGTGGAATGTTCCTTCTAATATGCATTTTGATGTTTCTCCATCACTGTGACCAAATCAAACATCTTGCAGAGGCAACTTAAAGGGAGATCCCTGTTTGCTCATATTTTCAGAGAGCTGAAGTCCATTTTTGTAAATAGATACTCAGCAAGGCAGCTTAGTGCTTGGCAAACAGGAAGTAGAACTAATCAGCAACAGACAAGACTAGGACTCACTTCCTCCAACTACATCCTATTTCTCACAGCTCTGTCAGTTGCCCAAAGTCTGTTGAACTTTTGACTCCATCTTGAATGAAAATCAAGCCTGAGCTTCTGTGACGTAATGGTCTTGGTAAAAGCTCTTACAGATATGTCAAGATGTGTGTGTGTGTGTGTGTGTGTGTGTGTGTGTGTGTGCTTTACCAGGTGTTTTTCAGTCCAATCAAGCTAGCAACCAATATTAACCATCACACCCATTCAGGAAGTGCCATCCTGACTCACCAGGGGGTGTGTGTTATTAACCTGGCTCCTTGGTGAAGTTGCAATGCTAATCTTAGTCACATGGCTTAGATATAATCTCTTCGATTTCTCCTTGGTGAAGTTACTGTCTTTTTCTTTTTCTACATACTTTTCTTTGGAGGCAAGTCATCCAGTCACACACTCAAAAGCAGCTTAGACTCAGGTTCTACCTTACTAAGCTTAATGAGAATATCAGCTTACATTATTTATAATTTTTAATATAAGGAAGATTTACTCATTCAGTCATTCACTCATGCATTCAGCCAATCAGTCATTTGTTTTAGTAGTGTAAAATGTAGACACATGTCTATTTGTTTTATATTTTTGGAAGTAATTGGGACCACTATTTTTGACTTAGAGGACTCCCGCTTTGCAAACTAGGAGCTCAGCCAGGTTGGTCTCTGTGTCTCTTTCATATGCTATGACCCTTCCTTAGAGAGCCTTAACTTCAGATTCTGAAAGATCCTCTATGGCCCTCTTGTGTTTTCTCTCCCAAGTCCATGAGCAAGCCAGTTCCCCAGTGGAAGCTTGCTTCCTTTCAACAGAAAAGCGTTAGATAAAGCATAATCTGGGCATGGACTTGCGAAGACTTATTGGATCAAAATGATTCTTCCTCAAAGGGCTTGTGACTCACTTCCATCAATTGTGTATTACCCAAGGGAAGCCAGCAGAGGTCACCACGTGACTGGGTTGGGGGTGTATTAATATTAGCAACATGGAGGCAAGGACAGCCTGGCCATCTTCAGGCTGTAGTCAGATTATCTCATGGACAGATTCTTGCCTATGTGGTGTGGTTTGAGAAGCAACAACATGACTTCTTTCTTCTCTTCCCATTTCAAGGCTTCTACTTTCTATCTCTAAGATGCCTCAAATTTATGAACTTCAATTCCAGCCTCTCTTTCCTTTAAAATAGATGCTAATTAAAATAAAATATCTTATTTGTTCTAAAATTACCTTTCTTCAAACTTAATAATTCAAACACATCACTCCCCATTTAAATTTGGTCACTGCCTGACAAACCTTCTCAAGTTTAGGCTTTGTCCTCTGGCTTGCTGGGAGTTGCTGAGCATCCGTTCCTTATCTGCAGTATGTTTTTCATGGTGGTAATGTCAAGTTCATAATGATGTCCCTTTCTGAAGCAGAGTTACCTCAAGGAGGCAGGGATTTCAGGCAGGAGCCCTCTTCAGTAAGATGTTTCTAGGGTGTACAAAGCCCAAAGTTGCACTTGGCAAATGATGTTCCTCACCTGCCAAAGTCTCCAAATATAACCAAATACAATCCTCCAGGAATCTGGGGGAGCAATTAGGAGTCACTGTTGCAGGAAGATTGACTTTCTTTTTCTCTTCTTTTCTTTCTTTCTTTCTTTTTTTTTTTTAAGTCTTGCCATTAGTATACAGCACTGAGCTTAGTGACCTGTCAAATACTGATGTTTCCAGCAGTGACACTGAGGTTTGCTGAGTCATTTCATATCATCATGTGGAGTGCCTTGAAATTGATAGCAGGAAGCTCTGAGAGGGTGGCTTTTGGTTAGGATGCTCTATTGCTGTTTCTGGTACTCATGAAGTTGTAACAATACTTTGTGGTTGTTGATACACACACACACACACACACACACACACACATATATATATATATATATATATACACACACATACAAACACACACACACAGATAGATAGATAGAAAGATAGATAGATAAAAAGCACCAGCTTCTTATAGGCACTCTTTTTCCTGTTTTAAAAATGGAACATTCAAGGCATAGGAACTTAATTATTTTTCCTGAGGTCAGTTAGTAAGAGGGAGAAATACTGAAGGCCTTGTTCTAGACTTTTGTGTCTTACCTGTACTCTGTGCTGCTGACTTGGCTATGTCTTCCCCTCTACTTTCTTTGAAACAGTCTTTCACAGTTACCACTCAGCATCATCCCCAGAGTTCATATCTCTCTAACCCTACGTGTTAGGGCACTGTCCTACGTGTTTCTCTACAGGCCATGCTCATGAACTCCCTCTAGACACCCACCTTCAAGGCCTCTGCACTCCCTCCCTTCTCTGGTCTTCTCTTCTGCCGGTTACCACTGACTCAATCATAACCACCATTAAAGTGGTACATTGAGCTAAGGCGCCTCTATGTTTTTCCTAGGAAAAGATGTTCATATTTTAAAATAAGGCTACTAAAGGAACCCAGGGAAAATGGTGTCAATAAAAGGGAAGTAATACAGTTCATAATAACATTTGGGCTTGGGGTAACAGAAGTGCTCAGTCAATGCAGTGCCCAGCATTTGTCAAGTACTTTCATTGCGCTAAGTGTTTCATATAGGTAATTCCATTTAGCTCTCACAGGAGACGTGGGAGGTTAACCCTGTTAGATGGTGGTGGGAGACTTTGTCCCAGAGCACATAGCAATAGTAGGTCTCTGAGATTTTTCACATATGAAGTTGCCCTTGAACTGTAGTCCCTTTGAATGACTGCAAATTTATCCCCAGATCCAACTGTATTGAGGTCATGAAACCAAAGAACACTGATTAGAGGAGAATTTATTTCTTATTTATTATGGATCAAATTGATTGTGTTCCTATGCTATGCCTAGGTGTAACAGCAATAGCAACTCATTATCAAAGGTTTAGTCAACAGTTCTCAACCTGTGGGTGGCAACCCTTTGGGGGTTGAATGAGCTTTTCACAGGGGCCATCTAAGACCATGTGAAAACACACATATTTACGTTATGAGCCATAACAGTAACAAAATTAGAGTAATGGAGTCGCAGTGAAAATAAATTTTTGGTTGGGCCTCACCACAACATGAGGAACTCCGTTCAAGGATTGCAGCATTAGGAAGGTTGAGACCACTGCTCTAGGTGCTCTTTTAAGTAACCAGTATTAATGAATTAAAGCCACTCTGGGGGAAATGCTCTGGTCTAAGTTAATCCGTATCAATGGTGTAATTCAATAACTATATGCCTAGACATACCTGAACTTATACTTCTATGTAAATTTGTTTTGTTCTCTTTTGCCAAACTTTATTATTAAACCCATAGATGGACCTAAAGCCTGACAGATAATGGACTTGAATGTACTTCACCCTGTCCTGACGCTGTGACGCTGTGACACGTAACTCAATTCCTCCATGCCTCAGTTTTAACATCAATAAAATGGTATCAGCCACGGGTACCTGGGTAGAGATTGTGAAAATTTGGGAACACATTGTCTGGCATACAATAGTCCCTCAATTAATCCTATTCCCTGCTGTTCCATTCCATGCCACCTCAATGGAGTCCAGCTGTTGACATGTTGGGGGCTGGATGGTCATTGGTTACTAACACTTGCTCCACTGATTAACTAACCAATACTAACTAATACTTTCTATGATAAAGGATATCTTCCTATTACATATCCACACTGGAGACTGGGCAGTGGGTGTAGACAGCCCATGTGCTTAAAGGGGAAGCTGTCTCTGAACAGGACTCTTATCTGCCACAGCAATTCATTTGATCCAGGGAGGTCAGGCTTCCTCTGACCCTCTTCTTCACTTGAGTTGGCTGTTCCAGGCTCCCTCAGGTAAGACATGCTCTGAGAAGCCTGCGCAGTGAATGAAGATGGACGTCAAAATATTAACGTAGAACCATTCCTGCTGATGTAAGCTGAATGGAAGCTCCTTTTAACTTATGGAGTTGATTGGATTGTATGCTTTCTTATTTCTTAGCCTGGATGGGGGAGATTCTGTAGCACAAGGAGCTTGTGAAGAGAATGCAGATCATGGATAGCCATTGATGTTTTTAGTAACCCACCAGCTGATTTCACTGAGATGAAAGAACCAAATAAAGAGGTGGACAGTCTCTCTTTTTTTTTTTTTTTCTTTTTAAAAAACTGGAAAGAGTGAACTGGCTGAAGTTAGGACACAGGTTACTTGATTCTGCCTATCATGAATATTGAGATATACGGCAAATTACTTTATCTCTCTGCCTCTTCATATTCGTGTTTGTAAAGGAGGGGAAAGAAACACCAGTTTGCAGCATGGACCTGTAGCCCTACATTTATCTCTTAGCTATTTCAAGCCCCCTCGGATTTTCTCTTCAACTTCCCCTTATCATTATCCTTCATTCAAGTTGCTTCCTGTCTGTAATAACTGATTGGCTATTAGTCTCTTACCAGTACTGAGACTGAGACGAGACTTTACTTCTTGCTTTGGGTTACTCCATGAAGACCCTGGCCATCTTCACACCACCCTTGGTTGCACAGCCAGGTGGAACCCTCCGGCTGTGCTTGCAGAAACCCATTCATTTATCTCTTAACCATTTCAGTCCTTCCCCTGGCAAAGGCAACTCCAGAAACTTTCATTTGCCCTTTCCAACTGTAATAGGCCTCACTCCATAGATTAGACAGACTGTGCGAGTCTGTCAACTTCTATCTATCTCAATTGTATATTCTGAGTCTGGGCAAATAACCGTGAGATGAGTTTGCGGACCCACTGGACTGGCTGTGAATCAAACTTTGGTTGAAATTCCATTGATCACCTGGCCTCCGTAAACCTCTGACTTAACTGGAGGATCACAGTACTTTCTAGCTTCCCAGAACCAAGGTCTATTCAGAGCTAGGGTCTAGTGTCACTGAATGGTCTGATTAATTTCCTTTTCCCAGACTTACAGCTACCCTAAGTTGAAGGCCATAGGTCCCTGTGGGGAGATATGGAAGAAAGCTTAATAGCAAAATTTTTGGGTGTTGTGGCAAAGTCCCTACTCAAAAAGGCCTGGCTTCCTCTTCATTCAAGGGGCTTGGAGTATGTAAAGTGCCTCATATTTGGAAAGTGGTTAAGTGGTCATAATTTGCTGTTGCTGTGATTCACAGCATCTCTTCATTCATTTGTTCTGAAATTCTTCTACTGACCCAGTTCAAACAAGAACTTAGTAGGGTTCCTATACATTTCACTTCTGGGAACACCATAGTTAATTACCCAGTACTGAAGGCCTACTAGGCTAGAAAAACTATTGCTAATGTTGCTTTGCCTGTGATGTCCATTATATAAGTATGTTCACATTGTCTTTCACATGTGGTACTAACACTAGCCCTTTGACACTCTGGGAGCCATTTTTAACCATTTGATTTAGGCTATACAGATGAGCAGCCATGACAGCCACTCTAGTTCTTTGGAAGTCTTAAACATGTTTAGATAATCTTTACCTCCGCCCCGAATTCTTCTCAAATCAACTCTCTTCCCTATATAGCCAACTTTGTATCCTTTAAATAATCTTTTTAACCCGTCAAGAGCAATTTGTGCTGACCCAATATTCTGTGATATGTTGTTTTCCACTGAAGCTTGGTTAGGGCTACACTCTGAGTGAAAACTTTCCCTCCCTCTTCCAGCAGCTAATGATTATAATAACTCCATGGCTAGGGGTGGGATTTCATGCCCAACTCCCATGTCCATGCTGGGACTTAGACTGGCCTCTGATTACACAGGTCTTGTGCATGCTGTCCTAACCATTCTGAGTTCATATGTACAGCTGTCTTATTGAGTCTAAAAAGACATTCTTTCCTTGTATTCATCTACTTCTTCTGGTTCTTTACCTTTTCTAATTCTTCTTTCACAATAATTCCTGAGCATTGAGAAGTGGTTGTGCAGTGTATACTGTTTCCTATAGTATTAGTGGGAGTATGTAAACTTCCCACAAACTTCAGGTTGGCTTGGGCAAAACAGCAAGACTCCATCACAGAATAATAAGTAAGTTATATGGATTATTTTTATGTACTGCATATCTTTGGCTCTTTACTTCTTTAGACTTTAGAAAAGTTCTTTTTTATAAAGGATCTAAATGTACTCCTCCTTTGACCCTGTTTTTGTGTTTGAGCACAGCTTCAAAGGGAAATCAGAATAGATATGTTCCACCCAGGTAGAGGGTGCCATAAGGTGGGAGAGACAAGCCTGAGCAGTAATTCCAAGAAGTAAGGCAAGTGCAACAGAGATCCATGCAACAAAGATAGTGCCAGGTGCTAGGGAAGCCAGTGGCAATCAATGTTAGGGAGCTCAGAGAGCACAGGGCAATAAGCTTAGGGAAGAGCAGGCATTGCATCTGGGTAGGACTTTGAGAGAGTTGATAGGAGGGCAGTGGGAAAGTGGAACATGGAGAGATAGGCAGGGACAGCAATAACCATGGTAAAGGTTTCTTCACCCAAAAGCAGATAGGTGGCTTTTACATCAGTCAGCGCCTGAATGCCCAGCCTGCATCCCTCAGAGCTCATTCTTCCCCAGTTTGCAGCCATTGTCTGCTCTGTGCTTTCCTTTCCCTTATCTGTTGGCTTCATTGTTTCTGGTCACGGTAGTCGGATTCTTCAACCTAGTTCCCCCACCTTGCATTGTCTTTGCTGTATGTTCAGCTCTCCCAGCTCACCCCATCCTTTCTTCTGACTTCCTCAGCATCTCTTTGATGGTCAGTCATGGGTCCCTGGTGTCTTTCTTTCTTCTCCTTGTCATCTTTCTTCTGACAGGCCATCAGAGAGCTATCTGATTTTGTACACCATCTAGCTGGTGCCTACGAAGTCAGCCCCAAATCTGCACATGGTGGTTTAAAATTTTGCAAGGTCTCTTTGTGTCTGTTCTATTAGCTGCTTGTTATGGGTCCCATAAAATAGTAGGCCTGGAATTATTATCCCATTTGCTAGGTAAATAAGGTTTGCAGGGAAGCTGAGAGGGTTGTGCATGGCTGGGCATCCAGAGTTGAGGTAGTAATGGTGAAGGTTAGTGGGAGTCATGCTCTGGGATAGACTCTGTAAGATCAAGTCCCCTTCACATCCCACATTCTCCTAAGGTTCTTATTTTCCTTTCCTTTCCCCTTTCCTTCCCTTCCCTTTCCTTCCCTCCCTTCCCTTCCTTTCCTTTCCCTTTTCTTTCCTTTCCTTTTTCCTTTATATTTTTATTAAATATAGTTTATTCACTTTTTTCCCACCTGTAGCTCCCTCCCTCCTCTCTTCCCAATCCCACCCTCCCTCATCTCCACCCATGCCCACCTCCCAGTCCATTGATAGGGGAGGTCTTCTTCCCCTTCCTTCTGATCCTATTCTACCAGGTCTCATCAGGCTGCATTGTCTTCCTCTGTGGCCTGGTAAGGCTGCTCCCCTCCCCACCCCCCCAGGGGGAGGTGATTAAAGAGCAGGCCAATCAGTTCATGTCACAGACAGTCCCTGTTTCCATTACTATGGAACCCACTTGGAAACTGAGCTGCATGGGCTACATCGGTGTGGGGGTTCTAGGTTATCTCCATGAATGGTCCTTGGTTCCTTTCCTTTCCTTTCCTTTCCTTTCCTTTCCTTTCCTTTCCTTTCCTTTCCTTTCCTTTCCTTTCCTTTCCTTTCCTTTCCTTTCCTTTCCTTTCCTTTCCTTTCCTTTCCTTTCCTTTCCTTCCCTTCCCTTCCCTTCCCTTCCCTTCCCTTCCCTTCCCTTCCCTTCCCTTCCCTTCCCTTCCCTTCCCTTCCCTTCCCTTCCCTTCCCTTCCCTTCCCTTCCCTTCCCTTCCCTTCCTTCCTTCC
>CM053757.1:36111438-36141244 GCA_028658305.1 Pachyuromys duprasi | reverse complement strand
AGTACTCAGAGATCCAGCTGCCCCTTCCTCCCCAGTACTGGGATTAAGGACATGTTCCACCATGCCCAGCTATTTTTCATCAACATTATTGATAAACTGAAGATAAAGACACTTCTGACCTCTGACATAGAAGAGATGTAAAAAGAGAAGAGAGTTATGTCAAGTAGTTCTGAAGTTTCTCCCTACTGCTATCCTGTGCCACTGTCCCTCACAAAAAGCTGCCCAATCTGCATTTTATCTCTGTAGCTTGATAAAATTACATGGAGATGGGATTATTGTACAGCCACATCTTTTGTGGCTTCTCTGACTTTGCATAATTGAAATCTATTTTCGTTGTAGCCTCAATGGGTGGTTTGTTCTATTTTCTGCCACATTCCATGAGTTGATGACCATAGGGCTCCTTTGTCACCCACTAATAATCATTAAGAGCCTTTCAGACTTAGTTGAGCAACAATAAAGCTGTTGTGAATACTCACGTAGTCATTTTTTTTGGGGGGGTCAGATACCCAGGACAGGAATGACTGGATGATCACATGGTAGATATCAATGTTTTAATATTTTTTAACTCCTCAAAGTTTTCATACATGTATACAATGTATCTTGATCATATCCATCTCTACCCCATTGTCCCATCTTTCTAGGACCCACAAAACATCTTCCCAATTTCTCTCTCCTTTTTATGATTCTAATAACCCAGTGCATTAATTAAGTGCTATTCACATGTCTATATGTAAGGGGTCATCTACTGAAGTATGGCAATCTATCAGGAGCCACCTTCTTACCCAAATAGAGGGGACTCTTCCTCTTCCAGGAGCCATCACCTTCAGTAGCTCCTTAGCAAGGAGTATGGCATTTTGAGCCCTCCATCCATAGATGTTGAAATGTTGACCAATGCTATCTTGTGCAGACAGTCATATTGCAGAGAGGCCATGGGTATAACATCCCTTTCATGGGCAGAAGACACTCTTAACTTTTGAAGTGGAATATGTGCAAGTCATTTTTTTTTTAATTTCTCGTACTTTACTGCTCCACCAGCAGGGATGGATATTTCAGTTTCCTCTAAATCCCTGCCAGTGCTTGATATAGCCAGCCTTTTAATTCTATACATTCTAAAGATTATGCAGTGTGGCCTGACTACATTTTATTGTATGTCTTCCAAATGTGTAATAGTATGAAGTAGAGTGTCTCAGCTTCCTGGCAGAGTTTGCTCCATTCTGCTTTAGTGTTAAACTTCTTCAACCCCACCATAACATACATTATTAAATTCTTTTTGTCATAAATAAGGCAATGGCTTTTTACATGTAAGTGGAAGTAGATGTGATGTAACAACACTCATCCAGGATGACATTTATTACGTTATAAAGTGGTCTATTCTATATAAATCTACCTCTTCTCCACTAAGCAGTGACCTAGAGAAAGTCTGTGTATTATTTATCTGTATATCTATTGTGTCCCTTACTGTGATAGACTCAAACTAGAAACTTGGTTGTTGTTTTATGAATTGAATATATCTCCTTTGTCATGCAGAGGTATTCTGTGGCTGATGTTGGAAAAACTACTTAAAAGATTGAATGAATGAATGAATGAAGGGGTTTTGCATCCTGTACTATGCAACCATGTGGTTGATGTTTTCTTGCTTCACAATAGGCTGAATTAGCTGACTACAGTTAGGAACTCTCTAATGCTAATATTCTGTGATCGAAGAATTACCATTGTTTTCAGACCTCGCCAATCTGGGACAGAGAACTAAGATGGCAAGTCTTTGAATGTTCACATTGTACTGATTTTGAACCTCACTAAAATGAGCAGGGAGTCTAGGCCAGAGATTTGCTTTTCATCTTCCAAGATACTCACTCCAGAACCATTCTGCAAGTGAGAAAGGTGTTTTTGCAAAGGAGAAAGGACACAACACAGATCCTATTACCCCTTTGCTCCCTAGGGTTTGAGAAAAATTCAATTTGTCTTGAGGATTTTATTTCTTGTATGAAAATAAGAGTCCCCAAGCCTGTTCTTGGCCTATGGGATGGGAGTATAATGAATGTTTTTGGGATTGAGAGAATATCCATCAGGGAAGATGAGTCAGGAAGTATATCCATGTCATCTGAAGGCATCCCTCTATCTATTGAAATCTGTTCCTGCCCAGGAGCCAGGTTTCTTTGTTGTATAGGTGTTTTTTTTTTAATTTTTAAAATTTATTTCTATTTTTTTTTTTACAAGGGTGAATACTTACCTGGCCTCAGTAATCCTCTTTATAGCAAGATCTTCCTTCCTTCCTTCCTTCCTTCCTTCCTTCCTTCCTTCCTTCCTTCCTTCCTTCCTTCCTTCCTCCCTTCCTCCCTTCCTTCCTTCCTTTCTTTTTCTTCCTTCCTTCCTTCCTTCCTTCCTTCCTTCCTTCCTTCCTTCCTCCCTACTCCCATTTTTAGGGGACCCACATCAAGAAAAAGCTGCACATCTGCTAAACATCTGTAGGGGCCTAGGTCCAGACTGTGCATGCTCTTTGTTTGGTGCTTCAGTGTCTGTGAGCTCCCATGGGCCCAGGTTAGTTTAATCTGTAGGTCTTCTTGTGGTGTCCTTGACCCCTCTGGCTCTCACATTCCTTCCTCCCCATCTTCTACAAGATTCCTGATTCTCATCAGCTGCTGGATGAACCCTCTCAGAAGATAGTTATTCTAGGTTCCTATCTAGAAGCATAGCAGAGTATGATTCATGGTGTTAAGGATTGGCTCTCTCCCATGAGGTGAGTCTCAAGTTGGGCCAGTCACTGGTTGGCCATTTTTCCTCAATCTCTGCTCCAGATTAATTTCCAAAGTGGTTGTACAAGTTTGCACTTCTGTCAGCAGTGGAGGAGTGTTCCACTTGTTCTACATCCTTGCCAGCATATGCTGTACTTGATTTTTTTTTTTTATTTTAGTCATTCTGATGGGTGTACGATAGAATCTCAGAGTCGTTTTGGTTTGCATGTCCTAATGACTAAAGATGTTGACTATTTCTTTAAATACGTCTTGTCCATTAGCAATTTCTCTGTTGAGAAGTCTTTGTTTCACTCTGCCCATTTTTTAATTTGGTTATTTGGTTTTTTGGTGTTTAATTTCTTGAGTTCTTTATATATTTTGGATCTTAGCCCTATGTCAGATGTAGGGTTAGTGAAGTGCCACTGTAGGCTGCCATTTTGTCCTACTGATGGTGTTCCTTTGCCTCTCAGAAGCTTTTCAGCTTCATGAGGCCCCATTTATTAATTGTTGATCTTACTGCCTGAGCTGTTTGTGCTCTTTTCGGAAGCTGTCTACAGTACCAATGTGTTCCAGACTCTTCTTCACTTTCTTTTCTATTGGATTTACTGTATGGTTTTATGTTGAGGTTTTGATCCACTTTGGACTAGAGTTTTGTGCAGGGTGATAGATATGGATATATTTACGTTCTTCTGCATGCACACATCCAGTTAGACCAGCACCATTTGTTGAAGACGTTTTCTTTTTTTCCATTTTTATAGTTTTGGCTTCTTTGTCAAAATCCAAGTGTTTCTGGGTGTGTGGGTTTATTTCTAGGTATTTGATTCCATCCCATTGATCTATCTGTCCGTTTTAATGCTGATACCACACACCTTTAAAAATTTATTATTGCCAGCACCTTATCTGGCTTTTTCTAATTTCATCTTTGAAAGGGATGTCCCATCTGCTTCCTCCAGCAAGTCTTTATGGTCTCCTTTATGGACCTATAGGTGTATATAAATCTGTGAGCAAGTGTGCCTACTACCCGATTCAGTCTGGGATACTGCTTAAACCTTAGGGGATCATTTTTAAAATTTAGCTCTAGAATCCATGCATCAGAATGACCAGATCCATTGGTTTTCTCAGAGACAACATCTCTGGGGGAAAGCACCACAGACGTCGTATCAACTACCCTGGGTTTTGCTACTCATAAGAAACATTAGAAATATATTTCCTGGGGAGATGACTCAGCAGTGTAGAGCGCTAATTGTTTTCTCAGTGGACTCAGATTTGGTTCCAGCATCCACTTTGGGTAGCTTATAAACAACCCATGACTTCAGCTCCTCAGTATCTGACACCCTCTTCAGTCTTCATGGGCACCTGCACAGGTGTGCTTTCATGTACATGCAGGCATGTTCACACACATGCACACATGAATGCATGCACACACATATACATCTTTAGACTCTTCCATACCCATCTCACAATGTCTACTTGCTGCCCCTTTACTCTGCAGAAACTTAGTGGGATGTAAGTTGTAGCATGGAGGAGTGTTTCTTTTGCCAGACATTCATCAGTGAGTATTTAATTTACTGAGGACCTGTGGGAGTTGGGCTTCTGTGCTGAAAAGGTTGTCTAGCCCCTGACTTCACAGAGCTTACATTTCAGTTGAGGAGACACAGATTTAAACAAATAAATAAATGCATAAATAAATAAGTAAATAAATAAATAAAATAGATATGTACAGAGTGATAGTACAAAGAAGGCAACCAATACAGACAGAGAGAGAAAGAGAGAGAGAAAGAAAGAGGTGATTAGCACCTTGGGAAAGGAGGAAAGTGGAGTGCATTTGGAAGAGCACCCTCTTTTGGGAGCATAGTTGTGAACTGTAACTCAAAGCAGACCTTAGCACAGACCTTTTCAGACAGAGAAAATAGTCAGTGCCAATGCCTTGGGAATAAAAAAGAGGTGCTTAATTCCAGAAATGGACCAAGGCTGCAGTTCCTGGCATAGGATGAATGAAAGACAAGCAGGAGACACAGATGGAAGCTCAGGCTTTGTGGGGGAATTTGGAAGATGTCAGGGGTAAAGAAGAGACACAGAAGAGAGTGCTAGCAATAAAGGAAAGGGGAAAGG
The DNA here is from genome assembly GCA_028658305.1 of Pachyuromys duprasi. Taxonomy (NCBI): domain Eukaryota; kingdom Metazoa; phylum Chordata; class Mammalia; order Rodentia; family Muridae; genus Pachyuromys; species Pachyuromys duprasi. Next base: position 36,136,400 of record CM053757.1, on the reverse strand, counting down.
AAGAAGGTGAGTCTTGGAAGAAAGGTAAACATTATTAGGCATGGTTCTCTAGAGAAAGAGAACAAATGGACACACACACATATACACACAGGAATTTATTCAGTTGTCTTTCACAATAGTATCTGTACAGTTTCATATTGGCCATCAATACACTGGAGAGGCTGAGAGCATGGTAGTTCAACTCATAAAACTAGATGCCTCAACAGTATTATTAGGGAGCTGAAGGCCTAAGAAGATTCTTAGAGAGTTCCTGGTTTTTAATTCACATACAAAGCTGAATAAGATGAAATCTGATGCCTGTGGAGGATGGCAGCATGGAAAAAGCACAGGTAGGTACCTGTCTTTTCCCTGACTTTGTATCCAGACCACACGTTGGAAGATGCTGTCCTCACTGAGTGAGGGTCTTCCTCCTCAATGTTAATTTCCCTGGAAATGCTCACCCAATCAGACCTACCGATGTGTCTCCTAGGTGACTCCATTTCATTTCTAGTTGAAAAATGAGAGTAACTAGACTCCAAGACAAGATCAAATGGTTGAAACTTCCTCTCTTGTTGCACATGTAAGAAATGGAGGTGCTGGAGGAAATTTTAAAGAGTCAGGGAATGATTTTCAAAATAAATGAATGATCACAGAGCAGATAGGAGGCTGGACCAAAGAATGTTCTTAGCTTTAGGGGAGGGAGCATTGAAAGATGAGAGGCAAGCCTCACAGGAAGCAAGCCCACCCTGTCTTGCAGATCAGATCGAATGGCCCACACAGTCTCTAGAGCTGTCCTCAGAAGAACAGAGCCTGTCTGGGATAGTGGAGACTTTTAGTCTCTTCTGTCCTTAATCTTTCTTGGTTATTTGATGAGATTCCTAGGGAGAGGGGTTAAGGGAAGCTTCCTTCCTCAGATAAGGGGACTTCTGAGAGAACTTCTCTGTGGGTCTAAAGGATCAAAGATGACTGAGATGAGTTGAGTTGGGGTGAAGGGTTAGAGTGACCTAGTCAGTTGTGAGATCTCTTCTGCAGCAGTGTATGTCAAAAATGTCACAAGTTGGGGCATCCCTTTCTGAGTCTCAGGGTTTATAGAGGATGGGGGCATTTTTTTTCCTAGGGACTGTTACATAAATAAGACAAGCAGGGAGGAAACAAAGAGAAGTACCCGTATGAGCTACTTTTTTGGAAGTCAGAAGTGAACTCCTTGTCATAGGAGACAGTAAAATCAAGGGAGTTGAGTGCCAATTCACCTTCCAACACTACTTATTCATAGAGATAGAGAGAGAAGGTAAGGGCCTTCGAACATTGCTGGGAGATCAAAATAAATGTGGAAAGGGTTGGCTTATTGACTGTATGACCTTAAACTCTTTGTTAAATGTAACCTTGTTCAGAGACTCATATTAAATATAGAAGGTCTCTTGCAGTTTTAGAATCATCTGATATTCCCAACAATGTCTTTGCAGCAATCATATCATTTAGCGCCATAGCTGGGCTGAAAGAAATGTTCAGTTCTTAATTTTTTTTCTCTTGTCTCTGAAATATTTCTGTACCCACCTTTAATCTGTAGAAATGTCAGATCCTTTCAATAAGGAAAAAATTACTCTCTCTGTTGGAGCAGTGAAGTAAATTATATCCCATTATAACCATTACATAATTACTCCATTGTAGCAAAGGGGTCCTTACTCCGAGGCTTGCTTCTTAGTGGTTAGAAGTCTGCCTGTTCCCTTTGCTCCAGCTCTCAGGTGAGAACAGCTCTGAGGAGGCTGTCATTACTGGTCGTGAATTGGGAGGGTGTTCTTAAAGAAAGTGAGCAGGGTGCTTACTCCAAACAGGGGTGATGTGATGTCTTACCTTTGAAGCTTCATATGACAGAATGATTTATGCAAAGATCATTGAAATGTCCCACTCACCTCCCCAGATGCACTGGCATCTCAAAGAACCTTCTGTCGCAGAGAGTTGCAAATGATGGAATTATAAAAGACGATGGGCTTTCTGAGAGGGGTGAACTTTGAAGGTGGCAATGACAGACCTGAATATTCTCAAGCACCAGCAAGTAAGGCAAAAGTTAACAAGACTCACTAAGCCCTCCTCCCTCCCCATTTGCCATATTTCTTTGGTATACACGGAGGTAGAAAACTTTTGATTTCTTTTTTCCCCCATTTTCTATAAAATAAAAGCAGCAGCTTATTTGGTACATAGAAACCGGGAAGCTGACACTGACTTCAATGTATGGGAAACAACAGAGTTGTGGGGACCTTGGTAAACTAACTGTCAATTGCCTATTCCATCTAAAAGCAAGGTTCTTGCTGACTCTCCTTCTCTTTTTTCCTCTCTCTCTCTGTGTGTGTGTGTCTTCTCTCTCTCTCTCTCGACGCAAATGCACATGTGTATTCATGCACACAGACACACATGTGGGTAGGGGTATGTGTATGCACTCATGCATGTGTAATTGCACATTTGTGTGAAGGGGACATGCATACATGTAGACTTTAGGGGATAATCTTGTGTGTTGTTCTTTAGGGGTTACCCACTTTGTTTCCATTGCCAAGTAGGCTGTATGGTCGTCATAACCCAGCAACCCACCTGGCTCCACCTCCCTAGTGCTGGATCACAAGCAGTCATTAGAGATACATACCTAGCTTTGTCATGTGTCTAGGGATTGAATTCAGGTTATTATCCTTGCAAAAAGAAGAAGAAGAAGAAGAAGAAGAAGAAGAAGAAGAAGAAGAAGAAGAAGAAGAAGAAGAAGAAGAAGAAGAAGAAGAAGAAGAAGAAAAGAAAAGCACTTTCCCCAACGAGCCATCTTCCAAGCCTGCAATTCCTTTTTAAGAAATATGAAACAGCTATTCTTATTAGATTCGAAATTAGTGAAAACATTTGAAAACTCCCCTTAGATAACACTGTGTGCGGTCAAATTAGAAATACTTGTGAGTCAGAGTAGCCTGGTAGCCTCCAAGTGTCACTTTCTGTTCAAGGGGAGTCACAGTATTCCCAAATCATTCATAGCCTTCTGATTCTCCATCTCCAACTATAATCTCAGTCTAGTTAATTATGTTTATGATTTCAAAGACAAGTTCTTGCTGAATATTAGAATTTCTAAGAAAGGTCAAACTTGGTGTCTGATAAAATGCTGTCTCTATCACTCAATCTTGAAGAAACCTGGCATTATTCACAGCCGGGGCTCCAGCTTAGCTTTGAAAAATACCTCTAGCTCTGAAAAGAGATATTTTATGTGACACAGTAGCAAAACTCAGATATTTTCCTGTTTAGATTTATGGCTATTTTGAGCTCTCAGAAGGGCTGCTGCAGACTCCATCAGTACAATGGCGAATTGTCTCTGACAGCAATGAATTCACTGGACATACTCTTAAACCTTCCCAATTATGGGCCTTTTCCTAAGCCTCAGAGTCCATTAATCATGTAACTGAGAAAAGACTTATTATGACCTTCCTTTGTATCAATCTTGGATATCTCTCACATATGGGGAAAGCTGTCTGCAGCTGGGGCAGTGTTTTCTAGAGTTAAGGTAAATCAGACAAGAGAGGAAAGTAAAAAGAAAGTGTAGAAAGGGAACTCAAGCCTTCCAAGGATAGAACAGCCTGTTTTCATATCCGACTTAACTTAACCATACCGCTTTCTTGGGTTGATCAGAACACTGAAATACAGAGGAGTTGAGGACAGCTCAGCTAGTGAAGTGCTTCCTGCATAATGAAGAAGATTTGAGTTTGATCCTTGGAAACCATGAAAAGGGTGCTGGGTTTGGTGGCACAAGCTTGGAATTACAGGGCTGGGAAGATGGAGGAGGCAGATGCCCAGAGTTTCTGGGTGAGTTAAGTACCTAGGCAGAGGCAATGATTCCACCCTAATCAGGAAGCTGAGGTCTGCCTGCTGTAATGTACCTTTTCCATCTATGCAGTGACTCAGACTGGTACAAACCCAAATATTTGACAGTGAACACACATATCTTCCCATGGATGTTCTGTGGAAGATGTAAAACATTGGCACTGGCATGTTTTACACTTGGGTGTTCATACGTTTTTCTCACCTTACAAGCAGGGTCCTAAGTGCCTGTGTTCTACCTTTTCAAGGACATTTATGGAGCAGAAAGGCTGACGTTGAAGATTTTTGTCTCTCAGAGCAAGTGTGAGCTTGCTTACTGTTCAGTGTACTAAAGAAGGTCTTTGGGGTTGGAGAAACGGTTTAGTGGTTAAGAGCCCTTGCAGCTTTCCAGCTTTTCAAAGGATCCTTAAGTGTCATTCCCAACTTTCATGTCAGGTTGTTCACAGTCACCTGTGAGTATAATTCCAGGAGATCTTACATTCTTATGACCCCGTGGGCACCCCCAGACATGTAGACAGGTCACACACACACACACACACACACACACACACACACACACACACACACACACCACTACAAATACAATCACTGCATCTGATCTTTCTTCAGGGTGAAATTTCAGGCCCATTATTAAAGGCTAGCATCCTTAAGAGTCAGTTTATAAACTAGAGAACTGTTCAGATTTCTGCATTCCAACCCCTTAAAAGCAGAATACCTTCCTTAAGGCATGCATACCATAGTAGCGAACCATTTAAAAATATACGGTTGCAGGATCCCAGGATGGCTTAGTGGGAAAATATAATTTCCACTATGCCTAATGAGCAGAGTCTGATCCTGGGATCCATGTGGTGGAAGAAGTGATCTGATTCCCTCAAACTGTGCTCTGACTTCCACACATATGCTGTGGAATGGCCACACATGTGTGTGCACAATAACTAAAATGTAGAAAGTCATATTTCTGGGCAGCCACAGAAATATCACTCACTGTATTCTTCTACAATTTCACATCATGGGACCCAGGAGTGTCTTATATTCTACCCCCAGTCTCTTTCGATTGGTGTAAGTTTATACTTAGCTTTTATTTTGTGTTGTAGATATGAATGGATTATCCCTTTCAAGTCTCTGAATAGTAGTGTGTAGATGTAGCTCCTGTTTCTCCCTTTGTCTGTTGAGTGACTTTGCTATTGCCTCCAGCTTGGAGCCATTGGGAAGAAAGCTAATGCAACTACAAACTTTTTTTTTTGTATATTTTTTTCACTTGCCTTGGGGGAATTTGATATAGAATTATTGGGTCATATTGTGGTAAAATATTTAACATTAACAAAGAAGAGAGCAAACTTGTCTTCTGGTAGCTGGGCATACCAATTTTCTTTTTCGGTAATTACGTTACAGATCAGGTGATAATGTAATTGTGGGTCTATCCCAAGATGAGGTATTCTATTCCACTGATATTTTTTATTTCAATGCTATGTTTCTGAATTATTATTGCATTACAATATTAAAGTGACAACATTTCACTAGTACAGCAGGGCATTGTCTTCTTCTGAGCTGAGCTGTCTTTCCCTTTTGTGTGTTGCTTCATGAGGTCCCCTACTTCCTAACCTCTGCTCTCTTCTGAAAAGGAGAATGAACACACAGTGACATGTTTTTTTACAGCACACATTTCACGTTTTTTTTCTTTCTGCGGAATTACATTCGTTTGATTATGGCAAACAAGAATTTTCTCTACTGTCTTCTTTTTCTCCCCCAATGCCAAAAAAAAAAAGTGATAGTGTGGGAAAGAAGTTCTATCAACCTTGTACACACCTTTGGGACAAGTACCTCCAGTAGACAGAGTCGACTGACCCCACTCACAAATGACCACTGCTTTGTGAGTTCAGAAACCAGTAGGCCCCTGAGCAGGCTGTCCAACAGCTCTCCAGAGTCCTTTGCCTTCCCTCATTAATCAGAACTTCTCTTTGTGGGAGCAGATGGCTGGAACAATGTGGAGAAAACAGTTGCATGAGCCTGCTTCTGTTTTACCAAACTTCCTTTTTGTCGTTAGCAAACATAAAGTGTGGGACCTGTGACAAGTGAACCAATGTTGGGCGTGGGATTCCCAAACAGAGGCTAGCTCTCACATAGCCTCTCCAGGGTTACTGCCCTGACTATGCACATTCCCATAAGCCCTAGAACTTACAGTGCCAGGAAAATAGTATACTGAAATTGTAGGAAAACCAGCCACAGAAAGAAAAATCTAAGTTACTCATGGCCTTTCTCACATTCCACTTCCACTGCAGCTAAAAAAATTATCAATATTTTAGTTTTATAATTCTTTAATCTGAAGCTTTTAGGGCAATAATGCTACCTCTGTTTCAATCCTCCCACTCACCTGTGCACACCCATCCCCCAGACACAACCATTCTTCACCAGAATTAAAAAAAAAATCCCAATCAATAATTTCTGTAGATGCAGTGTGCTTGATCTGGTGGGTGGGGTAGGAGCATTTTAAACTTCATTTTACTGAGAACGGTTTAAAAAAAATCATATTCGGCAAACCTAGAAGAGGAAGACAAGTAGAGGGTGATTTGTCATTTAGAAATGCCCTGAGACTCTTATAAACTCACAAATTTGAATATGAGTATAAAACACTTTATATCTATGGTTGGGAACATTTTTCATCAACACTATTGCTCATATTCAGAAAAAAATATATAAAGATCTACTTGGCATAGGACGCTTTATAGAGTTTCATGTGCTGGCAATCTATTGTACTTAAGTGCTAAATATACTAAACTCTCTTTTACTAAGAGGCACAAAGAGGGACATTCTAACTATCTTACTTGCCTGATTAATTGGGGCATGGAGGGTTAAATAGAATTTTCCTCTTTAGGAGATGGTGAGATGGATCAGTGGGTAAAGGTGCTTACCACCAAACCCGATGACCTGAGTTTGATCCCTAAGACCCACATTGTAGAAGAAAACTGACTCCTGTATGTTGTCTTCTAATTTCCACAGATGTGCTGTGGCGTACCCATGCCTCCCCCTAAGAAATAAAATAAAATTTAATGAATCTTCTTTAGTGCTGAAAATCTTGCAAAAATATGACTATGTTCCATGCCTTCATAATTCTACAGAACACCCGTGGAGTTCGGGGTCATTTGGAGAACTTATCCGTTATTTAAGGTTGTAACTGGGGTGGTGAAATTGCAGGCACTGCAGTGAGTGAGCAATGACCCGGACCCTCAGTTTTCCTTTTGTAAAATGAGGGCAGGAACTGCATTTAGAGTTTGCCAGCAGTGCTGAATAGAGCCTTCAGTCTCCAATCCATCACACACTACCTGGGATGTTTTTAAGAAATTGTCTTTCCAGTCATCGCACCCATCCAAAGACGTTGTCATCAGTGTTGTCTTGTACACGTGGAAGCTAAGGCCAGAGAGAATGTGGATCTTGCCCAAGGTCGGAAGGCAAGTGAGAAACAAAGCTAGCAAGAAGCCCAGAGCTCTCCTGGCCCGCTGTATTTCTCACCCCTTGGCCTGCAGTTGTCAAAGTGATTACTTACAACTTTTGTCTGTCTTCTCACAGGCTCCTGGTATTCTGTACAATGCTCACTTCGTCTGGTCCTCATTTGCTAATACGTGCTGAAGATTGTCCTTACTTGATTGCTGCTGTCTCAGGATCCCGACTAGCCAATTCTTATCTGCATCTGCAGGTTTTAGAAGCCCTTTGGTAGGGAAGTAAATCCTGCTTTGTCAGGACCAGGTGTGTAACTATAGAGGGACGGTGAAGGGAATTGGAGGTATATGGCTTTCCCTGTACTCAAACTCCTCTATGGAGGTGACTCTTAACTATTCTGTATGGAAAACTGGATGGTGCCAGGGGAGAGGTTGAGAACCTCTTGCCATAAATCATGTCTCAGCACTTTCAGGTTTGGATAGAGGTGACTAACACTGGGGCTTTGCCTCTGGAGAGGACAGGGGTCACAGCACGACACAAGGAGCTCCAGAAAAGGAAACGAAGTGGATGCGGGTCAGCAGTCTCTTGCCATGGAAAGGAATTTATTTAGCAGGTTCTGGAGCAGTGACTTGTAAGCAAATAGGAGATTTGTTTTTGTTGGCTCATTTGTCTGCCCCGTAAAATGACTTTACCTTCTCTGCTGAAGGGCGTAAAAAGAGGCTTTTAGGACTTCCTGTAGCAACCTTATTTAGGAGTCTTGGAATTTACTCTGCTCTTTCTCTAGATTGGGCTTCTTTTAGTAAGTCAGTGGTGACATTACAAAGCAAGGACTCTGACAGTCTTCATCTTGAGTCTGCTTTGTTTTTACCTCTTAAAAATTATAGTTTTAATTGTGAAAAAATTTGATAGGACAAAAAGAAGTAAAAAACAAGCCTGGAGAGAAAATAGAGATTTTTTTTAAATGCAAATCCTACTTTATTGGTCTTCTGTATAAAACATCTCAGTAGTTTCTATACTCATTTGCAACCAAATCCAAATTCTTCTTTATTTTGTACAAGGGTCTGCATATCATTAAACTTTTTATTAAAATTGTCAATGAATTTGATGTTGTTAACATCAATTATGTTGTTAATTTTATAATAATTTTATTCTTAAACAAGAAAAATACCCTCCAGTAACTTCACTGCACTTAGGAATATGAATACATTACACCATCCTTATCTTTCCTCCCATGTTGACTAATGAGGTTGTCAGCAGTTATTTTTACTTTTTAAGAACACTTCAAGGAACATCTCCATATAGAGCTGCTTACAGTGAAGTACTCTTTCTCCAAAATGCTTGGGACCAGACGTGTTCTACAAAGCAAGTCCAGGACAGCCAAGACTGCACAGAGAAGCACTGTTTCAAAAAATGGAAAAAATGACACCAAGCAACCATTTTCAGGATGGGCAGACAAGAAACTTACCAAAATTCTAGTACTTGTCATAATGCCTTTTCTCTCATTTCAGTGATGTCCTTAGAGGAGAAGAATGAAATAAATCACACTCTAAACACACACACACAGACACACACACACACACACACACACACACACCCTAAAAAGTGTTTAGGACCTTGGCATTTTTTTTTCTTGGATTTGGAATAGCTGCATATATGTAATAATATCTCTCGGGAATGGGACTCAAGTCTGTGTTCTTACTTTTCTAGTCCTTGTAACAAAATACTTGACAAAACAAGTAAGAAATTAAAGTTGAGGGGTACGTGTCCATTATGGCTGGGAAAGCATAGTGTCAGGAGTCTGAAACAAGTGGTCACATTGTGCCTACATTCAGGAAACAAAGATGGCTGTGGCACTTAGCTTTCTCTTTCCATCTCCCTTCCCCTCTTTTCTCTTCTCTTATTCACTCTAGAATCCTGGCCTGTAGGATGGTACCATCTTCATTCCATGTAGAACTTTTCCTTTCAAGGAAAGTCTCTTTAGAAAAGTTCTCACAGACATACCCAGATGATGTGTCTCATGGGCAAATCCCAGCCCAGTCAAGCTACCAGTGAAGACTCACCATGACAAAGTCTAAGGGAAATTTATTTATATCTCAGATTTGCCTTATTTATATTGCCCAATTTAATTCTGTGCACATTAAATTAACTCTGTGTCTGGAGAAACATATTTTTAATACCAAATCATTAGAAAGTAAAGGTGCTACAACTCAGCGCCCATGAGAACAATTTGTGAGAGAAATGTCCTCCTGATTGAATTCATATCCTGTGGATAAGCAATCATTTTCTTAGTCTTATTCACACATTAAGTAGCTAATAGCAAAAGTATTGTACATTGTAGTGGAAATGGAATGTGCTTAGGGCAAGTAATCATCATGTGAGTGTTAAAAATGTTTCAAATTTTGGGACATTTTAGATTTGCGATTTTTATGTTAGGGATGTTCCAGTGTGTGTAGACATTTTTAGATTAGAAAGGCTCCTAGTAGCCATTAAGAGACTGATCAGGACATTTAAGTGAGATAATGAATGAAAGCGCTAAACTGTCCTTACCTTCACGTTATCATAATGAATATAAATTACTCTGGCTTCAGATTCAATTCGTTTCAACCCTGATGTTCAGGATACATTGGCTACCTCTCAGTACTGCTGAAGTCTAAGTGTGCAGCTTCCCAGGCCTGCAGTTAGTTAGTAGATAAAAGCAACCCTTCATCCTGGTCAGGATGAAGAGCAGGTACTGTGCACACTGCCGGTGGGACTGATCCCTGGTTGCCCACAGCACAAATCTGTGCCTAACTGACCTGCTTGATTGTCTTTGTTCATGCTGCACTCCTCCAACATTCTTCTGATGCTTTCTTGATGATGCAACCCAAGGACCTGCTTACACTCAAGTACATGACTGCGCCAGTGATAGCGTTAAGTCATGGGCTTAAACTCATTGGACCAGCTTTCATCAAGGGATGGGGTCCAGGTCCTTGCCTCTGAAATCCAAGAAACTTGACGTGCAGTGTAGTGGAAGCAATGCTACGTGACTTTTGTATTTGTGTTATAAAGACCACGAAGCTTCTGTCTGGTTCACCGAGTTCTTGTGCTTGTAAACTGAGCTGCTGTATCAAGAGTCCACTGACCTCAAGGCTATTACAGTGGAGGTGTGATATTGAGTCACCATTTAGAGAGACTTTAAGCCTCTCTTCATAGAGTAATGATGTTCAATGATACCCCAGTCATTCGTGCTATTCTATGCAGCTGTAAGGCATACTAACTAGTAAAGAGACCCCTGTAATCCAAACATTCTTAGTCAAATATCTATCTTCTCATGTAAATTCTGAGACATCATGAGAAGAAACAAGGTATTTCTGTTGTGCCTCATCTCAAAGCCCAGTCTACAGACTCAACAAAATGAAACAGGACAGGAGCCTACCACAGAAGGCCTCTGAAAGACTCTACCCAGCAGGATATAAAAAAGATGCTGAGGCTCATAGCCAAATTTTGGGCAGAGTGCAGGGAATCTTATGATAGAAGGGGGAGATAGAAAGACATGGAGGAGACAGGAGCTCCACAAGGAGAGCAACAGAGTCAAGAAATCTGGGCACAGGGGTCTTTTCTGAGACTGATACTCCAACCAAGGACCATGCATGGAGATAACCTGGAACCCCTGCACAGATGTAGACCTTGGCAGCTCAGTATCCTAGTAAAGGGAACAGGGACTGTCTTTGACATGAACGCAGTGGCTGGCTCTTTGATCACCTCTCCCTGAGGGGGGAACAACCTTACCGGGCCACAGAGGAAGACAATGAAGCCAGTCCTGATGAGACCTGATAGGCTAGGGTCAGATGGAGGGGGAGGAGGACCGCCTCTATCAGTGGACTTGGAGAGGGGCATGGGAGTAGATGAGGGAGGGAGGGTAAGATTGGAAGGGATTAAGGAAGAGGCTACAGCTGGGATACAAAGTGAATAAACTGTAATTAATATAAAAAATTTAGAAAAAGAAAAAGAAAAAAAGAAACTCAGGATACTGACCGTGACAGTACCTCCAAGGAAAAGATATAATAAACATTTGTGAGAAAGTTGAAGACAAGAATATGTGCTATATAATTTACTTTTTGCTACTCAGCTTAAAAGATGTGCACTCAGCATGCAGACTCTTCAGTGTAGGACTAGCCTCAATCAATACTATATAAGGAAACTGGCTTTCAGAAAGTTACATGACTTCAATTAGATTAACAAATTGCTAAAGAACTGTCAAGAGGGCATTGCTACATAAGTTTTCAAATTTTCTGTTCTGTTTAATAGTGTTTGCTTGTCCTATTATTAACAATCTGCATACATCTGGTTAGAAATGTGTATGGCCGGAGCAGACACTGAGTGGGCTTTGCTCAAGTAGAGTCCTGGGTTCTGTCTAGTCTGAATATAAGAAGGAGGGAGGAGCTGGTTCTCAGGTGACTGGGAAGAATTCCTCGGTTGGATATAATATCTGTCACATACAGTCACCTGGTGCCTTTTTAGGCTCAGACACATGACAGCAAGTGGAAGTGTGCCTTTTGATCCTGAAATGGCAACAGACCTTCAGTTCTGCAGCTTCATCTGACAGATTTGGCAGGAAGGAAGGGGTGTGGAACCAGAGGCATCTGCCACTGAGTTGAGAAAGCTCAAAATAAATGATTTTGTTAAAGTCATTTCCTCCCTCTGCCATCCAGGGAGATTTCCGTGTGTATATGATGACAGCCAAGAATGTTTGCCTGTGTTAAATTCCTGGGGTCCTCTGTCTGTGACTCATTGGTGCTTCTGAGATGGATTGTGTGTCAGTCTAGCCCTAAGACAAAGCTGCATGTTAGATGCATATGTGTGGGCACTGAGGGACCTATTTCCAAGGTCATTTTTGTATCTCAGTTGTTAAAAAACTGTTGCCTCAGCAGAAGAAAGAACTGACTGCACACGGGACAGATTCCATTTACATTAAAATAAAGAGGACAACAGGTTAAATGTTGGTGAAAACAAAGACTTTCTTCTTATGTCGTCATGGATAGCAGTTCTTAAACAACAAGATGAGTGGGAAATTCACAAGGGTAATGCATGATAACTTTTGTAGAATAGACTTACAATTACTAAAGTAATTCATAGAAAGGAAATGATATTCAGAGAAAAATGTTTGTGAGAAACATGAGACTAACCTCCTAAACAAATAAAAGTAATCTTTGTTTTTTTTGGTATTTTTATTTTTATTTTATATTAATCACAGGTTATGTACTTTGTATCCCAGCCATAGCCTCCTCCTGCATTCCCTCCCTATCCCCACATCCCTCCCTAATCTCCTCCCTGCTCCTTTTCAAGTCCACTGATAGGGGAGGACCTCCTCCTCTTCCATTTAACTCTAGCTTATCAGGCATGAACTCAATGGCTGGCTCTTCGACCCCACCCCCCATCCCGAGGGAGGAGCAGCCTTGCTAGACCACAGTCCTGAAGAGACCTGATAAAAGTAATCTTAACTCATACACTAAAAATAATAGAATGAAAGCCAGGTAGGAGTGTCTTACAACGACAGCGCCAGCCACTCGTGATGCTGAGGCAGGAGGATAGTTACAAAGTCAAGGCCATCCTAGGCTACCTAGTTCTAGACCAACCTGGGTAAAAGTGTGAGACCTAGCCTAAAAATAAAATAAAAGGAAACAAAACAAGTACCAGTGATCCAATGAACAAAAGAAAGGAAAGGAAGAGGCTAATACAGGTACCAAGAAGCAATTAAAGAAACAAATGGAATGCAAAAAGCAGACAGCACCGCCTAACTATCAGATTCGCCAGGATTTCCCAAGAGCAGCCATACACACTGTGGCCATGCTGCCAGGGGGGTTCCCACATGCTGTCGGTAGGGACAGCGTTATGCAGTTTTTCTAAAGGGGAAGTGGCACCATGTCAAGACCACAGGAAGAGTTCGAAAGCTTTGAGGAAAGAAATATCTACAGTCTTAAACTGGAGGCATAAAAGGTAATTCCAAAGATTCGTAAAAAGAATACTCACCAAAATGAAATTTGTTGGTGCAGGTGAGGCAGGTTTGTAGGTAGGAACATGTATGGCTCTTCCAATGGATCCAAGTTTAGTTTCTAGCACCCACATAAGGGGACTCTCAGTAGCCAACAGCTGCAGCCCCAGCGGATCCTATGCACTCTTTTGCCTCCCATGGGCACTGTACTTACATGTACAAACTCCCACACAGGGACTTACATATAGATCCCCCAATACTCTTTTAAAAAATAAAAATGAAGTTTATTATAAGAGAAAGATGAAAATAATCTAAAAGTCCCCCAATGGACAGGATCAAATAATAGAGTACATCATGTATAGTAATTGCTGTTAAGCATCTTAAAGAATGTTTGATGATATAAACACAGCTCTTATCTGAATGCAATTGTTAATGGATACAATAAAGCAGAAGATTTATCAGTTTGTTGCCAATTTTGAACTCAAATTTATAAACACTAGATGCAAATATACAAAAATGTCAGTGATTACCTCTGAGTAGAGAGATTATGAGTGACATTTATTTTCTTCTATTTAACACTTTGCTATTTCCTAAATCTCTGTAATGAACATCAAATTAATCTTCTGCTTCAGGACAAATCATCAGCCCCTTTGTGCACACCAAGCACCCCTGGTTTTAACAGCTGACCTGCCCTCAGCTCCAAAACTTTTTGAGCAGCAGCATAAATTCTACACCATGAAACTATGTTTCATGCACAAATTATTAAAAATATCATGTAGAATTACCTCCAGGGCAGGTGTGTAAGAAACAAATGGATTTCATGCTGAGATTTGGGTCATATCCTCAAGACATCTTATTATATAAATATTCAAAAATTTGAAAGCATTCCCCTCCCTAAATCTGAAACACTTTTGTCCCCAAGCCCCAAGGGACATTCATCCCATACATTATTCATCAGCATCTGCAGGGTAAAAGTCTGGGGTTGGCTTACTGAGATTCTCCACTGAAGGTCTTAGAAGGCTGAAAAGGGGTTAGCCAGGATAAATTGTCACCAAAAATTCAGGGCCCACACTTGCTCATTCACACTATCGGTAGAATTCAGGATTTGTGGTTGGGGGATGCTGGCTCACTGGCTGTCAGCCAAGGATATCTCTTAGCTGCCAGAAATTGTTACAACTCCTTTCCATGTGGCCCATTGGAGGTTGATGGCACTATCTGTTTATTTCTAGTTTAAAAAATAAGTATATACATTGCCTCCTTTGGGACCCACTGTGGAAAAGTCTGTACTTTTAATTCACTTAGGAAATGATAATTTCCCTAAACTAAGCTCAACTAAATTGGGGATGTATCTGCTCCTAAAAAAAAAAAAAAATCTTTCAGAACACCTGGGCCAGAGGTGGGAGAAAATGTGTTTCCACCAGGACACTGAGAATAGGAGTCCTATGAGCATGTGTTAGAGCAGAGGTTCTAAACCTGGGAGTCGAATGGCCCTTTCACAGGGGTCACCTAAGACCATTGGAAAATACAAATATTTACATTACAATTCATTACAGTAGCAAAATTACAGTTATGAAGTAGCAACAAAAATAATTTTATGGTTGGAAGTCACCACAACATGAGAAACTGTATTAAAGGGTCTCAGCATTAGGAAGATTGAGAATGACTGTGTTAGAAGGTCTAACTCAGGGAACACACTCCTGGATTTTTAATTCAGCCTCTAATTTATGAATTGACTCCTCTGTGCTTCAGGTATTTTTATTTCCAGTATGGGAGAGTAGTAATTGTAATTGTTTAAATAGTTTTTATAAAATTTGTTGCAAATTTTAAGTGTAATAATATTTGATCACTTAATTTGGCATGAAATTTGGTTTGCCGTACCAAGTTTAGGAAATACAGAACATAATTAAGGCCCACAAAAACTAGTTAGGCAGAAAATAGTTTGACTACGTACCTATGAAAGAGCCTCAGATATACTCATTTTCTTCTTTTCCTGTCAAAGGCTGGGAGCCTGCTTTTTTTCTACCTCTGGGCAGTGTTACCCTGAAGTACTATTAAACTGATGAGTGTATCTGAGGGTTTCCAACTTCTTTCAAAATTTGACGCTCTACTTCTGTCTCCAGCAAATAACACTGAATGCTTCTTGTGGCTATGAAAACCTTGTCAGACTTTAGAAGTTGCCTAAAAGGAAAGAACACACGTGGCTGTGAGCTGTGGCTTATTTGAGCTGTGGCTTGGGCTAATTGGAAGCTTCTGTGATAGGATACTGAGAAAAAGGACACACACTGGGAACAGTTTGGTGTGAGCTATAAAGGAAGGTCCAGAGATGAAAGAAATTTAAGTGATACCACCTACTTACTTACTTTTGAGATAGTATCTTGATGTCTCTTCCAGAGTTATGACTTGAAAGTGAAAGCCCCTGACCTCTTACTCCTGGTTATGTACTTGTTTACTGCCTCATAGCATGTTTTGAGGACCTTGTACTTCCTGATATGCACAGTCATAAGGAGACTCCGTCATGCACCCTGTCAAAAGAAGTCTTTCCCACTTTACATTTCTCCTGTCATCTGCCCACTCATTTGCCACAATGATGAAAAAACGCATTAATAAACGATATTTATAGACTGGTAAAAATAAAACCATCTTAAGCATATTTCTTTCCCCTATCTTAAATACACATGTTTTTTTATGGCAAAATAATGTTTCTGTGATCATAAAAGGTATACAGGCCAATTGTTTGAGACTCTGAATATCTTTAACAAAAAGGAAAAGTCACATCACAGTTCAGAACCCAGAAATAAATATTATTAACATTTTTGGTAAAAAAAAAAGAAAGGTCCAGGAGGGACCCTGATAGGCAACTCACCCTTTAGAAGATAGAAAATCATGAGAACATCAGCTTCTTGAAGGAAATGTCTATAGATGAATGAATAAGGGAGTATAACTTTTAGAAGGACCACACATGTCCAGGGCACTCCAATCTCTGTAAAAACAGCAGGAAAGTTTTGCTTGCCTTAGCAACCTCCTTCTGCTCTTTGGAGCCCTGTGTAGAAAGTAAGTCTACTTTTGCAGGGAAGTCCTTCGGTGATTCAGGCTTGGGAAAGGAATATTGCTAAAAACAAACTGCCTATGTCTGATTTCATATTCTCATTGCCTTCTATGCGTACCCATGGTCACACAAGCCTACACTTCATATCTACTCACATTCCTACCTGTTGTGTCTTGCTGTGTTACCTTCTAGAATGAGAATAAAAATGACTATTTTCAGATTAGTTTGTGTTTTCTGGAAGGTAGAGACTATTAAGGCCTGAATACTGTGTCAGGATACTTCATTCATTCTTGTCTCGCTACTGAGAAAAAAAAAAAAAGTTATAGAAGCCAGTTCTCAGGCGGTGAAGCCATGCACTTTGATAGACTATTTTTGTGTGTGTGTGTGTCTTCTAACCCAGGGATTCCTCAGCTCTGTGTAGATATTGAATAGATATATTCTAATGGAATGAATGAGCACTTGTAATAGGGATTCCCAAAGGTCATGACTGTAATGATATGAATTACAAATCAATGATCATCAAACTGCATATTAAAAGAAGATATTTCTTGGTTTGAACTGGATAAAAACATTGCTTATAAAATAATAGGTGAGCCTGGTGTGGTGGTGCATGCCATTCATCCTAGCACTCAGGGAGACAGAAGCAGGCAGATCTCTGTGAGTTTGAGGACAGTCTAGACTACAGAGCGAGTCCAGGACACCAAAGAGTACAGGGAAAAACCTTGTCTTAAAAACAACAATAACAGTGAGTACTGTAACTAAGTGATCTATAGTCATGATCTTACGTAGGCTTTAAACTATGTAAAGTGAGGAACCATGTCCTTGTCATGTGCTCTGCTGTGTACATAGCCTGACAGTGACTGGTATGCAGCACTGGGGAGGGATTATGAATTCCTTCAGCACGCAAAAAGTCTCTTTTGTGCTAGGAAAAGACTGTTCAGCAGACACCAGGTGTTAATGCCTGATACCAGAAAATTTGTGGTGTACAAAAACAGAGAAATGCCAGCCTTAATGCAAAGCTATTTTGAAGAATAAAGACTTGATTCAGTTAATTCTAGGTCTGTCTTTGACAGTATAACCGTATGACTTTGGACAGTCATATCTCTAGGAGTCAGATTGCTCATCTGTAAAATGGCCATAATAAGAACGTATCGGAACTCTTAAAGAGACTGAGGACGAAAGAGCAATGCTGGATCCAAAGTGTATGTTCCATACATGATAATGATTATTTGTACGACATATATATTAATTAATTTATTTTTATTAATTTCAGCTTATTCACTTTATCCCAGCTGTTGCCCCTTCCCTCTTCCCCTTCCAATCCCAACCTCCCTTCTTCATCTCCTCCCATAACCCTCCCCAAGTCCACTGATAGGGGAGGTCCTTCTCCCCTTCCCTCTGTCCCTAGCCTATCTGGTCTCATCAGGACTGACTGCCTTGATATGACAGATATTTTCTAACAATTAGTTGAGTCATTATAATGAAGAGTTTTCTAAACAATTTATCTGTGTACGAAATATATTTTCCATTTCATAAGTAAGGAATTTGAGCTAGAAAAAGGTTAGTTTATTATTATTATTTATACTTTATTCATTTCATATTCCCCTCCCTTAACTTCTCCCAGTCCCACCTCCCTCCCTCTTCTCTATACTCTTCCCAATAGTCCACTGGATGGGGGCTTTCTCCTCCCCTGCCACATGTCCATAGCTTTATCAAGTCTCATCGGGACTACCTGGATACTCTTCCTCTGTGGTCTGGCAAGGCCGCATCACCAGGGGAAAGTGATCAAAGAGCAGGAAACAGTATTTTGATCAAGATTACACATTAGGAACGTAACAAGGTTGTGTCGGCATCTAAGCTCATAACTCCATCCTCCACCTCCTTTTCCACCATTGCACCCATTGTGCCCTTATCAATGGTAGAGGCTGACAAACAGCATAAACATAGTGGGCATTATTCTTGAGAGCAAATAAAGTGGGAGGATAAGTGAAATGTAGTTTCTCAATCAAGATATACCAGGTGGATACAGAGAACATCCTAGGCTGAGGTGGGAAGAATGTAAAAGCTGGAGGATAGGAAAGAGTGCTGTGACACACGGTATTTTTTGGACACAACACTTCCATTTTACTCATGAATTCACAGCAACTTCAGTTACCTGAACAAGGCCTATACAAGACCCATCCAGTCTATAATCCCATCATGGAATCAGAGAGACTCACAGGACTGTGCCCCTAGTGGAGTTACCAGTAATTGATGTTTATTGGAAGAATATTCATTTTTCTTCAGTAGTGTGGCCACTGAATGGTTGATCATGCACATACAGGTAACACTAATTGGACTAAGTGTGTTATTTAAAAAAGAAGAATTCAT
The DNA here is from genome assembly GCA_028658305.1 of Pachyuromys duprasi. Taxonomy (NCBI): domain Eukaryota; kingdom Metazoa; phylum Chordata; class Mammalia; order Rodentia; family Muridae; genus Pachyuromys; species Pachyuromys duprasi. The sequence continues at coordinate 36,117,759 of CM053757.1, read as the reverse complement.
GAAGGTAGGTAAAGCATGCATTGAGGTATTTCTTAAGGAGGTGTGATGGTTTATCAAAGGCAGATAGGCTCAAGATGCATTGTGTATATGTGTCAAATTATCAAAGAGTAAATAAAATATAAATTATGTATTAAATTATATATATATATGTATATTTTATATACAAACACCTTATATTATGTAATTATATACAAAAGATATTTTGTATTTAAAATATATAAAAATTTATAACAAAATATACAAAAATATAACCAAGTGGATAAAAAGTGTTATAGTCTCTACCAGATTTCAGCTACTAATGAAATAAAGATTCGCTGCTGTGTACTGACTTGTGCCAGTTGGAAGGGGGCTGCATTTTCCTCGAGTGACAGCTGGTCTTGCTGAGAAGGAATGCCTCAGAATTGGCACCACAGTTGAGCCCAGAAACCATTTCACTTGATTCATAAATACACAACTGAAAATCTACAGCCAGGCAGGCAAATAATATGGGTCTCCTTAATATTTTTAATTTTATATCTGAAGGAGATACTGCTTATGTAGAAATGTCCATTTTCTCCGCTTCAATAGTACTTTCATTGTTGCTGCTGTTGCTGTTTGCTGCTGCTGCTGTTGCTGTTGCTGTTACAGGGTGTTCAGTACCTCAGGCTTGCCTTGAGCATGTTAAGTAGCCATGGATGACCTTGAATACCATGGGTACATCTAAGGGTAAAACTGTTCAAAATAGAAGGGGGGAAAAAGCGTGTTCAAGTTTAATAAGAAAGAAAAGGACGGCTTTGTGGTTAGAGAATCATAGAACTGAGGATTGAGTATAGGGACCAGATGAAGAAAGAGCTTGTGGCCCTCAATTATTTTGTGTACATTGGTAAATACTTAAAATATTTATTAACCATGAGAATCATTTAGTCTAACTTGTTTCTTCGTATGTTCTTTACATATGTGAATACTCACATATGTATGTTTGTGCAAGCATTCTTACTGAACTATCTTCGCAGCCAGCCTTTGTATTTTTATTAGTTATCTGATAATTCCATACATGTTTTACCTCATTCACCCTCCTTACCCTAACTATTCTCTGATACATCCCAACTATTCTCAGATACTTTACTCTTTCCTTCCCTTTATGTCCCACCCCTACCCAACTGATGACAGTTTGTATTGATAAAATAATCTTGGATGTGTAGCTTTCTACTGAAGCATGGTTGACCTATCACAGGCTGCATCTTTTGAGAGACATTATACTTACTGTCCCACCAGCTAGGAATTGCCAGTAACTCCCTGAATAGGGATAGAACTTTATATCCAGTTCCTCTCTCCATGCTGGTATTTATTCTGGCTTGGGCTTGCATTATCTTGTGCATAGTGTCACAAAAAATGTGAGTTCATGTATGTAGCCATCCTTCTGTGCCTAGAACACACAATTTCCTTGGGGTCCCTCACTACCTCTGGCTCTTACACTCTTTAACCCCCTCTTCTGAAATGATCCCTGACTTGCTTGAGGAGGGTTGTGGTGTCTGTCTCCCATTTGGGAGTGGACATTCTTATTCTCTGTATCTTGGCCAGTTGTAGGTCTCTATGTTGATTATCCTCTACTACAAGCGGAAGTTTATCTAGAGAGGGTTGAGAGATACCTCAATCTATTGATATAATGCTAAGTCATTGGGAGTTGGTTTAATAGTATATGTTAATTTAGCAGGATGATAGCAGCAGTTTCTTTCCTAGGGTGTATGATCAGTGTAGCCATAAGTTTTTGGTTCATTAATGATGCTAGATATGGATTTAATTTTATGAAGCAGGCCTTAATTTCAATCAGAAAGATGTTTGTTACTCCCATGATGTTTGTGCCGCTGTCACTATTACACCAGCAGGCAGTCTTGCCTGGATAGTCATTATAGTGGCTCTCAGGATTTATACCTGGGCCACGTTATCATTACTTTTTTCCTCTGGTAGCATGCATATCATCTTCTAGCATCAGGGATGTTATTCATCAGTGACAAGCTTGAAGGTAAGTACCAGTTTGATTTCTCCTTGTTCTATGACTCAAGTACGTGGTGTTTTCAGCAATAGGGGCTTACTGTCAATTTCAGGAAGGTATATATGAGCAATGGCAATAGCCTATAATATTAGGGGAAGTTTTGGGACCTCATTAGCTTACAGCTTCAAAAGAAGTAATTCATTCCTGGTGCTGGACTTTTTATTTGTTATCCTGTGGTATCTATCAAGGCATTGTTGCCTCATTACAAAATAACTCATTTTTACTCTTTCCTATAGAGGGAAGAACAGGAAGTTCTAGGCATATAGATCAGTAGGATGAAACTGATAATCCAGGCAATTGAGACTGCACAAAGTCATCAAGACAATCAAGTAGGGGGAAGAATAGTTTTTTTTTTCAACAAATTGCACTAAGTCATTCTGTCAAAAGCAATCTACAGATTCAATGCAATTCCTATAAAAATACCAACAAAATTCTTTACAGACCTTGAAAGAAAAATTCTCAACTTCATATGGAGAAACAAACAAACAACAACAACAACAAAAAACAACCCAGAATCTACAAAATGATCCTGTACAACAACAGATCATCTGGAGGTATCTCCATCCCTGACTTTAAGCTGTACTACAGAGCAATAGTAATAAAAACTGCATGATATTGGCACAGAAACAGAATAGTGGATCAATGGAACCGAATAGAAGACCCAGAAATGAACCCACACACCTATGGAAACTTGATTTTTGACAAAGAAGCCAAAACCGTTCAATGGAAAAAGGACAGCATCTTCAACAAATGGTGCTGGTCCAACTGGATGTCTATATGCAGAAAAATGAAAATAGATCCATATTTATCACCCTGCACAAAACTAAAGTCCAAGTGGATCAAAGACCTCAACATAAAACCAGACACACTAAATCAGTTAGAAGAAAAATTGGGAAAGACCCTAGAACTCATCGGTACAGGAGACTACTTCCTGAACAGAACACCAACAGCACAGGCTCTAAGAACAACAGTCAATAAATGGGACCTCATGCAACTGAAAAGCTTCTGTAAAGCGAAAGATACTGTCATCAAAACAAAAGATAGCCTACAGACTGGGAAAGGATCTTCACCAACCCTATATCTGACAGAGGGCTAATATCTAGTATATATAAAGAACTCAAGAAGTTAAAAAGCAACAAATCAGGTAATCCAATTTAAAAATGGGGTACGGAGCTAAAAGGAGAACTCTCTGTACAGGATTGTAGAATGGCAGAAAAATACTTAAAGAAATGCTCAACGTCCTTAGCCATCAGGGAGATGCAAATCAAAACGACCCTGAGATTTCACCTTACACCCACCAGAATGGCTAAGATCAAAAACTCAAGTGACAACACATGCTGGAGAGGATATAGAGAAAGGGGAACCCTCCTCCATTGCTGGTAGGAATGCAAAGTTGTACAACCACTCTGGAAATCAATTTGGTGCTTTCTTAGACAATTAGGAATAGTGATTCCTCAAGACCCAGCTATACCACTCTTAGGCATATATCCAAAAGGTGCTCATGTATACAACAAGGGTAGTTGTTCAACCATGTTTGTAGCAGCTTTGTTCTTAACAGCCAGAACCTGGAAACAACCCATATGTCCCTCAGTCGAGGAATGTATACAGAAATTATGGTACTTTTACACAATGGAATACTACTCAGCAATTAAAAATGAGGAAATCATGAAATTTGTAGGCAAATGGTGGGACCTGGAAATGATCATCCTGAGTGAGGTATCCCAAAAGCAGAAAGAAGCACATGGTATATACTCACTTATATAGACGTATAAGATAGGATAAACATACTGAATTCTATACACCCAGGGCAGATAAACAAGAAAGAGGACTCAGGGTAAGATGATCAATCCTCTCTTAGATAAACAAATGGGATGGACATTGAATGTAGGAGAAAACAAGTAATAGGACAGGAGCCTACCATTGAGGGCCTCTGAAAGACTCTACCTAGCAATGTATCAAAGCACATATTAAGACTCACAACCAAACCTTCGTCAGAGTGCAAGGAATCATGTGAAAGAAGGAGGAGTTAGTAAGACTTGGAGAGGACAAGAGCTCCACAAAGACTAGATCATTGCACAGGGGTCTTTTATGAGACTGTTTCTCCAACCAAGGACCATGTATGGATACAACCTGGAACCCCTGCTCGGATATAGCCCATGGTAGCTCAGTATCCAATTGGGTACCCTAGTAAGGGGTATAGGGATTATTTATGTCATGAAGTCAATGGCTGGCTCTTCAACCCTCCACCCCCTCTGCCCGAGGGAGGAGTAGCCTTGCTAAACCCCAGAAGAGGACATTGCAGCCAGCCCTGAAGAGACCTGATAAGCTAGGGTCAGATGGAAGGGGAGGAGGTCCTCCCCTATAAGTGGTCTTGGAAAAGGGCCAGGGAGGAGATGAGGGAGGGATAGGGAGAATGGGAGGGAATGAGGGAGGGAGCTATGGCTGGGATACATAGTATATAACATGTGATTAATATAAAAATAAATAAATTTTTAAAAAGAATAGTTTTTTTTTCAACAAATTGCACTAAGTGGACGGCCCATACAAACAATGAAACAGCAGTACTGAGTGCTGGGTTGTGAATAAGAAAAGAGCTGCATTGAGGCTATGGTACTGGAAATCCACAAATAAAGCACTTACATCAGCTCCTGATGAGTGTGTTGTGGAAAGCAGCTCATGACAGCATCATAGACAGTTCGTAGAGATATAATGAAGACATAAACAAGAGAATGAAGAGAGAAAGGTAGACTTGCTTTGTCCCAACCCCTATATTAGTAACTACTATATTCAGAGACACATAAAGTGCTCTTATGAAATGTAACTTGGTCCTGTGAAAATTTATAAATCTCTGTTAAATATCTAATTGCCATCTTTTTAATACCCCATACCCCAGTACTGTCACATTGGAAACCATTCTTTCAGTACATGAACAAAGGGGGAAAACTACATTCAAACTATAGCAGGGTGCACACTGTCGTGGCTAGTAGATTTTCAGTAATTGCTCTGTTCACCCTAATGCTTTTTATATGCCACAAAATCCATCTCTTTAAAGTACAAATTTCAGCAGTTTTCCAGAGGAAATGTTTGCAATGTTGCAATGTTTCCAGAGTAATGAAACAATCATTATACTCTAATTTTGGAAAATTTCCATCACCCCTCCTCCAAATCTTCCACCAAGTAACAGCCATTCTCTCCTCCCTTCTCTTTGACCATTTAAGTATTTGAAAAATCACCAAAGCAGTTGCAGGAATGGTGAGGTTAATCTTTTCAACAAACATGACCTAAACTTCATATCTTCCAAAACCTACATCAACATGAACCATCCATCTAAATATACAAACATAAGCTATGAAAAAACTTTTCTTTTTAAATTTTTTATTAATTACACTTTATTCCCTTTGTATCCCCCCATAGCGTCCTCCCTCCTCCCCTCCCAAACTCTCCCTTCCTTCCCCTCTCCAAGCATGCCCCTCCCAAAGTCCCCTGATAGGGGAAGTCTTCTTTTCCTTCCTTCTGAACCTAGTCTATTAGGTCTCATCAGGAGTGGCTGCATTGTCTTCCTCTGTAAGCCTTCTGTTAAGGCTTCACCCCCCTCAGGGGGAGGTGATCAAAGAGCAGGCCAATCAGTTCATGTCAGAGGCAGTCCCTGTTCCCATTACTATGGAACCCACTTGGACACTGAACTGCCATGAGCTACATCTGTACAGGGGTTCTAGGTTATCTCCATGCATGATGCTTGGTTGGCGTATTAGTCTCAGGAAAGATCCCTGTCCCCAGATTTTTTGGTTCTGTTGCTCTCCTTGTGGAGCTCCTATCCTCTCCAGGTCTTACTATTTCCCATTTCTTTCATAAGATTCTCTGCACTATACCTAAAGGTTGGGTATAAGTCTCAGCATCTGCTTTGACAGTCTGCAGGGAAGAGCCTTTCAGAGGCCCTCTGTGCCTGAAGGGCAAAGAGGATGGACATCAGAAGAAGGAGAAAACAGGGAACAAGGTAAGAAAAAACTTTTAAAAAATAAAAAGAAATTCAGACCTGGATTGTATTTATGGAGTTCTTAGATATGGCAACAAATCTAATCCATTAAAATATGGTTGGTGAAACTTGGAGAGAACAAGAGCTCCACAATGACTAAACTGAGCAGGGCACAGGGGTCTTGTATGAGACGGTTTCTACAACCAAGGACCACGTGTGGATGTGTCCTGGAACCCCTGTGCAGATGGGACCCAGGATAGCTTGGTGTAGGACTGGAGGGCCTAGTGAGGGAAGCAGGGACTGTTTCAGTCTTGAA
>CM053757.1:36093097-36111338 GCA_028658305.1 Pachyuromys duprasi | reverse complement strand
ACATCTGATTTATGCCAAAGATATAGGAAGACTTTTACAACTGAATAATAAGGTAAGATAAAAAGTGAGGGAAGACTTACAATTTGCCAAAGGTGATAGATCAGTAGTAAATAGAAATACAGGATATACTTGACAGTCATTGTAGTTGCACAAATTAACCTTGAAAGGCGAATTTCATTCCCATGAAAATGGCTACACTCAAAATGCCAACAGCATCAAAAAGCTGACAAGGATTCAGAGCTTCCAGAATCTTCTATGCTGTTTTCAGTAATGAGCAATGATCTTTCTCCAGAAAACATGGTTTGGCGGCTTCTTATAAAATTAAACACGTTATCTACTAGTTCCACTTCTATTTACTCTAGAGAAACAAAAAAACTTTTGTTCACGCAAAAGCTTGTCCAAGAATGCTTCTGACAACTTTGTTCACGATTGCTCCACACTGAGAAAATTCCAATCTCCTCTGGGAGTGAATGAGTAAACAGACTGTGCGACAGCCCACACAGTGTAATGCAATTTAGCAATAAGTGGAAAGAAAAAACCCTGACAAATACAGCAATTTGGGTGAATTGCAAAGGCATTATTCTGCTTCACAGAAGCCCTCTCATAGTTCCCAAACCTCAGGATTTTATTTACATGGCACAGTTGAAGAAGTAAAACTAGAGTGAAGAATAGATCAATGATTTTCAGTGAACAAACTTTCTCAGGAAATACCATAGAGGGAGAATGGAAATATTTTGAGAGCCAGAGGACCAAAAAAATTTGCTGTGAGATGGTGACTCCTAGAAATGACAGGGAAACTTCATGGTATCTCAACATTAAGACATCCTGAGCAAGACCTGGAGAAGTACATTATCAAAAGACATGCTAACATGGAAGGGGGGGAATCTCACCAGGTCCCACCCTTACACAGGGAATTACAGGCAACTAAGAGATGCTGAGAGTAGGGGTACAAATAGTCTCCCCCAGGATTGTGAGCTCTAAGTGGTTATACAACTCCAAGTGGTCAGTCCTGAAATCATACACATACAAATGACATCAAATCGACTGAGAAGGCTGTATTTATATATTTTTAATTTATATATTTTTAATTAAAATTTTACTTTTTACATTAATTAAATTGTATTCGCTTTGTATCCTAGCTATAACCCCCTCCCTCAGTCCCTCCCAATCCCACCATCCCTCTCTCATCTCCTTCCATGCCCCTTTCCAAGTCCACTGATAGGTGAAAATAAAATTTAAATGAATAGTACAGTAACAACGGGTGAGGATGATGATGGCAATGATGACAATGACGAAAACAAGCCCATGAAGGAACTGGGAGGGATTTTCTATTATTGGTGTACCGGTTATGAAAATTATGCACTTGTTAAAATGTATATAATTTTACACACAAAAAATTACTAAACTAGTTTAAAAGTAAAGCAGAAAAGTAAGTTTTCTTGAAATTCAAGAACCCCAGAAACAAACTCACTTTGTAACTAATCTGCCATTTCTATCCATAATCAAAGTGAAGTTATTATTAATCCCTCTGTGTGTGTATGTGCATGTGTGTGATTGTGTCTGTGTGTACATGCGTGTATTTGTGTGCATGTATACTAGCACATGCATGCTACAGTACATATACAGAGAGGTCAGAGGACAACCCCTAACTATGACAACCTCAGATGTCTGTCCTCACCTTCCACCTCATTGGAGGTTGTGCCTCTTGCTCACTGCTGCATCCACCTGGCTCTCGATCTAGCCACCATCTGAGGATTCTCCTGTCTTCGCCTCCCGTCACCTGTAGAAGTACTGTGATTATAAATGTGTGCTACTGCACCAGCTTTGCATGGGTATGTGTGAATTCAAACTCAGATGCTTGTGTTTACACAGAGAGCTCTCTACCTTCTGAGCCATTGCTTCAGCTCGACTTAATGGGAGCTAGCCAGCTGTCATGTTGGGATAGCTACTTGTCATGTGATAGTGAAGCTGAAGTGAAATTGCACCTGCAAGGCACTTAGGATGGCACTTGGCACATGAGAACTCAGTAGAATTTTAACCACTTCCACCATCAAGTCCTGCTCTTTCTGCCTTATCAAGGAGAACCATGCCAATGTCACAAATTACTCTCATAATTTAACCATTAAAATAGTCATATCAAGGCATTTTGAGAAGCAGTAATATACAGAAGGTTGTGATATTTTATTCTGAAAATTTAACCTAGGACCAGGAAGGTACAGGTGGCTCATGAAGCCTTCGACAGGCAGAGAGCAGCTGTTCTCTGCTATTTAAGGTAGCTAGCTGACTAGGGACCATGTAAAGGCTACTTTTCCCTTTTTATTAACCTTGGAGGTATGGCCAGCAAAATAGATTAGGAGAAATGCTTCTGAGGGAAGTGGTTTCCAAAAGCTAATATAAATTTCCATTAATGGTGTATGTGTTTGCATATGTGTGTGTGTGTGTGTAGTCTTCTGTATCCCTTTGATACTATCTTACAGCTACAAAAAGCAACATTTTCAAACATCAGAATTCCAGGTCTTAATTTTGCTCTGTTTTGCTTTGGGAGATGGTCTTGTGTATTTTGATCTGCCCTCCAGCGTACTGTGCATATCAGAATGAGTTTGAATTCCTGGTCCTCCTGTTTCTACCTCACAAGTGCCAGGAATGCAGGCATGTGCCAACACACTGGCTTTTTGTTCCTATCTTGTTTTGATGGACACCAGTAGCCCAGGACAGCCTAATATATAAGTGCCTGGAGTCACTAAACATTTATAGCTGACACAGAGCTGGGTCCCTGATTGAGCATGGCTGATCCCTTAAGGTTATAGAGGAGCTTTGTCTGAATCCTCTAATTGTTGTCAACTGTCTTGGAGGCCTGCCTCCTTATTCTCTCTCAGATGTCAAATTCTCCTGCCCTTGCAGGCCACCTGCTACAGCACCTCTCCAGGAAACAGCAGAGGGTCAATTCCTGAAGCATTCTGCTATCTCCTAATCAACTCTAATGGCCCTGTCTGTTTGCTGCTTGAGGATGGTGTTAAATAGAACTTCCTGGTGAGTATGCTGGGAATTGTTTAGAGACACATCTGTGATGGGCAGGCTAGAAGGATGAAACTCACTATGTAGAATAGAGAGGCACAAGACATGGCTCTTCTGGTCTCTGATCTCTCTCTGGCCTCTGCTTCCACAACTATAAAAAGATATGTATTAAGGAAGTTGAGTCAGCTTTTAAGAAAAGACTTGTTATGTTATTTGTGTGTGTGTGTGTGTGTGTGTGTATAAAACTATGTGATTACCTGAGATGGCCAGAAGAAGGCCATCAGGTCCCCTGGAACTGGAGTTGTAGGCAGTTGTGAGTCACGTGACATGGGTATTGGGAACTGAAGTCTATTCTTTTGAAATTGCAGCAAGTACTGTTTACCACTGAGCCATCTTCCTGCTATAATAGTCAGATTATTTCTAAGGTCCTTAGGAGTTAAAATAAATCAGGATTCTGGCTCATAATCAAGTTTTTATTGTCCCCCAAATTATTTGCAATTTAAACACTGACTATACTGAAACAAGCAAACAGCAACAATACCCTGGCCCCCCAAATGACAATCACATTTAAAATTAATTGGGCACACTCTTTGTTGTGTGTCTCAGAATAGCCACAATGAAATGAAGTCCAGAATTGTCAATGAATCAACACTGACTTGTGTAATTTCACACAAAGCATGAAGAGTGTGGCGAGCTGCATTTTTCTATCAGATGTGAATGAGAAGGTCTTTCATTAAAGTGTGTACACTGTCAAACAGGAGACAAGGAGATCGGAGGTGATGGTGGTGACTGAAGGATTAGGAGAGCATGGGGGCTTTGTGAGTATTACTTGACAGGAAAGTCAGCATGACACAGTTCTTTCCCTCTGTTCTTTGCTCTTCACCTTCCAAAACTCTCCTACTTTAGATATGTGCAGGTGGAGGCAGCAAATTTAAGTGGCAAGGGACACCTGATTGGCCTTCGTTGTTTCAGAATACAAATTCTTATGTACATGGTTCCTGGCATAAAGGCAGCAAAGAGACAGGATGCCATGGACAGAACCTGGACTGGATGACTGGGTCCAGCGTATCATTGATTTTTCAGAGCCAACTGTTTACAGTTCCACTTATACCAAAACATACTGTTTCCATACAGGGCTCACATTATTTACATAAGTTGTCATCCACTCTCTATTCAGTTGCAGTGGCTGCTGGGTCAGTGTCCTATTAGGGGCACAGAGCTGGCAGTAAGACAGGAGCTTGGGTTTACCTGTTATCTACCAATCAATGGGATGGTTACTTTGACTTCTGCCATTCACTCCTTTTGTTATTTAAGCCTGATAAAGTCACCTCTACCCCGACCATTAATAACATTATTTGACAGAGTGAACATACATCCACTGGGTTAAGAATCTATATTATGAGACACACCTTTTGCTCTCATGGATTTCTAGTGAGAAGAGATGACTTTTTTTTTTTTTTTGAGCTGGTGGCAGTGTATGCGTTTGCAAAGATTGTGAAATGGAATCCACAAAACACTCACTAAATAGTTGCTTCTGGTACTTATTTCACAGTTTGGTAAGTTGAGGCTCCTGTAAGCTAGCTCATTTATATAAAATCATGGAGAATTTGAAATAATTAGGACACTTACTCCAGAGCTTTGGAATTAACTGTGATGCTACACATTGCCTTTGGAGTTTGGTGATCTAAAGAGGTAAATGTTACTGTCTATTTTAATTCATGTCATAAGATTTTTATTAAAGTAATTAGTACAATATAAGGCAATATTAAACTCATTTAGATATTGTAATATGTCAATTAAACAGAGCAGTACAAATCACCATGAGGGTGGATACAAGCTTGTATAAGTTTGACCCTGTGCATATCTTTACAATTCAGTTACCTTGTTTGTTGGGGAATGAGGCAGAAATTTTGTCCACCCTGTCATTCTGGAAGGTTCCTGCCAAGATGAAAAAGTTCTCTGAATGTGAAGTACTCTTCTCCTTGAAGAGAAGATTTTGAGCATTCACAATCCATGCCAACATGCTGTGACATTTATGTATCGGTAGGCATGGTAGGGCATCTCAAGACGCTCTGCCCTGCATCCATCATGATTACCAATGCCTGAGAAGCTCGATCTTGTCTTCCTAAGAAGTGAAACTAAGTAAAAGAAAACAAAGAGCAAGAACAGAGGTCAACTGGCAATGTAACAGCTGTCAGATGTCTTATAGACTTTGCAGTGCAGTAAATGTGGTTTCTACATCCTAGTGCATAGATTTACTGCTTTTAAACTAGCTGAGTCATGGGAATCTACACCACTAAACACATACCTGCCTTAGTTCTTACTCATGCAGTATCCAGACTTTTTTTTTTCTTGATGATAACTGCAATATGTAAAGACCTTCTGTTTACAGTCTGGTCATGGCAACACCTGGCTTTATGGAAACATTCTTCCTGAAGATATGCTTGTTAACTTAATATTTTCTGAGTGCTAGGAAATGTCTCTGGTATCGAGTTTGCAATAACACGGTGTTAGGTATACAGTGCCTGGCCTCATTCCTTTGACACTCTACTTGCAGCAGATAGATAAGAAAGTGATAAACACATAATTTTGTGATGCTGTGGGTAGGGAATGAAGGAAAAGCAGATGTAGGAAAGTAAAGTAAATGAGATAGGGGGAGAGGAATTTAGAGGTATGGTTGGTCTCACTCACAAAAATCTGAACAGAGACGTGAAAGAGCTGAACAGAGATGTGAAAGAGCCAGCTTTGTTGGTACACATCTGCAATCCCAGCACTCAAGAGGTAGAGGCAGAAAGTTGTGAATGGGAAACCAGCCTCGACTACACAGTGAGGAGTAGTCTGGGGTGTGGGGGAGTGGGCAGAGGAAGATGATGAGAAATGTTCTTCAGAAATTGGTGGGGCATTACTTTAGAGAGAGAAAAGAGAAGGTTCAAATGTTCTGAGGCCAGCTCAGAGGCCCGAGGCCAAACTCACAGAAAGAAAGAAACAGATGTCCCTCTTAGTCTCTAGACTTTACCAGCTCTTAGCTTCTGCTGTTAGAACCCTGCATCTAGAACCTTCTACAGTCTGGTTCCAGTCTCCACTCCATTTTCTCAACTACCCCCTTTTATGCTAGGCTCAACATGAGCCGGCCTCCTGACTTAGCATGATTTATCTTCCCCTGGGCATTACTGCCCTGAAGGTTCTCTGACTGCCTCTGACTTGCAGTGTTTTCAATAAGATAGCTATTCCCTCAAAAGATATTCACCCCCATTTGATAATATCTAAGGTTTTCTTTTGATGTTGTTATTGTTATGGTCTGTGGTTTTTGCTGGCATTCTGTAGACAGAGGCCAGGAGTGCATGCATATCCAACAACATATAGGACAGCTCCGACACAAGGAACCGCTCAGCTCAACATTTCAGTAATGCTGAGGGTGAGAAATCTTATTCTAACATACCCAAGTCTTCCAAAACTGAGACTTATTTTTCTTGGTGACTTTTTCTTGCTTTCTCTGTTTCTGATGTGTTTATGGGAACAAGGTGTTAACTTATTTATTCTAATATGAGTCTGTGTGCATTTCAGAATAATACATATAAACTTCATTCGTGGCTCTGTCTAATATGATCATAGGTTGCCCTTTTATTATCTAGATAACAGGACAAAGAGTAACTCATACCAAATGGAAGAATTGAATTTTGAATTTTGTATGTAGATTTCTCACCACTATGTCTAATACAGAGCTCAATAAATATTATTTTGCCAGTTTATTGATTTCCTTAACAGGTTTGTGTGACACTTGAAAGCAATGGTTGTTTTTCATGATTATAAAGGTATGTTTTTTTAAATATTCTATGTGCAAAGCCAGATAAAGCAGAGCTGTTTCCTGGGGCTTTCTTATTAATGGCAGAACATTAATAAATCTGACATCTCCAAACAATGGGCTTCCAAACTATGAGGTAATAAGCTTCTTGTCTAATATCAATGAGTGAATTCTTCAGTCTCTACTGATACTTGATCTAGGAATGATCCATCTCTGACTGGCCCTATATGTCTGGGGTGAGCTATCCTCCTCCTGTGTTAGGTGATGATGGTTGGTGGAGAAATGTTAAGAGGTGAAACCAAGGATAATGCTGCTCAGAGACAGGATATAGCAGATACAGGGTGCAGCATGGGGAAGCAGAGCTGATATATGGTCTGAAGACCAGTCTAAGGGCTGATTATGGCCAGCCATCTGTCCTGTATGGTTGAATGATTATCTTCATTCTTACAAGTAACTTGCTGAGTTCCCAACTTGTATCCAGAGATCAGAGCAGAGCAATGAGACAGGTAAAGCTGTCACATTTTAGCAAGCCATTACGTGTCACATCACTCTCAGGTAATTTCTCACTTAAAACAAGTCAGTATTTTCAGACATGGAATTTGCTTAAATGCAATTATGCTTAGGGAGCTACTAAGAATGATCCTTTGCCATTTTTAACACAGAGCTTCCAAGAGCAATAGGAAACAAGGGGAATTCTTTCTGCCAGAAGAAACAGGTTCCAGTGGGATGCTAATGACGTGGGGAGGATTGAGCTGGTAGAATAAATAGTCTTCAGTGGCAGCTACTTCTTTTCAGTTGTGAGAACCTACCACACTGCTTCTCATCTAGAGGTCTTGATACTTGTTCTTCACATTCCCGTGCCCCATTGCCCTCTCCTGTATGACATCTGCAGTCTTAATGTCTTAACTTAATTTTCTTCCCTGAAGGCTCCTTATCTCAGTTCCATGACCCAGGAACTTGCTTCCCCAGATGATTTTCTATCAACACGCTCCACTCTTCTCCCAATGAGTACAGAGTTGTAATAAGGGAAGACTGTGTTCTCTTTCCCAGACTATAAGTTCCAGGTGGAGCAGTACCAAGGCGTTCTTATTCATAAGTTGATACTTGTGCTCATTACAGTACCTGGCCATGGTATTTGTTCAACAATAAATATTTATGGAGGAGTTCATAGAGCAGGTAAAAAAGGTCAGAGCTTAGGGCTGGAGAGATGGCTCATCAGTTAAGAGCACTCACTGCTCCTTTGAGCACACACCATCTATAACTCCAATTCGAGAGGTTGTGACTCCTTCTGGACATTGCAGGCATTGCACCCATGTGGTACTCATACATTCAAGCAAAGTACTCATCATTTAAAGTAAATAAATAGATAAATATTAATGTATATTTTTATATTTTACATATACTTTAAAGTTGAAGGTCCAAAACAAGCTCATTGTCCTCCCTCCTCTCTCTCAGGTAATCACTTGCTGAGATATTGAGTTTTACTCAGAGATAAAATTCTAACTTCCATTATTTTATGCTCATATTTCTGTTTTACCTTTGCCCCAACAAGATGTAAAAATAGGAACTATTTATTAACCACTTTGTATTGGTAGAGAAATTAGAGTTGAGGGAGGCTAAATGTTGGGTCCAGTTTACATGGAATTCAAATCATCGTGTCATTTTGATTTATGTGTGTTTACTTATAACACAAAGATGTTAAACTAAATGATTCCTGATCTCTATTTAACTCATGTTTTAAAAGAACAATTCAGAAAAATTAGTCGAGGATCAGTGAGATAGGATGGATAGGGAAAGATAACAGAAAATGTTAAAAAGTGATTACTAATGAGGTAGGTGTAGGGACACGAGAAGTGAAAAGGAGCTTGGCAGAGAAAAAGAAGTCCTGCAGACAAGGTGATGTATCTGATCTCATTCCAATTTATCTAATAAGTTAAATGACTCCAGCCAGGGTTAACAGCTGCCATAGTACTGGCTTTACAAGATGTGACAAAGACCAGGCAGGAGTCAATAGTTTGCCAAAAGCTAATGATACATTCTGAAAGTGGCATATCATTTAGTCTCTCACTCCCCTACCCCCAAAGCATATTTTTTTCCCATCCTCTTCTCTAGGACTTCTTGCTGTTTGACAGCGAAGCAAATGAGCTATGTCCGGTGAAGAATGAAAGCACAACCCAGAGCCTCACGTTGCTCACTGCCTCTGTTTAATCGTGCATGACTCCCTGAGTCATCACAGAAGACATTGGGAGTGAAGTGAAAGGAATGTAGATCTGCTTGGTCACTTGACACCCTCCATCTGGCTCTCAGGAGGTTTGTTTTCAGAGGTGCAGTGGTAATTAAGGGCAGTCATGATACTGAGAGGCAAGAGGAACTTGAGTCCCCAAGATAATGGCCAAGCAGGGCTTTGTATTTCTAGTGTGGTTCTATAGAAAGTAAGGAATGTGAATGCCTAGACCCAGTAGCTGATGCTGTGGATGGATTTCTTCCCAGCTCTATCACTCAATCCTGTGACTTTAGCAAACTCATTCTTCTGGGTTCACTGCATCCCTGTCTGTAAGGACAAGATAATAGAGCAACATGAGGGCATGGAGGCTTAATTATTGTTTGCAGAGGACTTACATATTCTTGGATGAATGATGCAATCAAGGTGCTGTGCAAAATATTATCATTTTACATGTCAGTTAGCAAGATGGCTTACACCTGCCATTGAACAGGGGGTGAGTCTTAATCAAGGCAGAGAGGTAAATATAAGGGAGAGGAGGAGACTGGAGGAAGCCTATTCCAGAACAATGACAGCTTCTTCATTTGATTGGCCACACTCCAAGTCTCCTTTTATTCTTAGCACTAGCTACTATGGACAACCAAAGATGGCCCCAAATTCTCTGACTCCTTTTCCATCAAAAGGTAAAGTTCGTTCCTACTCCTTTGAATATAAACTTTAACTGGAAAAGGCATAAGGCAAACATAGTCTTTAAGACAACTTGTAGCATTTCTTGGTCTTTTGGAGCCCAGGGACAACCATGTAAAACATCTAGATACCCTATTCCAGTATCCAGGCATACATAATTTATAGAGGAGAAAAGATGGGCCAGGCATGTGAATGAAGCTCTCTTGGCTCTTCAAACCATCTAGTGACTGCATTACCGGCATAGAGAGTTTGAGAATTACCCATCCAAGTCTTCTTTGAATCTATGATTCAGAAAACTACATGATAAGGGTAGTTACACATGGACTCACAGTGTTACCATTTACTTCCTGTCCACTGTATTTCTTATTTATATTTTGCTTGAAAATTCAGTACACTTATTTTGAATTTGTACATGAAGAATTTAACTTCCAGATAGAACAAATAAGACAGACAGTGCTTGGATTCAAACCTATCTCTTTTTTGTTTTGTTTTTTGTTTTTGTTTTTTATAATTTTTATTTTTTATATTAATCATAGGTCATTTACTTTGTATCCCAGCTGTAGCCCCCTCCCCTATTCCCTCCCATTCCCACCTTTCTTCCTTCATCTTCTCCCTTCCCCTTTTCAAGTCCACCAATAGAGGGGCTTTTCCTCCCCTTCCATCTGACCCTAGCTTATCAGGTATCTTCAGGACTGGCTGCAATGTCGTCCTCTATGGCCTAGCAAGGCTGCTCTTCCTTGCGGGGGAGGGGTTGTCAAATAGCCAGCTATTGAATTTGTATCAGAAATAGTCCTTGTTCCCCTTACTAGGGAACCCACTTGGATACTGAGCTACGATGGAGCTCAAACAGAGGAGTTTCCATGACAAGCACCCCTTTGCTTGCCATCTTTCCAGAGAGCTCACCCTGGTGCAGGAGGGAGTTTTTTTTTTTTCAATGCTCTGTTCTTTTATTCTAAGCACTGTCCAAATTCCATTCTTTTTTTTAAAAGATTTTCTTAATTTTTATTTATTACAATTTATTCATTTTGTATCCCCTAGTCAGCCCCCTCCCTTCCAGTCCTACTCACCCTCTCGCTTCTCCCCCTATGTCCTTTCCCTAGTCCCCTAATAGGGGAGGATCTCCTTCCATTCCACCTGACCCTAGTTTTAGCCAGTCCAGAAGGGTGTGTTTTCCTTCAGTGTTGACAAAGACGGATTAGCTCTCAGGTTTTCAAGATGTGACCATTGATTGAACAGCTCTCGGTGCCCTCTGCTTGGTCTCACTGTATCTTTCCTTTATCTTATGAGAGAGATGTTCTCATCTGTCCTCATTTTGTAGATCAGGCTCCAGATCACCTAGATGGCTCATTTCCAGGCTCAGAATGACATTAGGGTCTTGTTCTGAAAGATTCCATGGAAAGAGTTATCCAAGATCTCTTACATCATCACCTGTCAGGAACTCTATGTGTTTAAGCTACTTATAGCAAGGGATTAGCTTGTGCAACTTCTGGAAAGATAGCTGCTAATGATGCCTAAGACAGCCATTGCTTCCCCTGCAGCCGAACTGGTCCTACTCTGAAGAAGGGCATCACTGAAGTAAGGGACTCTGCTCACCATCCCCATTAAGCTTTACATTTTAGAAAACATAAAAAAGTGGTTGGTGTATGCTGGTCTTAGCTCACTGTGGATGAATTAATCTATTTTCTCTTAATAGGTGAGTGCATTATTGTCAAACGATCTTGGAGCTAAAGGGACATTCAGATATTATTGGCTCAGCTCCTTAATTCAGACAAATGAGCTACTATTAATCTTTAATAGATACAGTAAGCCATATATAAGCTGCAACCCTCTCTTACTATGCTTCAACACCATGGTCTTCTTTCTTTTCTTCCATAACCCAAGCTTGTTTGTTTGTTTGTTTGTTTGTTTTGTTTTTGTGACAGCCTTTGCTCCTGCTGTTCTTGTACCTAAAAAAGTACTTTTCCTTTAGATCCTATGGCACATCTGTTCATTTGAAAGACCCATGTAGAGCACTTACTGTATGGAAAGCCTGATCTAAGCTCTGTATACTAGTACTAGCCATTTGAATCCTCAGACAAGTCTATGAGAAAACTGAGACACCCAGGGAAAAAGGCATAATTAAGCCCAAGATCACAGATAGTGGATTGAGACCTTGTGCTCTAAGGTACATGCTGCCCTTTCTTCATGCCATTGTCTGTTGGACACAGATATATGACTATATGAACTTACCATATTTTCATCTTTGATGTTGATTATTGCCTGTGGCTTCAATCTCCAGGCTTTATGCTTGTTAAGTGCAGGTACATGAGTGGATTTTTTTAAACAACTACATGTGTGTGTGTGTGTGTGTGTGTGTGTGTGTGTGTGCACTTGCTAAGTATATAGAGACTCATCAAATTAAGTGACTTTTTTTTGAGTGAAAGCTCTGGCTATAGCAGTCTTTTAGTCCAGTCTGATCCTTAGCTTATTTGCTGTTATTATTTACCATTTGTCATTTTTGTTCTATTTAAAAGAAAAGCCCATATATCTGAACAGGGAAGTGTGTGGTTTTTTTATTATCAGAAACAGATCTCTCTTTGAGTCTTGTTTGTTTCTACTAACATCTACTGGGGATGAGATCACAGGCAGGCCATTTAGACATTCAGAGTATGTTTCCTGTCTTCAAAAATGGGGGCAAGTTACATTCCCTTGACAGGAGTGGTGAACTCATAAGAATGGCAATGGCAGCACATGCAGCAGATATCAATTGTTCTCACACATGTGCCAGGCCCTGTGCTAAGCCATTTTCCTTAGCAGTCCTTGAAGCTCTGTGTGCTAGATAGAGTCATCAACACACATTTGCAGATTAGAAAACCAACACAGGAAAGCTGGGTGTCTTGTCCAAGAAGAGTCATATTTCAAGCCCATGCAGATTAATTCTCAAACCTGAGCTGCTAAACACTATGAATGTGTCTGTAAAGCATGATGAAAAATGCCAGAGATTATCATTGTTATAAATTGCTGCATAATGTAACATTGGTGATTGCTTCTAGGGGCTTAAATCTATATCTGAAAGAAGCCCTGTCTCTAGCCTAGTTCTTGGTTGAAGCTAGCATCTTGTAACGGATGTGCTGCATCCTAGCAGGGGTCTGACAAGATGATAGAATGTTGTTCTCAAGATGACAGGGTGGACAGAGACAAAGCAAGTTATTTTATTTTAAATCCTGAAGGTTAAATCATCCGAAGGTTGCATAGTTTCAGTGTCTCCCCTTCACCCAAACATTAGCTGGCATTTAAAAATGTATATAATTGTGAAACTTCCATATTATAAGTTGGCTTACAGATGGTGCTGTATATTTCATATCTTTTGAAAGAAGCTAAAGCAATATGTTGGCAGAATAAACATAGTTTTACTTCTGCACATAGAAATTGAGATTGATATTAAGATGTTTATTTCCCGTTGTGTACCGATGGGAGAAGTTAGAATCATTTTTACGGATTACAGTAATACATGTTTCTATTGGAGTGAACAGCTGCCATTATTTTTAAAAGCGCGGATATTCTTAGCTTCTTTGCACAACAGTAGTCCCGAATATATTTTTAATGCTTCAGTCTTCAAGACTCATTGATATATCATGTTGGAAATCTGTATGCCACTGTGCTGTGACATGGCTACTCAGTGACTACAGTATATCAGGATGGAGACATGGGGCAAAGCACATCACAGATCAAGGGCAGAATTCATGCAACTTTGGCCAAACTGAATGAGATATTTCAGAATTCAAAAATTTTAAAATAATTTATGATTTATAAATGTGGAAAAAATGTGAAAAATAAAAATGAACATTTGTATCATGTGTTAGAGTGTAGACAGGTTCTTGAAGGTCATTGTCACCATCATGGATGTATAAATTGTACCAGAAAAAAAAATTGCAGAACACCTAAGTTTATGTAGTTAGAGCCTAGAAGGGCAGAGATTTGAATTTCTATTCTCTGACTACAGAATTTTTTCTTATATCAGTACTTTCAGATTTCTCTCATATAGTTACTACTTTTCTAATTCATTGGCAGAGAATAAAAGCAAAAGATTTGGATCTATAAATCTGGTGCTAGTATCAGAAAGCTGTCAAAAAATGTAGATCATATCTTTCCAGAATCACATTTTACATTCTTCTTATTCATTCATTTATCCACTGGCTGAGTTCTTTGTTTGCATTCATTAATCCATCTTCTGATTAGTACTCCACTAGTGTTCACCACTAACATGTGATAATGATGGCTAAGCACAGCTTTAAAAAGCCACACTGATCAAAACAGCCTGTCATATAGCCAGAAATATAAAAGAATAGACCAGGACAGCCCCCAAGCATGTCTGCATTGAGAGAGTCAGTGGATTTTCAACATCCACAGAGAAAGGATGTTCTCCTTAATAATAATAAAGTTGTTGAGGAAACTGGGTATACATATGCAAAAGATTGTGAAGGGGCCCTCATTTCACACCACACAAAAATCAATCAGAATGGATGAAGGTTTAAATGTAAGACCCCCCAAACTGTGTAATTCCTGGAAGAAACTATGGGATGAAATCTTTATGACATTGCTCTTGGCAATGACTTCTTAAATATTACATCAAAGGCACAGGTAACAATAATACGATGTGGCCAAACAAAACTAAAAAAATCTGTATAGCCAAGAAAACAACAGCATAGAAAGACAACCTATGGGATGAAAACACATGCCAGCTGTTATTGTAGAAGGCACTGGGTATGAAGGGAGAATGAAGGGAGAGATGTGCTCCCTTCCTCCTTCACTGGATGGTTTTCGTATGCCCTCTGGAGAGGTCTATGTTTAGAGGTGCTGTGAAAAGCAAGGACAGTCATGATACTGAGTTACGTGGGGAGCCTGAATCCTCAGGACAATGGGCAAGTGGGGCTTCTTTTTATCTCTAGATATGGTGCTAAAGGCAGTAAGGAATGCCAATGCCTACGGTATGGGTGAAAATATTTCTATTTGCAAATTATGTATCTAGTAATCCATTCATTTCTAAAATGTAAGACATGCCTACAACTCAATATTAAAATATAACTGCTAAATTTGAAAATGGACTAAAGATTTGAAGAGATATATAAAAGGTGTATGAAATATTGAGTGTCTCTTAGAGTCAAGGGAGTGCAAAGGGATACAATGAAATGCCCTTTTACATCTGTGAATGTAGCTTCTATAATCAATCAATCAATCTGTCTATCTATTGTCTATCACCTCTATATCAATATCATCTATCTATCATATATCTATTTACCAATCATCTATCTCTATATGATCTATCTATCTATCTGTCTGTCTTTCATCTTTTCAGAGATGTTAGCACACCAATGTTTATTGTGGTAGTAGTCATAATAAGGTGTACAATCAAATTAAGTTTATGTTAAAGATGATTAGATTCTTTAAATGTAACATATACATATCATGAGATGTATTTCAACTCCTTTTAATAAGTAATAGAAATCTTTAATATGAAATAGTATGGATGAACCTTGAGTGTGGTATGGTAAGTGGCATTAGCTAGTCACAGAAAGACAAATTTTCCAGACATGAAGAAAAAGTCATAGACTGAAAAAAAAATAGCATGTAAATTACTAGTGGCTGGAGAGAGGACAGGATAGGAAGTTAATGAACAATAAGCATAATGTTACAGGCAAGAAAGATGAATAAGCCTCAAAGATTTGCTGTGAACACCAAATCTATAGTCACCAATAACAGATTGAATTATTTTTTAATTTATTTTTTATTAATTACATTTTATTCACTTTGTATCCCAGCTGAAGCTCCCTCCCTCATCCCCCCCGAAGCCCACCCTCTCTCCCTCATCTCCTCCCATGCCCCTCCCCAGGTCCACTGGTAGTGTAAGTCCTCCTCCTCCTCCCCTTTGACCCTAACTTATCAGGTCTCATCAGGAGTGGCTGCACTGTCTTTCTCTGTGGCCTGGTAAGGCTGTTCCCTCCTCAGTGGGAGGTGATCAAAGAGCCAGCCACTGAGTTCATGTCAGAGACAGTACAAGTTCCCATTACTAGGGAGCCCACTTGGAGACTGAGCTGCTGTGCCGGGGTTCTAGGTTATCTCAATGAGTGGTCCTTGGTTGGAGTATCAGTCTCAGAAAAGATCCCTTTGCCCAGATTGTTTGGTTCTGTTGATCTCCTTGTGGAACTTCTGTCCCCTCCAGGTCTTTCTATCTCCCCTTTCTTTCATAAGATTCCCTGTAAGATGGCTCAGCTGTTAAAGTCTAGGCTCATAACCAAAAATATAATAGATTGCATTCTTAAAATGGTCATGATAAGTTTCATGCTGTATTATTGCTACAAGTTACAGTGGAGAGGGTGTCCACCCTTGATACTGTTCATGATATTCTACTATACTTGCAGACAGGGGTTTAGCATAACCATCATCAGAGAGGCTTCACCCCAGCAACTCTTGGGAACAGATGCACAGAGACCCACAGCCAAACATTAGGCAGAGCTTTGGGAATCTAGCTGAAGAAGGGGAGGAAGGATTTAGGAGCTAGAGGCATCAATGACACCACAAGAAAACTTACAGTACCAGCTAGCCTGAACTCAGAGTCTGAACTATGTCAACCATAGTGCAGCACCTAGGTTCCACACGTAAGTAATAGTTGTGCAGCTTGGTCTTCATGTGGGACTCCTCTCAGAAGGAGCAGGGGTTGCCTCTGACTCTGTTGCCTGCCTTTTCACCCTTCTGGACTGCCTCTGTTAACCTCAATAGGAGAAGATGTGCTAATCTTACTGCAACTTGATATGCCAAGGATGGTTAATAGCCATGAGAGACCTCCCCTTTTCTGAAGAGAAAGGAAGGAGGAGTGGATAGGTACAGAAAGGCAGGTGTGGGGGTATAGGGAGAAGGGGCCAAATGTACTGTTAATTAATTTATTGATTAATTAATTATTAATATATTAAATAAAAAACATAACCAGGCTCAATGAACCATGGGGGACAAGCCACTAAGCAGCAATTTCCCATGGTTTCTGTGTCAGTCCTGCCTTGAGTTTCTTCTCTGACTTCTCTGCATGATGGACTATAAGCTTTAAGATGAAATAAATCTTTTCATCCCCAAGTTAATTTTGGCAGTGTTTTATCAGAACTACAGAAAGCCAACTAGGACACTAATGAAAATAAAATAATGTGAAATAAAATAAAAATAGAAACTTCCTTAAAAAATAAATTACGAAAATACAATAAAAGCAAAGATGTTGGAGGGATCCAAGATGGCTGCCACGAGAGGACACTGTGTCTGAGGAATAGGACAGCAGAAACAACGCAGTGACCAGGAGACTGAACTCTGGGACCTAAAATACCAGCATTTGTGATTGCCAGGTGAGTGGAACTCCTATGGTGAGAAAATCAAGTGGGAAAATCCTAGGGGCACCCAGTTATTCCCCCGAAAAATCTCTGGGTGACCAGTGGCGCACTGCTCTGATCTGAGTGAGCAGCTGTGCTGGGAGCCAGCCGCAACCATACTAGGCTGGATCATACAGTCTCCCGGGCAGACTGAGGAGGAACAGGGTACCGTTTTGACTGACCTGCATACTGAGGATCCACACTGCTCAGACCTGCCAGCAAAAATTTCAGTCCATGTGTGAGTCCGAGGGCCAGTCTGGAAAGGACCCGGGTTCTACTTCAACCCACGGGCGTACAGCAGGCACACACATACCAACTCCGCCGGAACCACCTCAGACTGAGAGCAACAGGGGGACTGTTTTGACCAGCTGCACACTGCAGGCACACATTGATTGGATCCACCAGCAACCACCTTGGTCCGTGTGTGTGTGTCCATGGGCCAGACAAAGAAGGCCTCAGGCACTATTTCAGACAGGCCTGCATAGAGCGGGTGCACACTGCTCCGCAATGCCTGCAACCAACCCAAACCCACTGTGTGTACCCCAAATATCATCTCAGACCGTGGTGCACAGCCCCGGGTCCAGAAGGGGGCGCCAAATCTCCAGTCCAGGGGAGAGCCCTTAGCAGCAAGTCCAGGGCAGAGCGCAGAGTCCCCAGCTGACATCTCAAACCAGGACACTCAGTGTCTAGCACAGAGTGAGGAGTAAAGTCTCCAGACCAGAGGGATGACCAGCGTACAGTGCTCACAGCTTCTAGCACAAAGCACGAAGCTGGGCACACAAAGCCCACAACAGAGTTCAACTGAGACAACAACACACACTAACAAACCACTGGAAATCCCTGATCTTCTTGAATACTCCTGACACAAGAGATTGACAGTTCCAGACTGAAGTTCAGCCTTAAAACACAAACCGCTCCTTGATTATATATAAACAAATGCCTAGAAATCAGCGAAATAACTCACCGAACAAAAATCAGGATACCATGGCCCCACCAGAAACACCCAAAAGCAGTGGAGAATTTAATTCAGCGGAGACACAGGAAAATTATGTTAAAGCCTTGATTATGCAGATATTGGAGAAACAAAAGGAGAGACAAAAAGAGAAAATGAACAAGGCCCTCAAAGAA
>CM053757.1:36004280-36085723 GCA_028658305.1 Pachyuromys duprasi | reverse complement strand
CTTCCATCCAACCCCAGCTCATTCTGTCTCCTCAGGGCTGGCTGCAATGCCCTCCCCTGGGATCTAACCAGTCTGTCACTCCCTGGCTTGTATGGGGGAGGGTCAAAGAGTCAGCCATCAAGATCATGACTGAAACAGACCCTGTTTCCCTCACTAGGGTCTTCAGTCCTACACAGAGCTATCATGGGCCCCATCTGTGTGGGGGTTCCAGGCCAGCGCAGGGGCCATGCTAATCTTCTCTGTATCGTTCCAATTTTAGTATATGTGCTGCCGAAGAGAGCATATTACTGCTTTCTTTTAAAAACTTAAAAAATATTTTCTTTTAGGTTAGTAGTGATTTTATCTGTATTTATAATTTTATGAAGAAGTTTAACTTACTAGTAATGTGTCTCAATTTGTTTATTTTCTTATATATTTCTCATTCTTTCACTTTTTATATTTAAATATTTTTATTATTAAATGTAACTCGTGTTACAAAAAACATAATCCTACAGCTGGGATAGCCCTTTGGAGTGTTCCAAACAGGGGAAAGGGTACTTGATCCCATCATCCTGCATCTATAGGAATATCCTCAAGGAAACCTTACCCAAGCTTGACTGCTTAAGCTTGGTTCCCAACCGTATCAATCAGCTTGAGAGGCATCTGGGGGGTTGACTTGTAAAGAGCACCTGTAAGTTTGTCTGTGAGAGAATCTTCAGAAAGGATTAAGTAAGGGGGGGCATATTATCCCTGAACGTGAGCAGTGCCAGACTTGATGAGGGTTATTATGCCAATTTTAAATGGTTTGGCCCTCATAAAAGGGTTCAAATTTGAAGGGAATAATATATTGTCCTCTCATTTGTGTAAGACCATAGAATGATGTGCTGCTGGGGAAGCAGGCAGCAATCCTCACTAGACACCTGCCCTAATGTTTTCAACTTCCAGACATTTTATGCTTCTTATAAATTACCCAGTCTCAGATATTTTCTCACAGCTGCACAAACAGACTGAGACAAGACGAATTTTCCATCTTCAGCATGTCATCTCCACAATGCTCCCTCAGGCATGCCTCCCGAGAGCCAGCCTGCTACTCTAGCAGGCCATTAACTTCAAAAAATATTGATGTGACAAGAACATGGTCATGAGCCTGCTGTTTCACTCCTATGTTCTGAGGCAGTTATGATGAGTCCTCTGTTGGTGGGCCAAATGTTCTATTAGCCTTTCTTCAGTGCTTTGAGTTGAGACCTTTTGGAAAGGGGGAAAAAGGCAAGTCTACTCAAGAACAATCTTTCCTTTTACCTCAAGATGGATGTCTGCCTGGAATCCTGTATTCTGCATAGTCACTTTCCTACCAAGGAATTGCTCATCTCCTTAATGATGGTTCAAAAGAAAGTTGCATGTGGTCTCCTGCTGAGAAGCTATACTTTCGGGATTAATGGTAGCTTTCCCATGTGGTGGTCTCTGTTACTGGACTCATATTTAATATTTATCCAAATCACCATAAAAACTGTATTTATGGTTACATTTTGCCACAACAGTGTAGGCATGTGTCGTAAAGCTGGGTGAGGTCAACTTGCAAAGTCATAGTATTTAGTTGACATTATCTCTTTAGCTGTTGATTTTCTCACTTTGGGTACTGACATGTGAACCAAAGACCTTTCCTATGTGGTCTTATTCCAACATCTGATCCACCTCTGTCTTGTTCAGACCTTCTTGTACCCAACTTTCCAATCTTTAACTTTTCAGGATGCTTCTCTCTCAGAGTAGCTGACCATTTAAGACATAAAAAAATTAGATTTTTGTCAACTTGAGACAAGATAGAATGATTTGGAAAGAGGAATTCTCAAGTTAGAAACTGCTTCCATCAGACTTGACCTATAAGCAAGTTTAGGGGATTTTCTTTTTTTTATTGAAGTCTTTATTAATTACACTTTATTCACCTTATGTACACCTGTAGTCCCCTCCCTCCTCCCGTCCCAATCCCTCCCTTCTTCCCCCCTCTGTAGCCTTGTCCCTCCCCAAGACCACCAATAGGGAAGGTCTTCCTTTCCCTGCCTCAGATCCCAATCCATCAGGTCTCATCAGGAGTGGCTACATTGTCTTCCTCTGTGCCCCCCCCCAACGCTGCTTCCCCCTGAGGGGAAGGTGATGAAAAAGCAGGCCAATCAGTTCATGTCAGAGACAGTCCCTGTTCCCATTACTATGGAACCCACTTGGAAATTGAACTGCCATGGGCCACACCTGTGCAGGGGTTCCTAGGCTACCTCCATGCATGGTACCTGGTTGGACCATCAGTCTCAGGAAAGACCCCTGTGCTCAGACCACTTGGTTCTATTGCTGTCCTTGTGGAGTTCATGTCCTCTCCAGCTCCCACTATTTCCCACTCCCCTCATAAGATTCCCTGAACTCTGCCATAAGTCTCAGCATCTACTTCGATAGTCTGCAGGGCAGAGCAGTATCTGGGGGTTCATCTCAGCGATCCCAGGCTTCTGTACGTCCGAGGTTGGAGCTCTGTGCCCCAGTACCCAAGCGGTAGACAGTGGCAGGTGAGCACTGTTCTCATGCGAGCAGCAGTAGGCTAGTTGGTGGACGCAGGTCTCTGGTCTAGCAGCATGCCCACTCACCGGTCTGTGGGACCTTTTCCAGGGAAATCCTCAGTAACCGAAGTCGGTCCCTCTTTGCTTCCTTTCTTGTGGGGTTTTCTCCCGACAGAGACTCCCAGTCTTTGGTGTCCTGAGGCTCACAGTTCTGTCTGTGGTGGATAGTTGGTTCATGGCAGATCTCTGGGCTAGCAGTGTGCCTGCCCACCGGTCTGCAGGACTTTTTCCAGGGAAATCCTGGGTAACCTAAGTCAGTCCCTGTTTGCTTCCTTCCCTGTGGGATTTTATCCCAACAGGGAAACCCAGTCTCTGATGCCCTGGGGTGCACAATTCTTTCTGTGATGGAGAGTTGGGCACACAGCAAGTCTCTGTGCTAGCGGCGGCTGCAGCCTAGTTCAGAGCTGGCAGCTAGTGCCCTGCCATTCTGTGGGACCTTTTCCCAGGGAAGGCTGGGTGACCTAGGTCAGTCCCACTTGCTTCCTTCCCTGTGGGTTTTTCTTGCGACTGGGACTCCCAGTCTCTGGTGTTTTTGTGCTCACTGTTCAGCCTGGGAAGGTGATCAGGACACACAGGCATATATATGGCTCTGGTCTGGTGACCAAGTGCCTGCGTGACCCGGGATCTCTTCCGGGTTCTGGCTGGGTGACCTGAGAGTGGCCCCAACTGATTCCTGCACCAGAGTTTCCTCTCACCTGGGAAATATGATTGCTGTTGTTTTAGGGCCCAGAGTTCAGGCTCTTGGTCATTGTACCGCAAATGTTCTGCTCCTCAGATGCTGCATCCTCCTGGCGCCACCATCTTGTCCCCACTCACCTAGGGGATTTTCTTAATTGATGATAGATGTGGGAGGAATCAGCTCACTGTGGGCAGTGACACCCCTAGACTGGCAGTACTAGGTGTACAGAAAGCAGGTTAAGCAAATCAGGGAGAGCAAGCAAGTCAGCAGCACTCCTTCATG
This sequence comes from Pachyuromys duprasi, assembly GCA_028658305.1. Taxonomy (NCBI): domain Eukaryota; kingdom Metazoa; phylum Chordata; class Mammalia; order Rodentia; family Muridae; genus Pachyuromys; species Pachyuromys duprasi. The sequence goes on along the minus strand of CM053757.1, from coordinate 36,082,186 downwards.
ACTGATGCTTGAGCTCCTACCTCCAGTTTCTGTTTTAAATGTCTTCCCTGACTTCCTTTATTGGTGGACTGTATTATGGAAGGGTAATACAAATAAGCACTTTTCTCTCCAAGTTGATTTTGGTCAGTGTTTTATCATTGCAACAGAGAAGCTAACTAAATAGCAGACTCTAGATGTTCTATAATTAAATTTTCTGTCTGTACTGTGTTCCAGTAGCATGACAGGAGCTTTCACAGGGTTACCTAGTTCTCTGCTGCAAATGGCATGGCCTTTTTCTATGGCTGTAATGTTGACAATGTAATTTCTCATTGGGGTTTTTCATAACCCTGTGCAGTGTCTCCGCAGTCCAAATATGTTTTTTTTTTAAATGTCAGCACTGTTGGGAAATAAGTCCAATGCATCAAGGATGTTTGTACCACATCTTGGACTTACTCTTTATGAGCTGTGACCTCACAGAAACCAACCTTCCATGTCACTTGATAAAGAGTTTGAAGCAATGTGAAAGCTTACTCTTATCACTTTATTATCTCTGAATATTAGCCCACCCTTCATCACCTTGCTTATCTTATTGGAACTGCATTGTGTACATTCCTCTTTTATCCATTTCATATCCAGTAACATTTTGCTGGTAAAGGAGCTATGGGAGGTTTTCTTTATTGCTCAAATGTGCTTCTTCTTCTGGTGGTCCTCATTTGGCATGCGGGCTATCTGGAATACTCCTTAATTTCAGTGGAATACTTCTTAATTTCAGTGGAGTAAAAATAAATGGAGCAGTCTCTGAAGGGACCCCAGGGCCCAGTTTATTTTGGTTTTGTTGGTCTCCTTTTAGAGCTCCTGTCCCCTCCAGGTCTTTCTATTTTCTCCTTCTTTCCTAAAATTGCATACATTCTGTTCAAAGTTTGCCTAGGTGTCTCAGTCTCTGCTTCAATACACGGGTCAGTAGACCCATAGACTCAGCCTCTAAATGGGCTCTCTAGTAAGGGGAGCAGGGACTTTCTCTGGCATGCACTCAGTGGCAGGCTTTCTGATCACCTCCTGCTGAGGGGTTCAGCCTTGCAAGTACACAGAGGAAGACAATGCAGCCAATCCTGATGAGACCTGATAAGCTAGGGTCACATAGAAGGGGAGGAGGACCTCTCCTATCAGTGGACTAGGGGAGAGGCATAGAGGGAGGGAGGGTACGAGTGGGATGGGATGAGGGAGTGGGCCACAGCCTGGATACAAAGTGAATAAATTGTAATAATTAACAATAATTAAAAAATAAAAAAATAAATGGGAACAGTGGAGGCCAATGGAAATGTTTGATTCCTACAGAAGGTAGTGCTACCTTGGCATTGTGAAATCCAACACGGCATGTTGGTAGTAAGAATGAAGTAGCCCATAGAGACATTTGGCAATGATTATTTTATCCTCAGCAACAAAATTTATGGACGACCTATTTTAATGTTGCTTAACCTACATAATAACAACAGAACTCCAGTTCATCTCTGCTTAGCAGAAATTATGGCTTGTGCCACCACTGTGGTAAGTTATAGCCTTATTTCCACATAGAGGCCAATCTACAGTCAATTGTTCCTTGACTAAAAAGGAGTGTGGGTCTTCCTGAAAAAGGATCCTATAATAAGCCTTTTTAAAGGGACCTATGGCCAACCTAGAGTAATGGTATTGTGGATAAAATATCTGTCAGGGACCAACATACACTCACTTTGAATTGATGCTAATTTCTAGGTAATTAGGTAAGGGGCTGATAGCAATCAAGATACAGATATAGTCTTATTTCAGATCTCAATCATAAAAGATGGAGTTCATGCCTAAGCTTACTTCATGGTCTCTGTACTTCCTGAATGTGTAATTATAAAGGTATACTGGACAGAACATATTCATGCCATTTTGATATATTAAATTAGAGCCTCTGGGATAGGAAGGGTTGAGCAGAAAATCCTGAAAAACCTCCTCCTCTTCCTCACCACCATCACCTAAGCTGTGCCAAAACTGAGGAAGAACTACAGAGACTGGCAACAACAGCAGAGATCTGAAAATGTAAAGGATGAAATTTCTCTATTTCTGTCTGTGTTTTACCCACCTGCTTGGTGTGGATAGATGTCAGGTGAAACTTGGAGAAAGCTTGTGAACTATCACAAATTTAAACTGCCACTGATTCCAGTTGTGGTGGTTCTCCAAGAGAGAGTGCTTTTATCAGAAAAACAAAATCGGCACAACCCTTGGCATTTGCTACACTGTTACTAATCTTTATAATTTTTTTAGCACCATTTTTTTCAAGACCCAGAGAAGTGATATGTTTTCTTCTTGTGAAGTCAACCGTACATCTTTGCGTTATGATCACGAATATACTCATTATTTTTCCTCTATAGTGTAGTATGCAATGATTTTTATCATCTTGTCTTCTCAATAGCATGATGGCCTGCTATACTGATGACATCTTGCTGCTTGTGGCTGATGAGTAGGAAGTGGCAATTATGTCCACAGCTTGGTAAAACATGTGATCTAAACATGGGGAATAAATCACACAAAATTTAGGAGCCTCCTACCTAAAAGGGATTTCTGTGGTTTCTACTATCTGGGAATACTGGGGAAAGGCAGTTTGATTTATCATGTGCCACTCACATGGAAATGAAACACATTGACTGGTAGACATTTTTAAACATTTTGGAATCAAATAGGCATTATATCTGACTGTTCTTCTTTTCATGTACAAAGTCTATCTGTATGGTTACCAGTTATAGCTAAGGAACAGATATAGCTATTTATCTTTTTGAATATAATTTGTATGTATTACAATTCATTCACTTGTATCCCAGCTGTAGCCCCCATCCTTGTTCCCTCCCAATCCCGCCTTTCCTCCCTCCCTTGCCCCTTCCCCAGTCCACTGATAGAGGAGGTCCTCCTCCCTTCCCTCTGACCCTACCTTATCAGGTCTCATCAGGACTGTCTTTCAAGTCTTCCTCTGTGTCCTGGTAAGCCTGCCCCTCTTCAGGGGGAGGTGATCAAAGAGCCAGCCACTGAGTTCATGTCAGAGAGAATCCCCTTTCCCCTTAACAGCACCTGTTCCCCTTACTAGGGAGCCCATTTGGAGACTGTGCAGGGGTTTTTAGTTTATCTCCATGAATGGTCCTTGGTTGGAGTATCAGTCTCAGAAAAGATCCCTGGGCCAAGATATTTTGGTTCTGTTGTTCTCCTTGTGGAGCTTCAGACACTTCCATGTCTTTCTATCTTGCCTTTCTTTCATAAGATTCCCTGTATTCTGCCCAAAGTTTGGCTATGAGTCCCAGCATCTGCTTTGATACCCTGCAGGGAAGAGTCTTTCAGAGGCTTCTGTGTTAGGCTCCTATCCTGTTGCCTGGTTTCTCCATCTTCTGATGTTCATCCCCTTTGCCTTTCTGAATGAGGATTGAGTGTCTTATCTAGGTTCCTCCTTCTTGCTTAGCTTCTTTGGATGTACAGATTTTAGTATGTTTATCCTACGTCTAATATCTACTTATAGGTGAGTGTATACCATGTGAGTCTTTCTGCTTCTGGGATACCTCACTCAGGATCATCTTTCCTAGATCTCACCATTTGCCTGCAAATTTCATGATTTCCTTGTTTTTAATTGCTGAGTAGTATTACATTGTGTAAATCTACCACAACTTCTGTATCCATTCCTCTGTTGAGGGACATCTGGGTTGTTTTCAGGTTCTGGCTATTACAAATAAAGCTGCTACAAACATGGTTGAGAAAATGCCCTTGTTGTATAGTTGAGCATATTTTGGATGTATGCCTAGGAGTGGTATAGCTGGATCTTGGGGTAGCACTATTCCCAATTTTCTGTGTAGACGGCAGATCAATTTCCAAAGTGATTGTACACTTTTACATTCCCACCAGCAGTAGAGGAGGGTTCCCCTTTCTCCACATCCTCTCCAGCATGTGGTGTTACTTGAATTTTTATCTTAACCATTCTGATAAATGTAAGGTAAAATCGGGGTTGTTTTGAGTTGCATTTCCCTGATGACTAAGGATGTTGAACATTTCTTTAAGTGTTTCTCTGCCATTCAGTGTTTCTCTATTCTCTGTTTAGCGATGTATCCCATTTTTTAAATTGCATTACTTGATTTGTTGCTGTTTACCTTCTTGAGTTCTTTATATATTCTGGATATTAGTCCTCTGTCAGATATAAGATTGGTGAAGATTCTTTCTCAATCTGTAGGCTGTTGTTTTGTTCTGATGACAGTGTCCTTTGCCTTACAGAAACTTTTCAGTTTCATGAGGTCCCATTTATTGATTCTTGATCTTAGAGCCTGTGCTCTTGGTGTTCTGTTCAGGAAGTTGTCTCCTGTACCAATGAGCTCAAGGCTCTTCCCCAATTTTGCTTTTAACAGGTTTAGTGTGGGATTACAAGATGGCTCAGTGGATAAAGCCACATATTGCCTTGCCTGACAAGGTGAGTTTGAGACCCAGGACCCACATGGTTGAGGTAAAGAATTGACTTCCACACATTGTCCTCTGGCCTACATACATGTTCCATGACACACATATGCACCTCTCCTATCAAACATCAATATGCACAGATAGATAGATAGATAGATAGATAGATAGATAGATAGATAGATAGATAGATAGATAGATAGACAGGATAGAATAGATTGATGGATGTTTGGATGAATGGATAGATGGGATGGATGGACAGATGGATGGATAGATAGAAATAGTAAAACATTTGTAAGAAATATTCAAGTCCAGACTGCATGATAGATATAGCCTTAACTTGAACCTGTTACTCTTGTAGAGACTATACTTTTTGTTTGTTTGTTTTTTCTTTTTCAAGATAGGGGTTCTTTGTGTAGCCTTAGCTGTCCTGGTCTCACTTTGTAGACCAGGCTGGCCTCAAACTCACAGAGATCCACGTGCCACTTCCTCCCAAAGTGCTGGGATTACAGGTGTGCACCATAGTGCCTGGTTGATACAGTGCTATTTTAAATTGTTTTGAACACTAGAAAAACAATATACAACTTCTAATAGAAACTGGTAGATCATCAGAAGACAAGTTCATTGGATATTTGTTTCTATTTCCAATGTGGCCACATTATTAAACAAATATATGCCCTTTTGTTTTGGTAGCTATTATGTATTTTTAAAAATAACTTATTTTTCCATTTTATTAAAAAGAAATTATTTCATACACAATATATCCCAATTACAGTTTCCCCTTTCTCTACTCCCAGTTACCCTCCATCTCCTTTCCCATTCAGATCTCTCTTTCTGTCTCTCCTTAGAAAAGATTAGACTTCTGACAGATAACAACCAAACGTAACAAAATAAAATGTAATAAGATAAAACAAAACCCATCACTTACAGTTGGACAAGGCAAACCAACTGAAGGAAGAGAGCCCTTGAATCAGAGACATGCTGGTTCACACATTCACAAGTCCCATAAAAATATTAAACTGAAATCTATAATATATATCCAGAGGAAGCTATGCAGACCCTTGAAAGCCCTATGCTTGCTGCTTCAGTTCTGTGAGTTCATATGAGCTTTGCTCAGCTGATTTAGAGGGCCTTGTTCTGTCTGTTTTCTATCCCCTCTTGCTCTTAACACTCTTTTTGTCTATTCTTTAGTGGCTGAGAGCCAAGGAAATATTGAAAGCACAGAAAGAGGCGATCACGGAAGTCAACTCTAGCTTTGTGCTTACTTAAAGACATGAGGACTATTTACATATTTTTCTTTGCTTGTTATTTGCATGTATTTGTTTGAATATGCTAATGACTTCCTTCTCTTTTTTCCCCATTACTATTGTATATAGAGGCTTTTGAGATTTGACTTTAGATAACTGCATATTTAGTAGAAGCCTGAATTTAAGGAAGAAACAAAATAGTCATTGGGGTTTGAATGAATGTGGCCTGCATAGGCTCACACATTTGAATGCTTAGTCCTCAGTTTTGGAAGGACTAGGAGATAAAGCTTTGTTCAAGTAAGTATGTCACTGAGATGGGCTTTGACATTTAAAAAGCCCATGACAAGTGCATTGCTTTGCCTCTCTCTGCCTCATGCTTATGGGAAAGATGCAAGCTCCCAGCTACAGCTACAACACCATACCTTCCTGCCTGCTACCATGCTTCCCACTAGCATGGTCATGGACTCATTCTTGGAAACTGTAAGCAAGCTCCCAATTAAATACTTCTGTTTGTGAGTGACCTTGGTCATGGTGTCTCTTCACAACACTAGAAAAGTAACTAAGACAGTCAGAAATAACATTGCAGGATTTTGTGCCCTGCGATTTGCAAGGCAAAGCCATAATCTCTTCACTTACACAAGAGGTAGCTCTGTCTTGTGAGATGAAAACATACCTCATAGCATGGTTGTTCACACATGCATGGAAGGAAATGTAGAAATTCAGTATTTAAGGAGGAGAATTATTCCTGACTTATTGTTGCCTTGCATATGACTCTAGAGCTTATACTCTATATAAGGTATTAAACAATTTTCTTTTTTTCTTATCAACATTATGTTAACCTCTGCCAATAAAAAGGCTGGAAGACCACTCCAGGAAAAAGAACACATGTTCCTGATTTTGCCATGTTTCCCCTGTTTCTAGCTGCTGGAAGGCTGTGTTGATATTGAAATTTCTAGTAGAGTTTACCCTTAGTGAGAAACTCCTAGGAAGCTTCTGGCAAGCTGAACAGACTACATCTGGATTTTCAGTGAGCTCAACATCAACACACTACGGGTAACTTCTCAGCAAATAATTTCACTTTCAATCTCTTCAATCTGGTGCCCCCTTTCTGCTTCCCTTCCCCTTTACTTTGTTTTTCCGTATCTCCCTTCATTTTCATTGTTATACTAATTGTAAAAATGGTTTCTGGGCTGTCGAGGTAGTTAAGCATTTAAGAGGATGTACTGCTCTTGTATAGGACCAGAGTTGGGTACCCAACACACAACATTACGTGGGTTTAAATGATCTAGTGCCTTCTTCTGGCTTCTGGATACTTGTGATCACAAGTGAACACATACAAATATATAATTTAAAAATGAAGACAAATCTTCAAAAATAACGGTTTCACTGTGATATTTGCATATATATGCATATATACATGTGATAATTTGGTCATAGCCACACAACTATTACACTCTCCTGCCTTTTCCATCCTTACCTTTATATCCCACAATTATAGTTTTATGTTCATGTCCTTCCCATGCCACCTAAATTGCACACTGAGAGTCCTGTTTAGAGCTCAAAATATGGCTTATCATCCCCAGACCCAACATACAGTGGCCTCTGTGTGCATTTGTTTATGAATCTGAGAAAACACTTCCCTGGGTATAATTTTTGATTAGGGGACTTCTTCAGCTGCATTATTTTTTCCTTTTTATCTTAATTTTTATTAATTACACTTTATTCACTTTGTATCCCCCCATAAATGCCTCTTTCCTCCCTTCCCAATCCCACCTTTCCTCCTCCTTTTCCACACATGCCCCTCCTGGAGTCCACTGATAGGGGAGGTCTTCTTCTCCTTCCTTCTTCTGAGTCTTGATTCAACATTTATTCTTTTAAATGAATTTGCACTTTGAGAATTTGGATCCTTCAAGGAGTGGTTTTGTCCTGTTGTCCCAATATAGAATGTAATTTCTCCTTTTTACTGGCGCTAATTTCTTTTATGATTATAGAAGCTTTGTGTCCTATTTTTCTACAAGTGTGTGTGTGTGTGTGTACATATGTGTCTTTATAATCTCTCTCACTGCAGATCTGAATAAGTGTAATGAGTAGTAGCTATAACAAAATCTGAATACTATGTGGTCTTGATATTTCCTCTACAAACAACATCAACAAAAAGTCTATGACTTCTCATTTCACGTACATCCAAATTTTCAGGACATAGCTCTAGTGCAGCCAATCTTGGCCAGAATACGGAATGAGTGGTCTTTGCTGATTTTTCTTTGGAGGCTTCTTGTTTGAAACTTCACACGCTGAGCCTCCACTATCCACATGCCTGTCAACATTCTGGTGTTCTGCCTCCCACAAGAATGGCTCATGTAACTTGCCTTATGGTATCCTTGGGTTTATCTAGCACACAATTCTGGATTCTTCCACACTCTCCTACGAATACATTTTTACAAGGTTTATGAGCCACATGGTCAAATTTATCAGAGCAAAACCACACTGCCAATTACCAATTTTCTGTATTAGTTATTTTTCTTATCACTGTGACAAGATACTAAAGAGGGGAAATTTAAGGGAAGAAGGGCTTGCTTTGCCTCTTATTTTAAGAAGGAATACAAGTAATCATGTGGGGAAGGCATGATGGTGAGGTCATCTTATTTTCCCAGTCAGGAAATAAAAAGACATGAGTGGTCATTCTCTATTTTCTCCTTTTATTCAGTCTACTCACCTCAGACTGTGGAATGATGCTTCCCATAGTCAGTATTGGCCTTTCTGCTTTATTTACACCATTCTGAATGATTTGTCTCCACAGTGATTCTAAAGCCAATCACATTGACAAGGCAAACCATCATAGTCTTTTAAGTTGCTGTCAAGTATTGTACCTCAGTGATGAGGAGAGTCACTGATTGTATCATGTTTTTATTTTGTTGAAGAGCCTCCAAAATTATTTCCATAATAACTGGTCTGCTTTACATCCCCCCAAACAATAAATTAGTGTTCCTTTTATTTATTTATTACTTTCTTGAAGCTAGCCATTTTGATTATTATGAGATGGAATTATGATGTGATTTTGATTTGTGTTTCTCCAGTTACTATAGATGTTGGACATTTTAATGTATTTATTGGCCACTTGTATTTCTTCTTTTGAAAAAGTATTTGTTCATCTCCTTTGCCAATTTTTGCCTAAGTATTTACCTTGGGCAATGTTTTCATATTTCTGAGTTCTTATTTCAGATATATAATTTTATGTCCAACAAAGATGTAGGAAATATTTTTCTCACATTCTATAGCCTGGCTCTTCTCTCTGTTAATAGTTTTCTTTGCTATACAGATCTTATAAATTTCATTTAATCTATTTCTTTCTTTCTTTTTTTTTTGCTATTACTTTCTGAGCTGTTAAAGTTTTATTCTGTGGGGACCAATGAAGTTTTGACTGAATGTGTATTATTGACACGAGTGTGGGCATACCAATAGCTCTTCTGCCTCTGACCAATAGGAATGACAAAATCTTCCCCAGGTAAGGCTCAGAGGAGGGGCAATGCCTTTCCCTGATCTGAAGAGGAATGTTGTCAAAGAGTTGACCCTGAGCTAAAACCAGTGTGTGAATGAACTATCAACCAAGGCTTCCACCTCCCAGATTACTGCAACCTGAGACAGCTACCCTACAGAGACTTCCTACCAAGATTAATCTTCCTCCTCCTCATTCATGCCTTATATAACTCATGTGCCGAGTCTCTGGGCTGCTTTGGTAGATAACTGTCACAGCACATGTCCTACCCCATCCTAGTTCTGTGTTTGTGTGTCTGCTGTTTCTTCCTTCTCCATCACCCTGATTAGGTCAGTCACTGAAATATGAAGGTTGAGGCATTACTCAAAGCATCTTTGCCTATGAATACATCTTAAAGTGTTTGCTCTACGTTTTCCTTATAATTTCAGAATTTTGTGTCTTTTATTAAGATTTTAAATATTTTTAAAACAAAATTTAATTGTTTTTTTGTACAGCAAGCCAACAAGCCCCTTGTTTCAGTCTTCTTTGTGTAGATTTGATAAAGAACTATCTTTTCTCCTAACACGTTTCTTGAGAATCACATGGCTGTAGTTATGGGGATTTATTCATTAGGCCAGTTGTGTTGCTCTACATATCTGTTTTTGTGCTAGTACCATGCTGGGGCTAGGCTGGACACACTTTCCAGACTGCTGTTTCTATGACATGCACATAGGGTCTTATCCTGTCCTATTGTGTTACTGCTTTTGATAGAGCACTTGCAGTTTTGGCTGATGATTGTTTATTGACTATTGATTATCTGAGCTTGTGTTCACTGTCATTTTCTAGGGTCCATATTATTTCTGTGTGTTTGCATGTTGGTATCTCTCTCTCTCTCTGTGTGTGTGTGTGTGTGTGTGTAGGGGGTTACATGCATATGAAAACCAGAGATTGAATTCAGACATCTCACTCAATTACTTTCACTTTGCCTTATGAAACAGGATTCTCTCAGTGAATCTGGAGCGCACTGATTCATCTAGACTGGCTGACCAACAAGCCCAAGAAATCTTCTTTACTATATCCTTATCCCTGGGAGTATAAGCTTACACCACCACGCATTTTCTTTTTACATGAGTTCTGGGAAACTGAACACAGATCTTCACATTTGGGCAGCAAACATCTTATCAGTTTTTATGGATGATCAAACTTGAATTTGTTAATCAAACGAGAGACATTATTTGTGCAGTGTCTTTGCAAGTTTTATATATTAAAGACTGTGTTAATTTTAAGCCAATTCTACCATGGAATGGCATACTATTTTTGATTTATTATCTTCGCCACTTCTGAACCTTTTTGTGCCTTTTCCCCATGGTGACAGGTGACAGCTTTTATCCCAAGGAATTAATGTGGGATTTATTCCAACTGCTAAGTATAACTATTACAAAGCCAGTGGTTAAGAAATTGTCTACTAGTTGGGTCCATGAACCAAGCAGATTTCCTGAGAGCAAGATGTGGAACAACATGCCACTTATCTGGACTACCTTACATTCCAATCTATGATGGGGTCATGCTGCAATTCAGGTTCCTTGATATCAGATTCTGTGGTCAATAGTTCTAACATAGATGAGTATTCCCATTTTTGTGTGTGTGTTTTTCTGTATATTCTGGATTTGTGTCCTCTTGGAGAAGGAGAGAATCTACTTATTGTCATGTTGCCTGGTCCATCCTCCTAAGGATCTGGGTTGTTCAGTGGTGGACACCCTTATGAAAGCTGGCTTGGGTTTTAAAAACAGGTAAGAGATAGTTTAGTTATCATAAAAATAAATCTCTGGAGTCTCTTTGACATTCATTTGATTGTGTAGTGGTAAACTTTCTTGGTAATATGCCAGGAAAAGCCTGGTAGGCTTTATGGGAAATAAGGTCTTTGTCGTAACAACTCAGCTCTTCCACTGTAGCACAGCAACAACCCTGAATAATGTGAAAATGAATAAGCATGGCCATGTGCCAATAGAGCTTTATTTGTTCACAACTGCTTTTCAAATACAAAAGAAAATCTTGCTCTATGAACTGTACAAAAACAGGTGGAGAGCTGGATTTGGCTTTGGGGCTACAGCTTGCTTGTTCCCTAGTCTAAGTAATGCATTTTTGGTTTCTGTCTCTCTTGTTCTTTGGTACTGCTGTATTTTCTGAGTAGCTTCTAGCTGTCTCTGTTGGCCACCACCCCTGCTACTAGGACTGTAATAAGCAGTAATATAATTGTGTTTTACTGATGGGGGTTAAGCAATACTCTTTGAACTCATCACCAGTCATCTACCTGCTTCTACACAGCCCAGTTTGCCCAGTATTCCCTCCCATTTCTGGTCTGCTACTGTCATCACTGAGCTCTTCTGTGACTGTGGTGCAGTCTTGCTAGTAGACTCATCCATTGGAATAGAAAACACAACATCTCCCATGCTTTCTGTAGCCTACCACAAAATTGTCAGGTTTGGAGCCTTATAGAATCTCTACTCTTTCAAGTGAACTCCTTTGGTCCCTTTGATCTCTCCACTCACCATCTACCATTACAACTCTGGCATGTCTGCTTCATTTTGTGTGAAGCATGGTCTTCTCCAACTCTGTGTGACCATCTTCTTGTTCTCGGATCTCTGAGAGCACATCAAATCTTATAAATGACTATCAACAAACCATAAATTTCCTCTAGATCCAAACTTTGTGGTCAATCCTGTTCTTAGTCAGCCACCCCAGGATCCATCTTTTTGTACACTTCCCACCTCCTATTGGGGCATTTTGGCTATCATCTTAGTTGTAATCCCTTAATTTATACTTATTTGATTTGTTGTGCTTGGAGAGGTGGCTCATCAGTTAAAAGTGAATGCTACACTCATAGAGGAATTGAGTTGGATTCCCAGGACCTCTGTTGGGTGCCACACAATTACCCATAATGCCACCTCCACGGGAGCTGACACATTAGTCTCTGGGTTCATCTACACCCACTCATGTGTGCACATACACATAAACACACATAACTAAAAGCAAAATAAATATAGTTTGTCTTGTTATATATTAAATTACAAATTTCTTGGACACTGAACTGCCACGGGCTACATCTGTGCAGAGGTTCTAAGTTATCTCCATGCATGGTACTTGGTTGGAGTGTGAGTCTCAGGAAAGACCCCTGTGCTCAGATTTTTTTTGGTTCCGTTGCTCTCCTTGTGAAGCTCCTGTCCTCCCCAGATCTTACTATTTCCCACATCTTTCAAGTGGGTTCCATAGTAATGGGAACAGGATTGCCTCTGACATGAACTGATTGGCATGCTCTTTGATCACCTCCCCCTGAACGGGGAGCAGCCTTACCAGGCCACAGAGGAAGACAATGCGCCACTCCTGATGAGAGCTGATAGACTAGGATCAGAAGGAAGGAGAGGAAGACCTCCCCTATCAGCAGACTTGGGGAGGGGCATGCATGGAGAAGGAGGAGGGAAGGTGGGATTGGGAGGGGAGGAGGGAGGGGTTTATAGGGGGATACAAAGAATAAGGTGTAATTAATAAAAATTAAAATAAAATATTTTTTAAAATTACAAATTTCTATAAATCAAAATTCTCTTACTGTCTTTAAATTTTACCTTTTTACATCTAAAATAATTACCCTCTATAATATCTATTTGTGAATAATAAAAATGTCTTGTTACTTTTTGATTTTATTTTAAGACTGTCTTCCCTGGTGGAAGAGGCCAAATTGGAGGTTATACTCCTTAGAAATATATACTCAAGCAATAGAATTTCTCCCAGAAGGTGCTGTTTTGCTGTCACAGTTGCTAGATGTGGTCATTCCACTCAGTTTCAAAGAAAATGTGTGTGATGGTAGTTGGAGCATGCTGTCTCTGTGGTCTCTGTGCTTTGAGTGTTTCTCTCTCAGCTTTATCAAAAAGTGGCTTCCATTCTTCACCTATTCCCTTATAATACTCCGTTTGGTATAGAAGCCCTAAGTTAGTGAGGCTTATTGACAAAGCTTATGTAAATTGCCCAGCTTAGTTGCCATAGTCTGGAAAGGATGGTTCTGGCTTCTATCTTGGGAAGGAAAGATTCATAATATAAGAAAGGACTCACACAGGAAATTCAGGCATTCATCTGTGTCTCTGAGGATGAAAACATCACTATGAATGGAAAAACATGAAGGCATAAGCAACATTGGACAATATCTTACCTGAAGTCTAATGCTGGTCTACCATCTTTCTGCAGCTTATTTCTGGATACTTTCCCCATGAGAACATATTATTACAGTTGTTTCTTTAACCACTGTCTGTGTATGATTAGTCGAATATTTAACTAAAGGAGGAAAAATCAAGCCAGTCTTAATTTAGGCTCTTGTTTTATTGTGAACTTAAGGCTTTGTCTTTTCCCTTTCTGAAGTTCAGTGTTGTCATATAATGGGGATCCCTGACATCTCTGAGATATTACTGAGATAATACATAGGGATCACACAATGGATTCTTTCAGGAAGCAATTCCCAGCATGTGTTAAGTACCTCCTACTTCGTCTTTGCAGTCCTCATAGTGTGATCTTATGACACAGGGTGACCTCAAGAGCTTACTGAATCATTAGAGAAGGACTATATTTTATACTACTTATCCATTTGAGAAGCTCGTTTTATTTTACTTGAATATTTGAAAATTAGTGAACTATACTTCAGATATGTTTACATTTGCTATTAATTAGAATGAATTTTTCTAACCAGAATACCCCTTCCATGCTGAAACATTGATTTCTCTTTTACTGGACCACAAAGGAAAGCAGCTGTCCAGGGTCTTGATTGTAAATCCCATAGGGTAAATTTCAGACTTAGATCTGACTTCTACCGCGGCAATGCTTCTTAGCCTTTCAAACTTTATGAACTTTCACATTTTCCCTTTGTTTGTCTTCTATTATATTCATCATTCAAGAAGAACTTGTTGACCTTTACTGACTGTGAACTTTACTGAGTATATTACAAAAGCAATAGGTATACATGCTCCCTGTGTATCTGTTCTTTCTGCTTTCCCCGGTGGAGAATTGTAGGTTTACCCTAAAGACAGATATTCTACAGTGACTAATAGGCCCAGTATAATGTTTAAGTTTCTGGATTTATTATAGATTATTAGAGACACATAGTATAAAACATTCAGCTAAAGGCCTAATGGTAAAATTGTGGGCATTGTGATAGGCTTGTTGTGGAAGTATTGTAAGTAGAGAGAACACTCCATATATGTGATGGCAATTCTTGTCTGTCAACTTGACTACATTTGGAATTAACTAAAACCCAAATGGCTGGATACACCTGTGAAGGAGTTTTTACATAATTAAATCATTTGACATAAAAGGACCCACTTCTAATCCAGATATCTGAGGTGTGACAATACACCTTTATTCCAGACCTTTAGATGTGGGAAGATCTACTTTTAATCTGGGCCACACCGTCTGCTGACAGCCAAGATAAAGGACATAGAAGTAGGAAGCTTGCTATTTCTTTTTTTTTTCAATTTTTTTATTAAGTGCACTTTATTCACTTTGTATCCCCCCATAAACTCCCCCCTCCTCCCCTCCTAATCCCACCTTTCCTCCGCCTTCTCTACACATGCCCCTCCCCAAGTCCACTGATAGGGGAGGTCTTCCTTTCCTTCCTTCTGATCCTAGTCTATCAGCTCTCATCAGAAGTGGTTACATTGTCTTCCTCTGTGGCCTGGTAAGGCTGCTCCCCCATCAGGGTGAGGTGAAGCTTGCTATTTCTGTCTCTGTCTCTCTCACACGCGCATACCTTTTCTCTACTTACTTGCTCTAGCCTTGTTAATGGGTCCATTCCATTCCTTCAATAGCATTATTACTCACTTCTTCAAGATTCTAGTGTATACTACAAACCAGCTGAGACATCCAGTCTCACAGATTAAACAACTACTGAAATTTTGAACCTTCTGCTAGTAGAGAGCCATTGGTGGACTAGTTGGACCACAGCCTGCAAGCCATTCTGATATTATTATATTATTATATATGTTAAGATGGTAAATTTGTTGTGCCCTATGCCTTGATGAAAAACTTCAGGCATCTAATTACTGCTGGGTGAAGGAGGGAGAAAGCAATACAATTGTTTTTAGATTAAAAAAACACATTAAAAAGAAAATTAATATTAAAAAGTATCAAGGAGTTATTGTGTACCAGACTTAGCAATTTGAAATCTTTTAACTATCCTTTGACTGAGGTATTTTCAGCTCAATGTTTTTATTGACATGTGGAAATATTCTACATCTTTTTAAAATTGTGGACTAGAATGAACTGAGGTGGTCTGGATTTTCAGGTGGTAGACACAGCTGAGTATCTTTAGTTGGCCTAGAAGCTATGACAACACAAAGGCTTCAGGAAGAAAGCTAATCTTTAAAAGTTTGAAACGACATAGTATCATGACGCATTAGCACCTGGAGTCTTGCTGTTTGTAAGGATTAGTTATGATCATAGTCCTATAAGGTATCCTTGACAAAAACTAAAAATAGTTCTTCAAGATTTGAAATGAAGAGAAACTTTGGGGCAGAATTTAGGGAAAAAGAAGTTGATATTTAAATTTCATTCTGGCTTACTGGTCTTAGACCATTTGATTTGGAATCTGACAGAAAATTAAAACCTTAGTTGCATAGCCATCTTTACAATGTAGAAGTTACCTTTTCTTCTAGTTACTTTTCTTTTGCTGTAATAACAAATCATGACCGAAACAACTTATAAAGACAAAGTTTATTTGGCTTATAGTTTCAGAGGGTTAGAGTCTGTGACCATCATGGTGGAGAGCTTGTCAGTATACACTCTGAGATCTCACATCTTGAGATAGAACCCTGAGTCAGAGAGATAACTAGAAATGGTGTGGACTTTTGAAACCTCAAATCTCACCATTTTGACATGCTTCCTCTGACAGACAGCATTTCCTATTCCTTCCCAAACAATTTTGTCAACTGGGGAACCAGAATTCAAATGAGCTTATCGGGTTTCTTTTTCTTTCTTTCTTTCTTTCTTTCTTTCTTTCTTTCTTTCTTTCTTTCTTTCTTTCTTACTTTCTTTCTGTTTTTCAAGACAGGGTTTCTCTGTGTAGCCTTGGCTGCCCTGGAACTTGCTCTGTAGATCAGGCTGGCCTCAACCTCACAGAGATCCACCTGCCTCTGCCTCCCGAGTACTGGGACTACAGGCATGTGCTACCACCACCTGGGGGTCATGCTTTTTAATAGGTACTATGAAATATATCTAGGTGCTATGGTGCATGTCTACAATCCCAGAACTTAGGGAGGCAGAGGCAGGCAGTTCTTTGTGAGTTCAAGGCCAGCCTGGTCTACAAACAGTTCAGGAAAGCAAGGCTACACAGAAAAACTCTGAGGAGACAAGATGATCTGGGCTCGGATGGAAGGGGAGGAGGTCCTCCCCCGTTGGTGGACTTGGAGGGGTCGGGGAGGAGATGAGGGAGGGATGGGGAAAGTGGGAGGGAATGAAGGAGGGGGCTACGCCTGGGATGCAAAGTACCTAACCTGTGATTGATATAAAAATAAATAAATTACATTTAAAAAAATTGAAAAAACATCAAAACCAGAAATATCACACTACCACAAAAAGAGAACATTTTAATTTATGTATTATTATTTTTAACACAGAGTATTTTTTGGAAGTTTTGAAACTTTGAAGGTTAGCAAGATTAAATGGGAATCTATTACAGTGACTGTCTTTAAGGAGTTTAAGGTCTGGTACAATATACCAACATGCAAATAAAATTTAACATAGGAGCAGATATTTTTCCAGTGTGCTGTAAGCAGACCCTGCAGTGAGCAGAGCCAGGATCAGTGGGAAACAAGTAAGCCATTTATTTGAAGGGGAAAATTTTAGGAGTGGCAAAAAGCACATATTTAAGATAATATTTTATGTAGTGTTTTAAAAACTCAAATAATGCAAGCCAATGAAAACTTATCAGATTTTAAATAAAGTCAGGATCAATGTTACTGATTTTTGGTCTTTTGCCTCAGGCTCAGTGTGTCCCTGTAGCTGATATGAACACCAAACACATGTGTTTCTACTATCCAAACCATTTGCTTCCAATTAATATTCTAGGTAGGCAACTAGAAATTTGCAAAACATTTAAAAACACAGCAATTGAGAGCACAGAATTTAGGTGGAAGGGTCTAACTTGAAATCTCATCTCTGTGGCTTGTAGACTATCCCCTTGGGTGAACTCCTTTATTGTCCTTAGCCTCCGTTTTCTTTTTACTAAAATGGGGCTAACAGTATTAAACTCTCATTTCTGTTATTTGAAAAGAACCAATGAATGCAAAATGCATAGTCAATGCATTTGTCAAGTGGGTAAGAACTCTTTTACCAGCATAAAAGATTTTAATCAATAAGCTATTGAGATACAAATATTTTGTAGTGGGACCATAACATAATGATTGATTGATAAATTTGAAATGGCATATTTGACGTAGTCATAGCTAGCATTGAACTTGTTAAAGATGATCTTGAACTTCTGATCTTGATGTATAATGTCCTGGAATTACAGACATGCATCACCATAGCCGGGTTTATGTGGTACTGAGGATAGAATCCCGAGCTTCATACGCTCTAGGCAAGCCCTCTAAGGACTGATCTATAGTCTCAGCCCCACGAGTAGACTATGGTACAGGATGGTGTTGAACTTGCAACAAAGGCAGTTCTGCTGAGTTTTGAAGAATGAACAGGAAATCGATATAAGGAAAAGCGTGTGAGATGAAATCTATATTATAAAAAACTCATGAAATCTTGAATGCAAGCTGGCAAAATGTGAGAACATATGGCCCGTAGAGGATAGTAGGAGGCAAGAGTAGGATGGATGGGGATTGGGCCATGAATTCTGACTTTTCTTTATGTAATGAGAAGGATTTAGGAAAGGGAGGCACCGTTTCCAGACTTGACGTTTGAAAAAGGTAACTGCTCCTGGGTAAAAAGCTCAAGGGAGCATTCTCATTTCTAGAAACATAAAACGTAATATACGTGGAGATGGAGAATACCTCATAGATTATGTAAAAGAAGAAATGTGTCTGATATTACATTCACAGCAAGTGATAGTTTCAATGTTCTGGGAGAAGAACACTTCATAATTTAAATTTCATCTGGAGACTCAAGGTTGGTGTATCATAGATCTTTGTCATATTTTTAGAAAAATGTTGGTCCTATCATTATGCTGGATTTATAAGTCAGGAATCAAAAGCAATGATTCTGTCAAAGCTATTGATTTGCAGACATAAAATAATTTGATTTATTAGGGATATATTTTGTTTATTTTTAATTTAGTTTTCCATTATAATGAAATTAAACAAAGTTGTTAAAAAATAATTTGCAGACCATTATTGGTCAAGTGTTTTCT
Source organism: Pachyuromys duprasi (assembly GCA_028658305.1). Taxonomy (NCBI): domain Eukaryota; kingdom Metazoa; phylum Chordata; class Mammalia; order Rodentia; family Muridae; genus Pachyuromys; species Pachyuromys duprasi. The sequence continues at coordinate 36,063,654 of CM053757.1, read as the reverse complement.
TTCCTAATCAATCCCTGGTTGTTTCCTTTGTATAGATGTGAAGTTTTACACACATGTAATCAAAGCCTGTGGGTGTGAATTTGCATTCTCTCAATTTTGAAACCTAGAATTATAACTTCCCCTTTTCCTGAAAGTACATAATCACCAACCCCTAAGGGATGAATAATCTATTTTGGGAGACAGAAAAAAGTGGTATGAGCACAGAGGTCAGGAGTCATGTTGATTAGAATTAGAAACCCAGCACACACTTTGCATATATGTATATGTATGTATATATAGGCATACATATACATATATATGCTCAATCTCTTTGTAAAATGGAGTTAGCAAAAGTTAACTGTATATAAACACAAGTGTATATACATGGCAGAGAATACTTATAAAGAGTTGACTTTCAGGGCTCACTTTGAGGAGCAGGTATCAAAATAGCATTCAACCCTCACCAGATGCACATTTTGAGGTGTAAGTTCCTCCACATTAGGGCAGAAAATATGATTCTTAGTTGCTCTATCAGAGGGAAGCTTTTGTTTATTCAGTCATTTAAAATGGGTGTAGACACCGCGTCATGAAATGAGTTGAAAGACCCTCGGGTCCTGCCTTTAGTCTGGACGTCTTTCTTTCTTCTGCTCCATACTTACATGTTGGGCCCTTTGGTGGCCTCTGTGGCTGGCTGCTGGATCGTTGCACTGTAGAAAGAACCTCTGCAACAGCAATAGCATGCCTTGTGGTCAGATCCCGTTTTCCAACACCGATTTAGCCACTGGCTACACATGAGGCCTTGGGTGATTCCTCTGTCCTCTCAGGTCTTCAGTTTTCACAAGCTCTCCTCTTGCAGGGATACCACCTGCTTAAAGGGCTAATTCTGACTGCTGCAGGAGATAACTCAGGAGATGCTCCTGGCTCAGCCTTCCCAGTGGATCAAAGTGAATGGGAATTGCCTTTATAATTACTATCAACATTACAACTCTCAGTTGTTGCTGACTTCATCTCAGCTGGGCACTTCTTTATTTTACCATTCCATACGTTGACTCTCAAAAAATGCTAATGCTCTGAGAAATAATTAAAGGGGTCTCCAACACCTGAACAGGACATTTGACACTAAATGCTGCACCAAACTGGTTTTCTGTGAGATTTCCTGTTTACATCTTCTATCTGTTCCATTTGCTACTGTGTTGATCAGCTATCTATCCTCACCATCTCGATCCAGATTTCCTATTCTGGGTCTGCTAAGCAGCCCCATTTTTATTCTGGTCACCTTTGCCATTGGTTTTGTGGACCTTTCTGGCTCTCTGGACATTATATCCAAATGTCATACATGATCCTTGATTAATGTGCCCACCCCATCTCATTCCTGGCTTCTTAGATCAGTTTTTACCTCTCCCTACAAATCTGTCTTATGGAAATGTATTTCATTGTTTTTTTTCAATCTATTTTTGATGTTTTGCATACACTGTGTAGAGTATCCATAATGAGTTGGTTTTCAAGGAAAAGGGAAAATCATGCTTTTTATTGGTTAATTTCCATACCGCTTTCGAGACAAACATTGTCAATAATTAGAGTCCTACAAAGCCACTGTTTAGTGTACAGATGATTCCCAAATATTTCCTTTCAGTCCACATATGTACATATGCACATGCTGAATAAGTTACATAATATAAATTCGCCATTTCAAAGTTCTCTGTCTTTTATTAAACTTACAACACTTTGTAGTCATTTGTATTCTACTGTTCAGTTCTAGAACATTTACATTACCTCAAAGGACAGCAGTCAATTTCCATTTCCCACTTCTCTTGGGCTGTGGTAGTTATGTTTTCTGTCTTTGTGAGTTTGTCATTATAAAAGGAATCACACACTATACGAACTTTTGAATCCAATCTCTTTCATTTAGTCTGTCTTAAACGTTCATCCATGTTGTATATGTAGTTTCTACTTATTTATTCACTCATTCATTTAATTAATATATTTTTGGTTGTTGAGGCAGAATTTCTCTACATAGCCTTGGCTGTCCTCAAACTCAGATATTCTCCTGCCTCTGTCTTCCAAGCGCTACCATCACCTAGTTCCCTTTTATGAATAGATAATATTTACATAGATATGCCAGGTTTTAGCTGTTATCATCAATGATAAATTATTTTTACTTTTTTGATTATTATTAGTAGCAGTATAATAAATTTTAAGATATAACTTCTCATTTAACACTCGTTTTCTGTAGACACTTATGAATGACACTCTTGTTTTTCATGATCTCTTCCATATTTTTGACCATTAATGGTGCCTGACAAATTTACAAAACTCAAGGCCCATATATGTAACTTAACTTCACGGGATTCTGGTATGCTAAAGAAGTAAAAGACAATGGTCACACTGCTGTACTGAAATCCAAGTTTTTATTCTTTAACATTTACAGAGAGAACAAATACCATACACTGAAGTAATATTTGTGCTGTTTAAAAGTATAACAGTGTCTAAAAGAACTCACAGAAGATGTTCATCCCAAAGAAAACACTACTTTGGAAGTATTGGTGAACAAATTATGCAAGTCTGCAAGCCCAAAAGAGTTGGATTCTACCCGTTTCCCCTTGTTGTGGATGAATAACAGAATGTAGAATACTTTCCCTTAGTAATTCTGAGTTGGCTAGTAATCTTCATTTTGTTGTTCTGGCCTCCAACAAGCCAATGAATAGATTAAGGAAAATGGATGGAAATTGGGATTTGAATCACTTCCTAATTGTTTTTACTCAGTTCAAATGGCTGCAGTTAGCATACACACATTTTTTCTCCACTAAGCAATTTCTAGATAAATGAAAACAGTCATCTTTTAAAAACATTCCCTCCATCTTTTCCCCTTCCACAAATAAGTAGCCCTGTGGTCCTCTATATCCACATTAGCATTTTGCTATTGCTTTCTGAACTTGAAATCAAGCTGTTCATGAAGTTTGATGTTATCTGCTTTGTTGAGATTGTGTCTGATAGCCATAGAATCCAAGCTGTTGACAAAATAAGCTTCCTGTGTGTGAAGCAAGTGCCTATGCAGTAAGGGACATTTTAATAGCAGCATGCTGAATAATCGATTCCACTCTAAGGCTCAGATCAATGTTATCTCTGAGATGTCTAAGTAGCCATTAAATATGAACAGAACAGGTCCAACAAGTAGAAAAATGAGAATGAGGATTGTCTTGACCATAGCATGATGCTTCCCATGCTTAAGAATGCAGCCAGTCCGGAGGAGACAAGATGAACTGGGGTTGGATGGAAGGGGAGGAGGTCCTCCCCTGTAGGTAGACTTGGAGGGGTCAGGAGGAGACGAGGGAGGGATGGGGAGAGTGGGAGGGAATGAGGAAGGGGGTTACACCTGGGATGCAAAGTACCTAACCTGTGATTGATATAAAAATAAATAAATTACATTTAAAAAAAAAAGAATGGAGACCTTGACCTATCTGGAATATTAACTTATTTATTTATGTACTCATTCTCATTAGTGGAGCTCAGTTAGCTAAGGTCATTATGCTTTTTATTTCTCATTTTAAATATTTTTTTTATTTAAAGGAAAAGTACTATGCATTTCCTGTGCCATATCTCCAGGGCTTATTTTATTTTCTGTTTACTTTACACATTAATTAAATACATTTTATGGGGCTGGAGAAATGGCTGAGTGGGTAAGAATCCTTGAGAAAACTGAGTTCAAGTCTCCAGTACCTACATTAAAAGAACATTACCAGGCATGGCCGAGGTTTCCTGTAATAGGTGGGGAAGGGAGGGGATTAGTACAGACACAATCATTGGTAAGGCCTTCTGGCTATCTGGTGCAATGAGAGACCTTGTCTCAAGAGAATGAGGCTGCCAGTGGGATGGGAAGCTATTCAGTGTCTACTTCTGACCTCTATATGCATACAGAGATGTGCACATATATCACACTCATATAACACACAGAGTAAAGAGCTTTATTTTAGAATGGTTTTAGGCTTATAGAAAAATTCCTCACAAGCTTTTTATTTGCAGCTAATATTTTATATTGTACACCACATTTGACAAATTAGTGAACTGATCCTGAGTCATTAATTTTAGAGTCCATTTGATTCATTTATTTTCACTTTTGATCTACTGTCCCTTTTACTTTCGTGACCTCATTAGAGACTACAGTATACTTCTTTGAGTGTCTCTTGGACAGGGCTGTTTCACAAAGTTTGCTTACTTTCTGCAATCTTGATAGTGTTGAGGATTCCAGCACAGGTAATTTTTGTAGGGTTTTTGTTGAGTGATAGTATTCTGGAGATATCTGAACAAACATCTACTCATTGTAGACAGTAGCTGATGTCAAACCAAAGTTTTCATGCTACCAAGGCCCAAAGTGATAAATGAATGTGTTTTATTGGAATTACTTAGAGTAGTATGGATTAGAGGTTAGTTACAGGAACAAACATGCCCCCCCCAATAAAACTATTACCCACCAATTAAAAGCTAGAAACCTGGAACACAATGCCCAGCATGCAGGTAATTCAACAGGTTGGAGAGTGTCTTTTCTAGGCAGATAAGTTGGTCTGCACCTGTTTCAGGTAGCTTTGCTGGTCTCTACTTCATCCAAGCACTTCAACTTCTCCGAAAACTCTGTTCTTTGTCTCAGATACTGATCATATATGCTTGGGGAAGTAGGAACCCAGTGAATCTGGTCAGTTTCAGGACTTCCTAAAGCTACTGAGTTTTCCTCCCTGCAAACATACAGTGTCTCGATGAGTTTCCTTCCAAGATAGAATGCTTTATCTGAGAGAAAGTTTCTATGTAGCGGCATTACTAGCTGAGACTTTCCTGGTCTCTTCATAATTGTACTGAAGCTTTGGAATCCTGGGACAAAGACAGCAGAGGCCAGATGACACTCTTGTCACATCATACCAAGAGTTCAAGCACATGGCTTAGTATGCATGATAATAACCTTGATCACCTACCACGGGTAGAGTTTTTTCATATATTCCAACTACGAAGTTTTTGTTTTTTCTCACCCTCTTTACATACTGTACTCTTTGGAAGAAATTATGATGCATTGTTCTTCAGAGGGTATGAACAATTCCTTGTTAAGGGACAACTATCTATATAAATTGTTAGAAATTTTTTTATAAGAAAGACACATGTCTTCTCTCCCATTTATTTATTCCTTCAGACATTTGTTCAGTTATTTATTTATGACATATTTTATATGTATTTTATGATTTGGATTATAATCTAGTTACTACATCCTTTGCTTACTTTGCTGTTCAAACTATTCCGGTTTGAGCTCTTCCGGTTGACTCCTTTGTTCATTTGCTAAACCTTCTTGATAGTATGTGTGTGTAGAAGAGTGATATGTGTGTCTGTATTTTGATTATTCTCTTACTATCTATTATAATTAAAATGCCCTAGACTTAACTTTAAAACTTCATGGCAATGGTTCTAGAACCAATCGATCTGAGGTGCTCTGGTTTCTTTATTGGAGAATGGCATGAGAAACTAAGTCCTGAGTGCTAGGCATGCCCAAATTCTAAGGTTTGTTTTCAAGCCTTATAATATGAAGGGGATGCATACTAACCTACATGTATAAAAATATACCTATAATCATATTACATGTACATATGATATGTAGTATATGTAGCTGCATATGTATACATATATATGCTAAATAAGAGTCGATGTTAATATCTCCAATCTCAGCCCACTACCTTGTGGATTATTCTAGCCAATTCCAATGGTTTATTCCATTGACTTCCACTCCAGGGTTAAAACCCCGGTTCCCACCACCTATTCATTTAGGTGGCGTCCCAGTCCTTGCTCATGTTCAGAGTGGTTTCATACGTGTTACCTCTCCTTGGGAAACAACTTTACCACATGTCCTATAGTGCGTATATACCCTTCCTTTTGTGTTTAATCTTACAGGCTTTGTTCATTTTCAGAGACTTAGGTAAGCCTCCATGTTTTCATTTCTATTACTTAGGTGTTTTCTATATTTGTGATAAGTCAGACTCTTTTCCCAAAATATACATCCCTTTAAGAAGTCCCTGGTCTCCTCCTAGATAATTTTTTTCTTTATGTATTCTATTTACTTGTTTGTTTGTTTATTGCACTGCATGTTTTGAGACTTCCTCTTGTGCTTCACGGCTCTCTGTATTTTGACGCCAAATCTGTATTGGCAGTTATAAATTGTTACAACACCTTACTGAATAGTCTCATCACCTCAGATCTCCTGTCAGCTTCACTATTCAGTTCACCTCCTTGCACAAGCTCCTGGTAATTACCAGCCGGCTTAACATCTATGGCTTTATTTTTCCTCAGAATGTGGCATAATTGGAGTCATATAGTTTGTAGTGCTTTCTAATTTTCCTCCTTTGTTTATCAACATGTAGTTAAGATTCATGCATGCCTTTGTGTTGCCTGATAGCTCATTGCTTTTCATCACTGAATATTATTGTGTATGTTCGAATGTATTGTTGTTTGCTTATCCTTTTAGTTGTTGAAGAACACGTTAGTTTCTAGTTTGGAACACTTGCGAATAAAGCAGACCTATGCATTTGACTGCAGGTTTCCGTTTGGAGATACCTTAAGCAAACTGCTGTGTATGCCTGAGAGTTCAATTTATTTCGTTAGCCACGTAATATGACTGTGCTTCGCTTCTAAGACAATGGCAAGCTGTCTCCCCAAAGCGATACCAATTTTGTAGTTCCATGTGCAGGGTTACCTTTGCTTAACCAACGCATTGACATAATTGGTGCCATCATTATTATACTAATTTTAATAGGTGTGTAGCGATTAAGTTAATTTTTTTAGTAAACTTTTATAGCTACTGTAAAAATGTCATGTATCAAAAATGCATGGATTCATGACTGGATGATTTTGATTGTTACAGCTCTCCTCTCTACAACAGATTTCCACCATAGAACCTTGGCGTTTATTATGTGATTCTTCTAAACATGTACGATACAGAAGATTATACTTGTTAATTACTTTTTGGTTGAAGCAAACAGGTTTTAATGACAAAATAAGGCTCTACCAATGAATACTTCTCAGACTGTTATTATCTTAACTTGCTTCATTTTCCTCAATTCTTAGAATAGAGACAATAACGGGACACAATAGATACGGTTATATGAATTTAATGAGTTTCTGTATGGAGAGCCGTGAACATGGCACCTGGAACAGAATGTTCACATGGTTATTGTTATTGCTTTTACTATATTGATACCTCCAACATTAAGTCTACAGAAGGCTCTCATTACTTCTTGAAAACTATAGTTTCCAACTCTTCATTTTGGAGCTACATTGGTCTTTTTCGTAGAACCATGCCTTATAAAAATAGAATAAACATATTTCACATCTATTGCACTTCTCTTGGTGTGATTTCTTTCTACTCTGAAGAGCACAGTTGAAATAGATATCTGCAAAGGCATAACCTAAACGCTACAACTCATCGCCTGTCTGTTACTTCGTGTACAACTAACACTCCTTTACATTTGCTCAGTGCTTTGGATTTGACGTAAGGCAAGATGTTTCACAGATAGTATCTCATTTGCTTCTGAGGGGAGTTTTCTGAACAAGGCAGGGCATTCTTAACAGCCCCATGATGCTGATGAACTGAGGTACTTTGTCCCAAATTGTATAACATAATAAAGGGCAGAACATGTAAGATTTGATGCAGGTTTTTCAGATTCCCATTCAATATTCTTTCTCAGAAACCAGACATGGAGTGACTCTTCAGATAGAAGCTAGAAGCCTCCTGGGATATTCAGTAGTTCTCATGAATTCTGATCCATATACTCAAGTCTGTGGGGGCAGGGATCTTAAAGGACTACATATTATGTTCCTCAGAGATTTCAACCAATGAATGTACTGCCAACCCTGATGTCTCCTTGGCTGCCTACTACACATAGTCTAATGCATGTGTAACACCCCTACCACCGCTCCTAGTATATTACATAATATACTTATTTTATGACTCATTCAGAGGGCTTAGCTTCCAGCAGACTTATTGACTGTGACTACATACTCTTGAGTTGATCAGAGTTGATATTCATTCAAGGTAAAGAAGGTTCTTCTTCTGGGAAAGACTTGAGACTTTGAAAAAGCCAGTTTAAAAGGTATGAAATTGATGGTCTGACATCTTCTACTTCTGGAGCAAAAGGGCAGAGTTATTATTTCAGCAAGGAAGGAAATAAGTGTAAGCATGGGAAGAGAAAAAATTGAAATGAACATGTATTTTATATATATCACATATTTATCTATCTTCATCTCTGTCTATCTATCTATCTGTCTATCTATTGGAGGATTTTACTACCAAGTTCCAGTCCCTTTCAGAGGTGTTGCTTTACTATTTCTGTGTGTTTCCCAAGATGTCTTTGAAATTACTCTCTCCTTACCACAACTCACTTTAGTTATGTCTCTTTTGAAAATTTTATTTATTATTCACTTTACATGCTGATTGTACCCCTTTCCCTCCTCTCCTTCTGGTGTCACATTCCCCCACTCTTTGCCCCCTCCCCTATTCCTGAGAAAAAGGGAGCCCCCCAACCCACCCACCCCAGCTCATCAAGCCATATGAGGATTAAGCATGTCCTCTTCCTTTGCGGCCTGATGAGGCAGCCTTGCCTGGAAGGAGTAATAAAGTGCAGGGGATAAAGATAGAGCACAGATTGAGAGAATGTCCAACCAATGCCTGGTCCAACTTGAGACCCACCCCACTGGAGAGAGCCAACCCCTGACAGGATTAACAATTATTCTGCTATGCTCACAGAAAGGAACCTAGCATAGCTGTCCTCTGAGAGGCTCCACGCAGCAGCTGATTGAAACAGCTTCTAGAGCACACACAGCCAAACACTGGGCAAAGCAAGCATAGGGAGTCTTGTGGAAGAGTGGAGGGACCTGGAGGTGACAGGAGCTCCACAAGAAAACCAAAAGAGCTAGCTAACCTGGACCCAGAGAGGCTCTTCCAGAGACTGAAGTACGAACCCTAGACCATCCATATCTTGGACCTAGGAACCCTACACACAGATGTAGCAGACAGGCAGCTGAGGATTCATGTGGGTTACCTAGTAAGGGGAGCATGGACTGACTCTGACACAGACTCTGTTACCTGTTTTTTGATCAGTTACTTCTCTCAACTTTCATGAATACTAATTATGCAAAACTTACCATTAAGCTGCATCAATGCCACTCTGAGCAGGAGCATTAGCTTCCGACTGGCTATCACTTATCCACTTTGTGGATTCTTTACTGCAAAGTGCACCCAGAGTGCTTAAGAGCATTTGTGCCCTGATACAAAACAAACCATCTTCTCAAGCACGGCTACCTTACCAAGAAGGGAACTCTTTAGATCTACTATCTTAGTCTTCTTCCTCAGCCAGGATTCTGCCCTTCCATCTTCTTGATAGTTTCTTGCTGAAATCTGTGACCAAGAATGAAAATACATGATGGGAGGGATGAAGGGGGGAAAAAGTGGAGTATTTAGGATTAATGTCTGGAACAGTCTGCTCTAAAGTTGAAATTATTTAACTCCTATGAGACTTTTTTATATGTAAAAGATGGAGATAAAAATCCTACTACAAGGACTTCTTAAATAGAGATTTGTATAAAATGAAGCATGTACTTATATGAAATGAGATGTGGACCTGCTACAGTGCATAGTCAATAGTAGATACTAAGTAAACATTGTTTACTTTAAGCCTTTTAAGGCATTCCATTCCCACACTTCATGTCCTATATTAAGGGCCCTCAAGGCACTAGCTCTGAAAGCCAGGGTACAAAGACTAGGCCAATAGTTTTCTCTTTCTTTTTCCCTTTCTTTTCTTTTCTTCTGCCTCTGATAAAAGATCTCAAAACTGCCACGATTTTTTTTAAAAGGCCTGTGATTTGGGGATGTGTCTGAATTGGTATGCTTGGCTAGCCTAACATGCATGAATCCTTGAATCCTTGCGTTCAGTCCCTAGCACTACGGAAGTACAGTGTGGTAGTACATACCTACAGTCACAGAACCCAGAAGGTATGCACAGGAGGATCAAGAGTTCAAGGTTAGCCTAGGTTACATGAAACCTAAAAAAATGTGTAAAATATAACCTGTAAATTTTGAAGGGCCTGGGCTACTGACTACTTCCAATCTCTTACTGTGTGAAACACGATGAATCTGCCACTTTTAAGTCATACTTTTATGGATATGGAATAAATCATAATATCCTTCACTATAAAAGTTCTATGGGCTGGTGAATGATAAGAAATCTCTGGTGGTATATTTCCCACAGCAGGATAAATACTGCTTTAAGAAAGAATCCATTTTGATTTCCAGAAAGATAACTTGCCAGGTATCATTGTACAATCAGGGGGAGTTCGCATCACTCCCTGTAATTAGACATTATTCTTTTCTTCTTTGATCAGCAGCCTTGTCCCGGGATGATACAAAATTCAGGAGAGTGAACTTTGAAAATGTCATCCATGAATTTGTTTGCCTCTGTAGCGTTTTTGCTTCTTTTCTTCCTCCAATAATCGTCAGCCAGGCAGCCAGTTTCCTTTCTACTCAAACCCCTTACTCTGGAATCTTGTGAGGCAACAAGAGAAAACTCTATTGGAAAAATAGTTTCCAGTGGACACTATAGTGAACATTCAGAAAGCACAATGGTTTAACAGGTGATTTTTCTTTTCTTCTGCTCACAGTCCATTGATGTTAGTCTTGTGAACAAGAGCTCTGGGTAACTCTTGCCTTCCTTATCTCTCCCCTCCATTCTGAGCCTCATCCCCCACTTCCCTCAGCCTGGATCCTCTCTGAATTTTAATTTTTCCCTGACTTCATGGATTGCTTCTCTCCTTTATGATTTACTTAGTCACCACCTCATACAAAAGCCCCCCATTAATGTATGAGTAGCATTTCAAACATTAAAATGTACCTGAATTTTATCCTCAAAGAACTCATATTCCAGTCATTTTAATTCTCACATTCACTAGTGTAAGAGCTGTGATATACACATGTGTAGCCAAAACCCAAGACAACAGGAATAAAAGATCATCCTGAGTGAAGTATCCCAGAAGCAGAAAGACACATATGGTATATACTCATAGTGGATATTAGAGATATACTATAGGATAAATATACTAAAATCTGTACACCTAAAGAAGCTAAGCAAGAAGGAGGGCTCTGGGTAAGATGGTCAATCCTCACTCAGAAAGGCAAAGAAGATGGACATCAGAAGAGGGGGAAAACAGGGAACAGGACAGGAGCCTACCACAGAGGGCCTCTGAAAGACTCTACCCACCAGGGTATTAAAGCAAATGCTGAGGCTCATAACCAAACTTTGGGCAGAGTGCAAGGAATCTTAGGAAAGAAGGGGGAGATAGTAAGACCTGGAGAGGATAGGAGCTCCACAAGGTGTACAAGACCAAAATATCTGGGGTCTTTTCTGAGACTGATACTCCAACCAAGAACCATGGGTGGAGATAACCTAAAACCCCTGTACAGATGTAGCCCATGGCAGCTCAGTATCCAGGTGGGTTCCCTAGTAATGGAAACAGGGTCTGTCCCTGACATGATATCAGTGGCTAGCTCTTTGATCACCAACCCCTGAGGTGGGGAGCAGCCTTACCAGGTCACAGAGGAAGACAATGCAGCCACTCCTGATGAGACCTGATAGGCTAGGGTCAGATGGAAGGGGAGGAGGACCTCCCTTATCAGTGGACATGGTGAGGGGTAGGGAGGAGATGAGGGAGGGAGGGTGGGATTGGGAGAGAATGAGGGAAGGGGATACAGCTGGGAAACAAAGTTAATAAACTGTAATTAATATAAAAATAAAATTTAAATTTAAAAAACTTAAAAAAAAGACAAGAAATCATAGCCCATTAGATCACAGGACCAATTAAGCCATGACCAGCATCAAACAAACAAACAAAAGCCCTATAATCTAACTAGAATGTATGGGAGTGAATTATATGTAAGGATACATTGCTTGTTTCTTTAATTTCAATTTAAATTATATCTATTCTGTGTTTGTGTGTGTATGAGAAAATGAGAAAGAGACAGAGTGAATTTGCATAACAGGAAGTGTTTTGTACTGCATATATCACTCAAAACTTTGAAAATCTAGCAAGGAAGGACCACATGAAGACATACTTTTCACACATATCTAGTTCAGGCGTTAGTGAAGATATGGATTCAACTGCTGGAGAGTTCCTGTTGGAAAGGCTGTGGGGTCCTGTTTGCTGCTGGTGGTCCAGGCAAGGGGACAGATTGCTAAGAGGAGAGACTCTCTCCATGGGAAGACCCCAGGTAAACCACACTAGCCACTCCTCTGTGAGTTCAGCCCTGACAAAGATTAATGAGGTGGCAAGTTTCCCCCCCCCCCCCCGACCCCCTGTCCTAGCTGTTGCTTTCAGTTGACAGCCTGGGTACTTTTTACAAGCGCTGTTGCTGTCCAGCTCCCTGGTGGTACTGTACACGGAATTCAAGAGACTACAGACACATCAGAGCAGCTGTGCAAAGTTGTTTCTGAGGGCTAGACCTAGCTTTCTCATTATATCCTGCCATCCAGCATCCCTCCAATGGGAAGCCGGGTGCTTCCCACAGAGGACTTTCCTAACAAGGGCAGGAAACTTACTTGTTCATTTTAGCTTTAGCCTTTTTCACTGCAGTAGGCTTCCATCACCTACACCCAGTTAGATCCCTCACCTCTACTTAGTTTCCTCTTCCTGCATCCCTTCTCCTTAGCTCTTCAAATTTACCCTGTATGGTACCTATTGACCACACCAGAGTGAAGCATCATGACTTTTTCTGATCACAATCTCGCAGTGGTTCCCATTGCCTGGAAAAGTGCTCAGGGCTGCTGGGCTGTACCCTCTGGGATCTTCATGTCACTTCCTGCCCCTGATTTCACTTCTCCAAAGAATTTTGCATAAATCCCACTTCTTCCAGGAAGCTTTTCTTTAGTGTGTGTGTGGGGGGGGAGGGGAGCCTTTCCCTCCCCACCCCTGCCTATCTCTTCCTCACTCCCTTTTGCATATGTCTCTTCACGACATTGCTGAGCATAAATTATGCTGTGACACATGACAGATAAGCAGAGGGTTGGCAGGAGGGAACCAAACTGAACACACAGGACAGGGTCAGGCCATTTGTTTGTCTTTCTCTGAGCTTGAATTTGCTCATTAATGTGATAAAGACTGGGGATGTGGTCTCTAAGGGATTCACCTTGTGCCTAGTAAATGCTCCTTTCACTAATTTTGATTCTTCATAGATCTCACTTTCCTTTCCATTCCTTCTTTTGTTTCCTTAATTTAATCATGTTTCTTGTTAGCGCTAAACTATTACCCGTCTTTTGAATTACCTTTTAATTTTTAAATTCTCCCACAAATGGTTGGTTTTGTTTTGTGTTTTTACTCTGCTGTGATCAGGGAAGAACCTGATTTTGTGGCCAAGGGCAAGAGGCCCATGAGGCCTGGCTGAAGGCTGACTCCACTCCAGAGATGTGTGGGCTCCTCTGGGTGTCCGCTCAGAGTTGGGACTCTCTAATTGTGTGCCAGTTGATTGGCCCATCTTCCAAGCCAAGTCCCTTCTGTTTGGAAGGAGGAGCCCCTTGGAGTCCGTTGGTTAACGGGAAAAGTGCTTACTCTGGGAGGAAGGCGGGGCAAGCCGGAACAAGCTGTCCCTGGGAACCCTCAGACTCCCTCACTCCATTTCAGAACCCCATTCTCCTCCAGGGAGACAGGAGGGGGTTCCAAGGGACTTAGACATAGTCCCTTCCACGGAGGAGGTGGAGACCTAGTAGCTGCTTTGGGGCTTATCCTGCAGAGCGGGGTGCCCCTCCCCGCCCCCATCTCCCTGGGTTTCACTCGGGCTTTCTGCAAAGGGAGGGGACAGCCAGGGAGCCTTGAGCATCACCCTTCTCTCAGCTGCAGACTAGGAGCCCCGCGCCCTCGGAAACCTCAGCCCCGTGCCCTCGGTCTCGCGGGGGTGCGGGCTGTCCCCGCCACCCCCACCCGAGGCTCGCCCTCGTTTGGTCTCTCCAGCCCCGCCAGCCGGAGCGCGCACACCGGGGCTCCCGCACGTGGGCGCGCGGGAGGCGGCGGCCGCTGCTGCCCGAGCCCGCGCCGGGCAGATCGCCCTCCATGCTGCGGGAGCCGCGGCCGCCTTGTGCTCAGCCTCTCGCCCCAGTCGAGCACCGTGAGCGGGCGGAGCAGCTGAGCGGACCCGGACCGTGACGCGAGCGGCGCAGCGGGCTGGAGCAAGCCAGGCTCTGAGTGAAGGGCGCCTGCCTGCCGGGAGCAAGGCAGCCTGGCTGGGTCTCTAGCCCGGGGTTCCTGACAGCGCTGAGGACTTTGGGCAGTGCGATGTCGTTGTGCTGCTTCTAGGCGGCGGCCAGGGACACCTCCAGCAGCCACTCGGCCCGCACCCGCGGCCCCCAATTGCCTTCCATCCGCAAGTCCTCAGATCGCTCCTGGAGGACGCGTTGGGCCACCCCGGGCGAAGCGGGCACCAAGTCTGAAGTCTGTTCCCGGCATCACCAACTTCCCCGGGAGCCCCTCGGCTCGCTGCAGCCCGTGCCAGCCCCGGGAGCGATGCGCCCCCAGCCGGGCGGCGCGCCCTCTGCCAACTCGCCACCCATGGGATCCAGTGCCCTCGGCTGCCCCTCTTGGAGCGCTTAGCTCTAGCCGCGCGGCCCAGGAGAGGAGTGAGACACTAAGGGGTTTTGTCGACCCCGCGTGCACTAGACTGCTGAGAACCGCTACAGGGCAAGCATCTATATTTGAGGGTGAGTAACCAGCTGTTGGTGGGGTCCTTTTTTCCCATCTGGCAGTTTTCAGGGGTGCCGGGCAGACACCAGAAAGTTGGGTCTTCTGCACCCATCCTGGGATCGCCTGCGGAACAGAACATTGGTTCCTTAACCTGATTGCCTTCTTTACTAAAACCAAGGGGGAGCATCCTTGCTAAGGAGAAACGGGGCTTTGGAGAACCGGTCACGGACTGTTCCCCATCAAATGGCCACTGGGGCTTTTCAGCCTGCCCGCGCGGTCAGTAAGCACCCTGCCTAAGCGCTTGGAGATCAGCTGCTGCTGAGGCGCGCTGGGAGGTGATGGGCAAACCCCAGTCCCTAGGAAGATGCCAAGCACACTTAGTTAAAGAGAGAGGACTGCTGGAATATTAAAGGGGAGTGTGGGAAAAGGAGACTGGGTGTGCAAAGTATAGGGAGCTGGGAGGGAAGAGGCAGGGAAGGGAAGAAGAGGTGGCTGGAGGAAGACACAAGAGTGAAATTTTATCTCTTGCTAGTGGCTTCAGCAATTGGGGTTCTTAAAACTGGAAATAGGTTTGCAGAAGCTGATTCAGGGCGGGCCAACCTAGACCAACAACAGGTGGCTTAAGCATGCTTCCTGTAGTTGGGCTATTGGAGGGGGACCACTTGCTCTCCCACGGGGCTCTGGCTGGCTCTACCACTTGCATGATAGTATCTGAACCGTGGGCAAGGAAATGGGCTTTCTGAGCCCCAGCCCAATTTGGGCTGTGGGAGGCATCCAAATGCCTCCTGTAGGAAAACAGCGGCTCCTTTGTGGATCTGGCTGAGGTTTTAACATACAAGCAACTGAGGGGCCTTTCAGCTGGGCGACGTGGACTTGTCTGGTTCTTGGACTTGAGCCCTGGCTTTCTCCCTTGGTCCCTGGTGGCGGGTATTCTCCTTCTCTAGGCTGGGCTGCAGCCAAATCTCAGTTTTGCTGCTCTGTACTCCAGTGGTAGGAGGGGGACACTTAAAGAATACCAAGAGCCTTGCTGGAGTCCATTCTTTACCAGTCTCACTTATACTTTTATTCTGAACATTAGACACGGGCAGGTGTGAGTGTATGTGCGGTATTTGGCTGAGCCTGGGAGGAAGAAATTGGAGAGAAAGGAAGCACATTGGTGCTGCCTAGATGTGGGATGAGGGTGTGTTTGCGCTTTCACGTTTCTCCCGAAACCCACCATCCTTCCAGTTTTCCCAGTGCATAGCGCTCTTAGCACTCCATAGTAGCATCCACTGAAGGTATTCAATGCCTCCATCTCAGTTTGCCAGCATATAGCATATGATCAACCACCCCTGAACGCCGGAAAGATAAACTTTGAAAAGGCAACAGTTAGAGTGAAAGGTGAGGCTGCAAGTCAGAACCTAAGATGACAGGGTGCAATATCCTTGTATGTGTCTGGAGGGGGCATCATTCTGAGGCTTCATCCATAGCAGGCTCTCTGGTTCTTCTTGATTTGTGTTCTGAGGATGTTAGCTGGCTGGCTTTGAGACTGATGGCGATTTGAGAAGAAAAAGTGTCCTAACTATGAACTTAGTAGACTTGGCTACCAGGTTTTAACGAGATGTTTGAACCCTAGAATAAAGTGGCAGGCCTTCCAAAGTGAAAAAGAGAGCTGAAACCTTAGCATGGGAGCCCATATTTTCCCTACAGAAGAGGATCTTGATAGTAGGGCTCTTTGGCCGTGCTGCCTCTGTAACTGCATCTGAATTTCAGTAGGTAGTCCAAGTTTAGTTTCCCACTAGGTGAAAACCCTCCTCACTCCATCTCCTGCAGGGGATTGGTATTAAATTATGAGGGTCAGGCTTGACTTTTAGCATATACTTACTGATTAGCAGGAGACCCATATCTTGTCAGTGACAGGGAGGCTTCCATGTTGGAAGGAGAGCCTTGGGCTGAGGTGTCAAAAGGGTGAAAGGGCAGTGAACTATTATGTATGACAAGGGGAAACAGAGATGTATAAGGGCAAGGCCAGGAATAAAAGAAACAAAACCAGAGAGATTTAGAAAGATAATTATAATGAGAGCGCTTTGAGAGCAAGAGGGAGGTGCGGGTGGGGTAGAGACAGAGAGAACACAGACAAAGTCATAGGTGCTGGGACAAATTATTAGAGAGAAATGGAAAAAAAGAAAGGGAGAGAGAAATTTAAGGAAGAATGGAAGAAGAGTGTAGAGAAAAAAAGAATAGAAGAGGATCATGGAGGATGGAGCAGACAGGTAGGAGAGCAGAAGAGACATCGGGTGTGCACATATTTTGTTTTCCTATCAATTTATAGTGACGACGTAACTATTTAAAGGAAGTGGGCATCCCCTGGCTCCTTTAGTCACCAGGCTTTGGTTAGGGCACTTTCCCTGCGGAGGTATGGATACTTCATACACTGACTAGGAACACCGCTGCAGGAAGGATGGTCATAGTAGGAGGAAACCAGATTCTTGGTAAATGCACAGATGTGCATGTACATTTGTCTTCATTGACTCCTCCTCCCCGAAGACATAAAATTCACAGGGTATGGGAGTCGGAGCACAGGAAGCTCTGACTAACCATTGCCAACACCTTCTGAGGCTCTGTCCTTTATTGAGAGAGAGTAGAGCCTCTACAAGGGATGACACCCACTCCCCTGGGGGTGTGATACAGTGGAGACAGGGATGTTCAAATATAGTGAGTATTCGAAAGTCATCACTGGGCTATCCTTTGGAAAATACAGTGTAGACCTCCAACATCCTTCTGTAATTTATTCCTGTATTTTCTCCTGGGAGACCCAATTAACACATCCTTCTCGTATCACATTCTCCCCAGAAAAGCTTTGTGTGTGTGTGTGTGTGTGTGTGTGTGTGTGTGTGTGTGTGTGAATATCTCTTGGTAAAAGGACAAGCCCCTGAAGCACTCAGCCAGGGTTACCTTTCTACAAACCCCATTAATCACAGGAACTCCAGGGGACAGCAGACTGGCTCCTCTAGTTGACCTTGCTAGGGTTGTTTGCAACTAAGGGATACTGGATAGTCAGCAAGGTATCATTCGGGCCATTCTTTATATACAATTAGCCCACTTGGTGCAAAAACCAATGCCATGGGCATTGTTACCATTTGTATTTCATAGTGGAAAAGTCTGACACTTAATGTCATCATCTAACTTTTTCTAGAAAATCATGTATTTATCTGTGGTTTAGCTAGAAGGATGGTAAGAAAGGCTGAAGAAATCAAGATGATGTGCCAGGAAGCCCATAGTCATCAAATGCCAAACTGAGACTTGTACCCAAGTTTCTAGAGTTTCCAGTCTCTCTAGCTTACCAGTAATCACTATGTGTTATAACACGGAGCAACAAGGTCATATAAGCCTTAGTCAAAATATAAATATGTGGACCCTCTTAGAGGCTTGCTGAATTAAAGCTTTAGGGCAGAGAGCCCAGAAATCTGTATTTTTAGTCCATGCCCCGAGCCTACATCTGCATGGTATCATTTGCCCCAGTTATTCCAAGCTCTTGGATTCTCACATTGTGGAGTCCTTCCAGACAGCTTCAGGAGAATGTCAAGCCCCTCCTGCTTCCAGAAAATTGAAATGCACAAAGCACTGGACTCTAGATAACTGGTGCACCAATCAACGACATCAGGAAACAGGACAGCTCACAGGACAGCAATCGTGTCGATGAGAGCTTTTTGAGAAGAGCCAGGAACATGTGAACCTTTGTTACATTTGCATATAGTCTTTGTACTTGCTCGGAAAGCTTGTATCAGTGTTGGTACTTTTATTAATACTTGACCCAAAATGGTATCAAGAGTGAGGTCAAGGTAGCACTGTGTTAGAAGTATCAGCAGGTGTGTATCTAGTTATGCTCCTGGATACCTCCATCAACAGGCTTCCTGTTCCCTCTGAGCAGATCACTGCTTCATTCTGAAGGTAAAAAGGAGCCGTTGCCCACACTCTGTCTCTTTCTGGCCCAGTTAAATTGTTTTCTCAGTGACCTTAACATCTTTTCTCTTCTGTTTCATTGAAATATGGCCAAAGGTGCCAGACATCTTGTCCGACAAACTATTTTGTCATCTCTCCCTTTTCAGGTCCAAATTTATCTTTTGAATCTGTTGCTTTTAACCCTGACCTCTTATTCAAGGGTGGTAATTGAGCCTTTGGGTAGCTATGATAAGCAACTGCGTGGTGCATGCATTTTGGATAACTGTAGTCATTTGTGAATAGAATGCAAAGCAGAAAATCATTTATATTTACAGTGTCTGCATCCTTAATATGCTGGCATGCATCGTTCTGTTTCAATGCTGAAAATGATGGGAGGCTGGCGTAGCTGTGAAGAAAGAGACAGTGGCTAATACGCCTTGGGCTGAAGCCCACCTCAGTTTGCCTGCTAGTACTGTGTTGGCTTGTTTATTTAACTTTGCCAAAACTTCATCTTGTCTGGAGGTTGAGACAATTGCAGGCTGCTGAGCTTTACTCTCCTATGTGCCTAATGTATTCTAGCAAAGATCCACCCCTCCGCTAGCTAGTGCTCTCAGGCTCCAGGTGAACATCAGTTACATGCCAGGCTCTGTTTAACCCAGGATAAAAGTGCCATCAAGGAGCTTAAGCAACTTGTGTGTTATGTGAAGTCTAAAACTCTGAACTTACACCTTTCCATCTAAATTCACTAACCCCTCTGTTGCACTGATACAAATGATTACTCCGTTATTGACTTTTAAGGCTGAGTGTTGATTTGCATTTTCATAAAATCTGTAGTGGAGACTGTCCAGTAGAACAGTGGAGATCTTTTGAGGTGTTTGGATGAAGGGTTTAAATTGTCTCCAAATAGATGCTTTCATTTCCCAAGAGCTGTCACTGATTAGTCCCCTACTGTTATTCCTTAGCTGAATTATTAAAGCACGGACACTGCTTCTTTGGTAACTCCACTGGGATTCCTCCCATGATTGGATTAAATGTCTACAAAATGGTGCCCATTGAATTGGTAGTATACTTTCCTTTTTTTTTTTTTTTGCCTGACACCGAGTCTATATATAAAATTCACTTACCTCTACTTATTGGAAGTTGTTCTGGCAGCTGAAGAATAATGCCTGGCAGGCAGAAGGTGTTTTTTTTTTCTTTTTTCTTTTTTAACATATTTGAATGGCTAAGTGAACCTGAGATAATTCTGTGTAGCCTAGAAAACATGTCTGTTGTCCTTTACCACTAAAAGAAGACCATCCAAACAACTGGAATCTATACACAATGTGTCCCAGGAGACATTTTTTGTTTGTTTGTTTGTTTGTTTGTTTGTTTTACCAAAAGAATCAGGGGTAGGTAGGGTTGGGGGTGGGAGTAATGGCATCAGTAGCTGGTGATTAACTATGGTGCTAGCCTTGGGCAAGTTCCATTTTGATGTTGCTTAAGATGTAATTAGAAGGGACATTCTGATTTATAAGTTAATGTGATTTTATCTGTACTTTTAATTAGTTTCTCGGAAAGACACTTTAGTTTCTGAGCTCAAAAGTTTTAGAAATTAATAGACTTCCAGAATGATATGGAAGTTTAGAGATGATCTGGTCTTCGTAGCTTGAAGGATAAAGAAAAAACAAACCAAACCAAACCAAACCAAACCAAACCAAACCAAACCAAACCAAACCAAACCAAAACAAAACAAAACCCTGAGGCTCAGGGAAGGGAAGGCGCTTGCTTAAGGCTGCCCAGCAAGGTACTCTCAGACTCAGTGTGAGAGGCAGTGCTTCCTGGCTGCTATCCCAGGACTCTTAATGGACAGCTGAGAATGATTAACGCATCTATGGCCAGCTGCTCCCTTGCACTGACTGTATGCATGTGAAAGCTGCAATCCATCCAGCCTGTTCCCTGCAAAATTCCAAGATGAAACTCTGTGGACAAGAAATGAGCAAAACAGCTCTAAAAGGCTTTTCCAGTGTAGACTCCAAAAGCCAAAAATGCTTGTGGGAGACCTCTGGGAAGGTACTATGTTAGTGAGGTCTTCTGGGCTTGTTGGTCTCATAATGTACAAGAAGGGAACACAGGGGCGGGGACCTTCCTGTGGCGGTCATGTGTGTGATTCTGGAACAGTTGGAGGTTTGTGGGCATTTGCTGTCAAGACCCTGGTACCTACTCTTAGATGGGAAGCAGGTACTTAGAACCATTCTCTCTGCCTGTAGGATGCTGTGGAGTATGACTAAGGGAATCTGCTTAAATGCATCCTCAGACACAGAAGCGTGTTCAGTGTACTGGGACATTTGTTAACATACAGATCTCTATCACATGGTATCAACATCATGGAGACATGGAGACAGTGAGACACAGATCATTGATGCGATATATTGCGCATGATCCTCTGAAAACATTATAATCAATGCTGACAAGGTAGCAAAAAATCTCCACCCAGCACCTTCTCTGCACCCCACAGGCTCACCACATTTACTCCCAGTAACTAATGGGCACTGCAACTATTCAAAGGAGAGGAGACACGCATAGGAATTCTCCTTTCCTCTCCACCTAAATCAGTCTGGAGCTTTAGTGCTATTTTTGATGTGATGCCTAATGGTTAGATGTAAGGCGTTAATCACCTTTCTGTACCTCCACCACCAGAAAAAAATGTTTTTAAAAAAATTTTTACTACCTTGCATAGTTAGTTCCCTAACATCCTTCCATTCATTAAAGGCTAATTGTTTTGGATTTAATTCAGCATCCTCTCTGGTCTTGTGTGGAAATGTAAAGTTTCCTAAGTGGAGCACTATAACCATCTGGATGAAGCTTCTCGCCCCCACTTCCTCACAGAGCCCTTTTGCAGGCACCAAAGATAAATTCTACCTGAACCATCAGCACCAGCTGCCACAGCTTCCACACCTCGTACTTCCGTCACTCATTGAGTACTTTGTCCACCAACACGTTTCTGAGCTGTGCGTATGCATGCGTGTGTTTTCATTTCACATAGCAAGCAACAGGTAGGCAGGTAGGAGTACAAAGATGAAGCAGCTATCATATAGGAGTCACAGAGATGGCTCGCTTGTTAATATCCCTGGACCCAAGCACAAGGACACAAGTTCAGATCCCTAGCACCCACATAAAAGCCGGATGTGCTGAAGTTTATCTGAAACCCTAACATTCTGAGAGTCAATAGACAGAGTGGTCATGCTGGCTAACCTCTCTGGCCTGTTGACGAGCTCAAGATTCAGTGAGAGACATTCAGTGAGAGAGAGAGAAAGAGACACAGAGACACACACACACACACACACACACAGAGAGAGAGAGAGAGAGAGAGAGACAGAGAGAGACAGAGACACAGAGACAGAGATGTAGACACCATATAAATTATTGTTTAGATGTCAAAATACCATGATTAAGCAGAAAAAGATGTGATTGGCTGAGTAGGATCCATCATACAATGACAGTGTAGAGAAATGGTGGCATCTCTCTCCTTTACCTCTGTCCCAGATAATAAACTCTGAGTTGGAGTAGTGAATACTCCAGATAGATTTTCCTCCAAGCTGGGGAAAGTTGCTTTGTGCTTAATCCTCACTGCTGCAATCAGAGGAGGAAGTATTTTTTATTTTTATATTAATTACAGTTTATTCTTTTTGTTTCCCAGCTATAACCCCCTCCCTCATTCTCTCCCCAAACTACCCTCCCTCCCGCATCTCCTCCTGTGCCCCTTTCCAAGTCCACTAATAAGGGAGGTCCTCCTCCCCTTCTATCTGACCATAGACTATCAGGTCTTATCAGGAGTGGCTACATTGTCTTCCTATGTGGCCTGATAAGACTGCTCCCCACTTCAGGCAGAGGTGATCAAAGAGCCAGCCACTGAGTTCATGTCAGAGAGAGAGAGTCCCTGTTGCCCTTACTAGGGAACCTGCTTGGATACTGAGCTGCCATGGGCTACATCTGTTCAGGGGTCCTAGGTTATCTCCATGGATGGTCCTTGGTTGGAGTATCAGTCTCAGAAAAGACCCCTGTGCTCAGAGTTTTTGGTTCTCTTACTCTCTTTGTGGAGCTCCTGTCCCCTCCAGGTCTTTCTATCTCTCCCTTCTTTCATAAGATTCCCTGCACTCTGCCCAAAGTTTGGCTATGAGCCTCAGCACCTGCTTTGATACCCTGCTGGGTATAGTCTTTCAGAGGCCCTCCGTGGTATTTAAAATCAAAACTTTTAAGTTTGCCAACATCACTAGCTAATACTATTTCAGTTACCCAGATATAAACCAGCTTTAAAGGAGCCAGCAACTGCCTTCTCCCATGGCTTTTAAACATCTGTGACATATATTGTGAAATATATATCATAGCATTATTTAATACACACCCACCCACTACCAGAAAAGTTAAAAAATGCAATTAGGGTGGACTATGTACTATGTGAACTTTTCTTCTGTGTTCTCTCATCACTGGCACAAATAGACGTATAAGCTATCCACAGATATAATGAAACAAAAGTCAACTAATATTTACCATGAGTAGAGCATTATAATCTTATATTATCCATTCTATTACAGTCTACATCTTAAAATTTCCCCATGACTTAAGGAATTCTTGGTATCATTATGATAGTCAGTTTGTGTCATTGTGACACACTTACAAGATAGGAAAGGTTATTTTTGCTCATGGTTTCTGAGGTTTTTTTTTTTTAAGACTTATTTATTATGTATACAGTTTTCTCCCTGCATATACACCTGCTCACTAGAAGATGGTACCAGATCTCATCTTAGATGGTTGTGAGCCACCATGTTGTTGCTGGGATTTGAACTATGGACTTTTGGAAGAGCAGCCAATGCACTTAACCTCTGAGCCATCTCTCCTGTGGTTTCTGAGGTTTTATTCCAAGACTGGTTTGCACTTTGGTTTTGAGCCTGTGGTGGATATCAGGGGATGCAGCAAAGATACTCTCATTAGGACCAGGATGTGAAAGGGACAGATTTCTAACTTTCCCACTGTAAACACATTCTAATGACCTAACTTGCTTTAAATAAGTCTTCTTCATATAGGTGCCAGTACCTTCCAATGGAACCTTGGGCTTACCTACTAAAACATGGGACTTTGCAGGATAGTTCACACACAAGCCACAAGATCTATATTTTGGGAAGTGTTGTCATCCAATGCTATAGACTTCTACAGGTAGAAGGAGAAAGTGGAGCCCTAAAAGGGGAAGCTCTTCTTCCTTGTTCAGGATCACCTGACAATGTCAGGATGGAAGCAGCACTAGAATCAAATGGTAGCTTATACCTATGAGTGATAGCATCCTTAGTTATGGACTCTAGCCACTAACTGGCTTCAGTTTGACAGTGCGTTACTTTCATGGATTGCTCATATATCTGTCTGTTGATGTGGCTTTGTCTTTCACTACACTAATATATGGTTTCTTTTATAAAGTTGCACTGACAGAGTTAATATTTGCTATATGGGCTTGGGTGTATACGTTTGTTTTCTGTTGCTGTAACTGAATGTCACACCCTGGATAATTTGTAGAGAAGTTGTGTAAGTTGCAGCTCACAGCCCGTCAGTCCAAGAGCATAGGCCTCAGAGCACTTGGTCGGTGTTCTTTTTGAGTTTCGTTATGGTTGTGGGCATCACGTGGCAAGATAGAGTGAGTAAGGCCAAGAAGTTTCTCTTAGCAAAACATAGAATGGATTTGTTCATGTAGGTAGTACCCTGTGGCCCAGTCATCTGCCAGAGATCTCCCTTTCACCACTACTGCCGAGGAGAATGTTTCAAAAGAGAAAACTGGGATGCATTTAAAGATTATATTTGTATATGTATTTTTCATTTTATTTTTTCCTTTTATTGTTGAAAATAGATTTTTTTTCCCTCATACCATATATCCTGAATATGGTTTTCCCTCTACTCCTCCTAGTTCCTCTCTATTTCCCCTCCCATCTGGGTCCACACCCTTTCTGTCTCATTAGAAAACAAACAGGCTACTAAGCGATAATAAAGAAAATAAAATATAAGAAAGAAAACAAAGATTAGTAAATTAGAATAGGACAAAACAAACTAATAGAAGGAAAAAAAAGCCCAAGGGAAGGCACAATAAACAGAGACCCACTTATTTCCACATTTAGGAATCCCATAAAAAACACTAAAGTGCAAGCCATAATAAATGCACAAAGGACCTGTAGAGTAAAAAGGGAGAAGAAAAAAAGAGATAAATAAGATAAAATAATAAGATAAAAATTTTGAAAAATGGAAAAGCCCTGATAAGACATTGTGAGATATTGAGTCTCCAAATGTGCCATGGAATTAATTTTCTGTTGGCTATCAAGTTCTGTGCATATAGCCTATCCTTAAGGGTAGTTTTCTTCCCCAGTGAAACTCCTTGGAGGAAATTAAAACTTCATTTGCACATGGTTATAAATTTCAGATTTCTTCTGAGTTAGGGATGGAGCCATTGGCCTGTCTCCTTTAGATCTAGGGTTCTGTCTGATCGAGAGCCAGGCAGGCCCTGTGCATGCTGCTTCAGTCTCTGTGAGTTCATGTAATCTTTGAGCCTTTTCATTTAGAGGGTCTTGTTTTCTTGGTTTCTGTATTCCCTCTGGCTCTTCTGCAGAGTCCCCTGAGGCTTGAGGGGACAGATTTGATGGAGACATCCCATTTAGGGCAAGTGTTCCAAGGAATGTGTTCTCATTCTCTTCATTAATGCCAGGCTGTCAGTCTCTTTATTTGTTCCCATCTGTTGCTGGAGGAAGATTCTCTTAGCAGGTGCTCAGCAAGGCACTGACTATATTTTTGGGGGGGGCAGGGTTACCTCATGATGTTTTGCTAGTGACATCCATTTACCTGTGATGTGCTACATTTATGCAGTGAAATATTACTCAGCCATATAAAAATAAAGTCTGTGCAGCCTTCTTAAGAAATTATGTTGTCCAGATTATCATCATCTCTGCGACTGCTGTGCCACACCACATACTTATGTGAAAATAGCTAGAATGATTTCTTTAAAATAGCGGTTACAACTGACACTACCCCACAGGGTCATATGGTACTGTGTTCTTGACTGTAGAGGATGTGAGGAGATACCCTGTGTTTCCCTTTATGCTGCATTTTTGGTAGTAGGTTATTGCTATTTCTTTTTATAGTAATTTTTATTGTATGAAAATTTAAAACACGTGTACAATACATACCAATGTACCTAATACCACTTCTCACCTATATCTCCCCTTGGGACTCTCCCTTAACACAACTCCTTCCCAGCTTCTTCATGTTCTCTTTTGAAATTATAACTGACTGATGAGACTTGGTGTTGCCTACCTGCAAAGGGTGTGTGTGTGTGTGTGTGTGTGTGTGTGTGTGTGTGTGTGTACATGTGTGGTTGGGAGAGGGTCTTTCACTGGGACAAAGGAAACCTACTGGTGGCCTCTGTTTCAAAGTAAAGTAGCCCCCTTTCCCCAGGAGCCTGCAACCCCTCAGCTAGAGATAGCACCTGCACAGCTCCTCCCCCAATCATTCTGGGCTTCTCAACTTGATTCTCTTAAGCAGGGCTTCTGCAGGTAACTCTAGCTGCTGTGAGTCCAATAGTGCAACAGCCACGCCATGTCCAGTGGACAGCATTTCAGAGCACACTCTCCCACCCTCCTCCTCTTACATTCCTTTTATCCTTTGCTCTGGCGCTCCCCAAGCCTCACTGAGAGAGGGATGTGGATTGATATAAATGTCCTGTGTATGTTGCCTCCATCTCCGTGCGTTCCTATGTACTTTGATCCTGATGATACAGAGAGACTTGTTTCCTTGGTGTCCTCCATGCCCTCTGGCTCTTTATACCCTTTCTACCATCTCTTCCTTTTCCCACAGGGCTTACTGATCGCTGAGGGGAGGGATTTGGTGGAGACATTCTGTTTAGGGCTGAGTCTTCTACGGTCTCTCACTCTCTGCTTAATGTCTGGCGATGGGTCTTTACTCCTTCCACTCCAGGAGGAGGCATCTCTGCTGATGGCTCCTATGTACGTCTGTGAGTACCTGTGCTGTGGATTGCAGGTGCCTGTGGAGGTCAGCATTGGCTTAACTCAGAGCAAATTGAGGATGGTAAACAGTTGTGAGTAACCGAGTCTTAAGCTGGATGTTTCCCAGCAGCTATCTGCTGAAAGGGCTTTCCATGCAGAAGGAAGAAATGAGCAAAGAGGTGGGTGTTATGGTCTTTGCTTCACAGTTAGAACCAACAGGGAATGCAGTGGTGATGAGAGTGGAGGAGTGCTGAAAAGCAAGCAGAGCTGCATGAGGGGGCTGCACTGGGCCAGAGGAGAGCTGTGTGATAAACACTAAACCTTCCATCATCTGCACTGCCCAGACCTCATTCTGTGGATGGGTTTTGTAAAGAAGCTTACATGACTATTATTTTTTAAAATGCTTTTCAATTACAGAATTTGGTGTTTTTCAGTGAGAATCTTTTGCCTATTAATCCTGCTGAGATTACAAGAATCATTGAAATGTACCCAGAGAACAAGCATTTCATGAAGAAACACAGGTGACTAGAGAAATGCATGAGAACCTAATCTCACTAGCCTACTTGTGCAAGATAATAGCAGAGAATGAGGCTACTGGGCAGAGCGCTTAGCGGAAGCAAGTTTTCAATCAGTTGAGAATTTCCATATCAACCAAAGTAAGAGGAAATTATACTTTATATTGAAAGTTATAAGTTGTTACCATTTTAAAATCAGTTTGTTTGATCAAAGCAGGAGACTGAGATTACACAGCATGGAGAATTAACAGGCTCTTCCCCATCCCACTTGTAGAACATTCTCCTATGATTTTCCCAGCATTCCCTCTACTCTTACAAATAGAGAAAGGGAGACTGAGCACACATGTTGGAAGTGTATTAATCTATTTTTGTTGTATAAAACATACATCCTTAATAGCAGAAAAAGACTCTTACATCCCACCAGACTTACATTTTCAGACATGATGGAGGCTGTTTGGGGATGGATATATGTATCCATTGCCACTTAGTTTTGAGTAAATATTTATGTTGGATGATTTTTATGTGTGCATTCATTTCTGTTAAAGAAAATGATGACAATGGAGAGTACTAGCTGAGCAGTTCTCTTTCGGCTGCAAGCCTCACTCAGAGTGCAATCCTTTTTGCACTCAAATTGGGCCTGCCAGCTCTAAAGAGGGCAGTTGAGATAATATGATAAACTGGCCCATGCGTCCAATCTGAGCTCATCAAGCCTGTGTCAGAGCTGACATTTCCGTACAGTGGGACTTGATGCTCTGATTACAAATTGGTCTTGAGCAGCCAGAGGCTTTGTAATTGCATTCTCTGAGGGATTGCTCTTGTATCATTAGGTCTGTTTTGGTTTTGAAACCCAGAGGAAGAAATATGTTCCTGATTCCATCCTCTTGTTTCAGAATATAACAGAGACAGAACATTCATCCAGGAAAGGATGTAACTTATTACATGCAAATTTAAGGCTTTTTATCTTTCTTCGAGGCAATGTTGATGACATTTTTCGTCCTTCTTGGTCTTGGGGGATTTAAATAATTTAAATTATTAATTTTAAGAGGAGTGTGGTAGCTCAGTTGGTAGGGTGCTTGTTTAACATTCAGAAAAGCCCTAGGTTCCATCTCCACCTAAATGTTGGCCTGGTACAGGCAACCAGCCTACAGTCTCAGCGAAGGCAAGGGGGTCAGTAGCTCAATACCATCTTCAGCACCATAGTGAGTCCCAGGCCAGCCTAGGATCCCCAAGGCCCTACCTCAAAATATAATAAGGTATTAACATAAAAAAGGTCATTGTGTGTTAATATTTCTCAACATTTATTTCATTATAATAAGTAGATGAATCATTTTAAAGAAGTGAAAATGAAAAATTATGTAACTTTTGTACTTTCATTAAACAATTCCTTTAAAAGTTATTTATTATTTTGTGTGTGGATGTGTTTCTGTGTGGGTGATGTATATGTATATGTGGCCACATGCACTATGTGTGCTGGAGTGTGTGTTCTGAGGTAGTACATGTGTAGGGATCAGAGGGCACCTCTTATGGCTCAGTTCTCTCCTGCCTTTACTTGGGTTCTGAGGGTGGAACTCAGGTTGTGAGGCTTGTGTGGCAAATACTTCTACTCATTGAGTCATCCCACCAGACATTATTAAATAATTCTATGTTTAATTTAGTTTGTAAACTTTATACACTGTGAGGTTGATACTAACCACTTTTTAAATCAATGACCTTTTATACTTGGGGTCCTGGGGAATACTTCTGGAGAGGCTAGATAGAGTATATACTGCTCAGAGTATATTGAGACCAATAAACATTGTATGTAATTAAGACTTAAAGTTTGAAACCAAATTTATTGGGTTTTACTGGCTGAAGTTATCAGCCCCATTTGAAGAAGAACAAAGTGGCTTTACTTTCAAACACCACCACAGTCAATGCAGAACATTTTGCCTTTGATCATCTGCATACCAACAAGGAGTTCTCTAGCACACACTGGAGGGGTGTCCTATAATTCAGTACTAGCATGGTCTACTTAGAGATAGTATCAGATACTACAGATTCTGCCCCACAAAGACCTCAACCTCCATTATATCTGCAAGTCTACAGCATCAGGTTATGACAGGTATTCTAGACCACTCTTTAAGTTCGAATAATTTGCTACAGTAATTTGTCACACTCACACACACACACACACACACACACACATGAAACCCATTCACCAATCATTTTAGAAATATCCCAGATTCCAGAGGATGTAGGTGAGTCAGGGAACAGACAGATGAAAGAGCTGTGCTGGGTTAGGTTTGAAGAGCACAAGGAGTTTCCATACTCTCTCCCTGGGTGCCACCCTCAAATACCTTCTTTTGTTCAGGAATGCAGAACCTCTCTAAAACTAGATGCTTTGGGGCATCTTTATTTCATAAGAATGGAAAGTAAAGTCACTGATTTTTCGAATCAATTTGAATTTTAGCCCCTCTGCCTTCAGAGATGAGAGGTGTGGGATTAAATATTCAACCTCTAGTAACTGGGCTGGCCTGCTGGCCACTAGTCCATAGCTCAACCTGTCAGGAGCCAAATTAGTATTGCCACCCCAGAAACCTGATTCTGGAGCAACCACTGATGCCTCTATCATTTAGAGAATCATGAAAGTTGTAAGAGATCTGTGTATGCAAAACATACTCTGCTAGCATATCTGTCGATGGGCATTATTAGCTTTATCTCAAACTGTGATGCAAAGAACGTAGAGTAGTATATTTGGGTGATGTTGTCAATGTGCCATTGAAGAACCACCCTGGAGCGGGATGGGCAAGAATTTTATATGACTCAGGATGCAGCAACTGAACTCATGCCACCGAAAATTCAATGGGATTATCTATATATTCAATGTCAGAATATTGAAATTACCTGGATCACAGGTAATTCTGTCTTGTTTCATTGCTAGATTTGGAATGGAGGGAAAATTTCACCCACAGTACATTAACACTTAAAAAAAATCACAAAATGTTGAATTGAAACCCAAATGGAGTGATACTGAGTCAGTAGCAACTGGGAAAGGCGGAAACTATTCAGACTACACAGAACCATGTAGAAATTCTACTATCCATTAATGTTAAACCAGGAGCAAACAGTTGTGAGTGGGAAGCAAGGCAGTGAAGCACAGGAGCCATGAGCCCAATTCTGAATCACAGCAAAAACCTAGCTTAGTGACTTCTGCCTTCTAGCAAAAGCAGTCACGAGTATGTTTCTCTGGAGAACATGTCCTTTATAGGCTGATAGCAATCCCATGGGTGAATATGTAAAAGGAGATTCCAAAATCAAAACTGGCAAAGGTATGCAAGAAAGGCACCTATTATCAGTTAGAAATACCAGAAAGAAAACCAAGCGGAAAGCAGGGATGAGCCTCTGGGAATTTCCAGTATCATACTTAGCAGATATAGAACAGAAAGTAACTGTATATGAATACTTAAAGAAGGAATAAAAGATAATTCTTTATAATGTAGGCCTTGCAAAAGACCACATGAAATGCTTATGAATATTTTACAAAGAGATACATCCTGTAATTTTTCAAAGGGAATGTTAGCAGAATAAAGCACTTAATGGGTAGATGAACAGAATCATAGAACTGAAGTTATAGGAAGACAGAATCATTCCAGAATTCTGCACACAGACAGAAAGTTAGGCTATGGGGAATGCTGAGAGACAGGATAAAGAACCGTGAGCTGTCTCAGCTGGTAAAGTCCCTAGCCTTGGAGCTTGATTACCTGAGTTCAATCTTTTTAATCCACTAAGTGGAAGGAAAGCACCAACTCTTACCAGTTGGCTGCTGACCTTCACAAGCTGGCCATGGAAATAATTCCTGCACCCCACACAGACCATAACTGAATAGAAGTAAATTTTACTTTGTAAAGTAAGAGAGAGGCTAAATTGAAAAGTTTGTTCTCTAAGTAGTCAGAGTCACAGCTATGAAGCTGTGATATGGGAGGAGACACAATGTTTAGAAATGGCTGAGAATTTTCTGAAGCGAATGAGGCTTGTCAACAGTTACAGGGGGAATACAAATAGTGTAAATAAAATGCAAAGTTCATTCATGGACACACAGTAAAGATATTGAAATGTGGGCCATAAGGAAGGTCTTAAGAGCATGGAGAGAAAAGAAGAGCACTCATCAATAAACCCAAAATACAGTATCGCCTTCAATGACCTGAGTAACATACTCAAAGTTGTAAGAGAAAGTAAGTAGTGCACTGTAATTGTTTCTCTGTCAAAATAAAGAAGATAGAACACATCACCGACAGACAGGACTTCATCTATAAAACCTCTAGAGTGGACACTTGGAAAAGAAAGGTGTGAAGAGAAGAAGGTACATGGATAAAATAAAAAATGTAAATGAGTCTCAGCATCTGCTTTGATACGCTGTTAGGTAGAGTCTTTCAGATGGAAGGGGAGGAGGACCTCCCCTAGCAGTGGACTTGGAAAGGGGCAGGGAGGAGGTGAGGAGGATTGGGAGGAAATGAGGGAGTGGGCTACAGTTGGGATACAAAGTTAATAAACTGTAACTAATATTAAATAAATAAATAAAGAATATAAAAAATTGTAAATGAGCACAAACCCTGTGTAAAACCTGAGAAAATGGTAATGTTCTAACTTGTGTGTTCTTCTATGCAGGAAAGTAACAGAAAACCGAAGAGTAAAATCATGTACCTAAGCAACCAGACAATGCTAAACCCACCTACTGTATAATCAGCATGGTGTTAGAGATAATTAGTTTTCAGAAAGAGTGACTGCTGCTGGTGAGCTGGCATTTAGAAGTGTGTGCATTCATTTAAAGAAACAAACTAACTTAGCTAGACTTTTATGAATTGAAAAGCAATTTCTGGGGCTGCAGATATGACTGAGCAATTAAGAGTGTATACCACTCATTGAAAGGTCCCAGGTTTGGTTCCCAGCACTCATATCAGGTGTTTTACAACTTTCTGTAAGATTCAGAGGATTTCAAGGCTTCCGTGTTCCTGGGACACCATTTAGGAATACCATACCCATATGTACATACACATAATTAAAAACATTAAATCCAGATATTTGTGATGATGGTGACAGAGGAGAATAAGATTTTATTAAAATTTGAGTAAGTCACTTATTTCATCTAAGAAGCCAAATGGCTCACTTACCTGCCCAAGAGCTCATCATATGTTAAATAAACTAGACTCAAGACTCAGGCAAAAAATCCATTGTTTTTCCTCATATAAATCTAGAGTCAAAAGTAAAAAAAGACAAGAGAGCATAAAGGGGTGACTATTTGAGAAAGGGTTATCCAAGTGTGAGAGGGTACATGAGGGTTAAGTGAGATTAAAGCTATATGAAGATTAAAATTACAGTGCAGGAAAATCAGAATGATTTTGATTATTGATGCATATTTATCCTAAACACACCCACACCTACACATACACGCCTTGATACAGATATTTGGCTAACCAGGAAAAAATTGCCAGCTATGATGTGGCAGATCAAGGATATGAACATCACTTCTGCTGTCCACATAAGATGTCTTATAGTACTTATAGTACCAATTCTATGGAAAGAAGAGGCAGGCAGATCTTTGAGGTCAAGGCCAGTCTGGTCTACAGAGTGAGTTCCAGGTCAGCCAAGGCTACCCAAAGAAACAGTCTTGAAAAAAAAAAAAAGATTAAAAGGTTTAAAAAGTCAGATTCCTCCATCCCTCGCATAGTTTACTGACTTCTTTCTATTTCTCTATTTCAAAAAAAAAAAAAAAAAAGGAACCAACTGGTAAACCTGGGAGTATGTTTGACTTGCCTTAGTATTTCTCTAGCACCTTGGACAGTTCCTCGAGTCCTCTTCTGCTATGGTGTTTTTCTCTTTCTTACCTAACCTGACCACCTGGACAGTTTTACATGGATCTCACAGTTCCTAAACTTAGAGTTGCCTGGGAAGCTTTTTGAAACAAAAGATGCTGAAGGCTGACGCTAGATTTCTGAATTGGTGCATCAGGAGCTGATCAGAGGATTTGCATCCTGACCCAGTTCACAGTGAGCTCAGAACTATTCATGTTAGGACCACAGTTTGCAACCCCTGTGATAGTTTTCCCTCAGACTCTTTGTTTACCTAGGCAACAACTGCACCACCACCATGATATTTCCTCAGTACCCCTACTGTGTAACTCCCTCCTGAACATATGTCTAGGACTTTCATGCCATTGACATACTTTATCTCTAATCAAATGTAAGAAATAGAAAGTTTTGTAGTCTAGTATCTGATGTATACAGCAATTAAGATGAGCAATTTAGGAGTTGTAGCTGATGTTTGGTACTTTGTGGGTTCCTTTCTCTCTTCACCCTTCTCCATCTATTTAATTCTTCCCTTTCAGCCCCTTAACAGTGGATAGGAAAGAAAAAAGGAAAAAGAGAAAAGAGGGAGTTTTTATCATTAGACAACTTCCTGCTGATTAGGGATATCAAGTTCATTGGAGTAAGTTTGATCTTTGCCAGCAGGATATCTTAATTTTTTCTTATTATTTCTTTGCACTCAACTACTTGACAAACCACAACCCATTTCATCCAGTCACCAATGAGTCACCAACAACCATCTATCTATTGGGTCTCTAGCATTTATATACGTTCTTGAAAGTCCCCAGAATTACAAATGCTACATACTTGCAGAAAACTATCTGTAGCTGGCAAAACCACACCCTTGCCAGAGCACTAGGCAAATCATAGTCATCTGCTGCAAAGCAGCCCTATATCCCCACAGCTGGGATTTAAACAAAAATGTATTCCCATAACATTTCTGTGGTTTTTAAGGAAATCAAAATTGATTAATTCTCACTACAATGAGTCTTGCTGCATTCTCTGTGTCAAATTTGTTATTTGAAATTCTACAAATTTCTAGTGTCCTACATTTTTCTCTCTTATGCACCAGACCAACAATAAATAAATAATCAAATACATAAATAAAATTGGAAGGAGAACTTATTGAGCTCTTTAGGTAAAGTATTACAAATGATATAAAATATATCAAATTAAAAAGTTGATTGATCTCAGGAATAAAGATGTTAACACATTATATAGCTCACTGCTATTTTATTCTTCTCATTAGGCCGTATATGATTTTTATCTATTTGTTTTCAAAATATAAGCATTTGAAATATGTATCAAATTGGTTTTAATTTCAAGAGCTGTTTAAATCCATTTGTCCTTGAAGCTAAAATATAAACCATTCTGTATTTTCAGTAATAATTCCATTACCAGTGTTTCCAAATTATTAGAACTATAACCCTGTGAGATCATTAGAAACATATAAAGAAATAAACATACAGAGTGTTCTACTAGAACAGAAAACAGAAGTGGAATGTGTGGGCACCTTTTCAAGGTCATGAGCTAAGTCACTTTGGATTCCACAGCGATCTTTCAGATCAAAAGCCATAGTTCATCCAGGCCTAATGATACAAGCCTGTATTCTAACTCTTCTTTAGGCTGAGTCAAGAAGATGGCAATTTCATGGCTGACACTAGATTTCTGAATTGGTGCATCAGGAGCTGATCAGAGGATTAGCATCCTGGCAATTTCATGACCTGTTTTGGGCTATAGAGTCTGAGCAATTTAGTAAGACTCTGACTCAATATATAAAGTAAAAGCAAAGGCAGGGTATGTAGTTTTCTTGTTGAGCATCCCAATACCCAGTACTAAAGCAAACCATAAACCTCATAGTTGTTTACATTTGGGTTAGAGACTCTTAGTAGCTGAAGAAACTTCAGAGAACATTTAATCCTAGAGCCAGATTCAGGCACCTGTTACTCCATTGAATCATTCATGTGGGATTTCTATCTCATATCTGGCACACTGCAGGTTTCTAATAAACTGTGACTCTCATTCAACTTGTTTGCTTTCCCAGAATTATCTGGGAAAATCTTCACAAACACTTAGTGTAACATATCTCACTGTCTCCTAACTCTGGACTCCAGATTCTATTGTCCATTACACACAGCATTGCATCATAGACTTCTGTTTTTGCCAGTCACAGATTGATCACATGCATGCCTTGAATGCTCAAATCTTTCAAAACTAGGTTTTTCTTGACAACTACCTTGGGTTTTCTGCACTTTGGTGCCGAAATACTCGCTTAGTTTTATGCTCTTATTATTGGCCCCATAGTTTATATCAGCTGGCAAAACAGTTCCATCTATGTTAGTAAACTCACCTGACAGACATTTTTTCTGGTTGTTGATAAAAAGAGCATAATAAAAGTAGACACCAAAAGAAGGGAGGAAGCAACAAACTCTATCCCGTTCATTTCTTTGATTTGGTATCATCAGTTGAAGTTCTTTGTATATTGTGTGTTAAATTGGTTTATTAGCCATTCTATTCTTACCATAATTTTCTCTTTTGTTCATTAATTTTTCAATAAATGTTTTAGTAGGGTCCTTAAACCCACATATTTCACAAGTATGGAGTTTAACAGTTTTGGAGACTCAGAAGCCTGTGCTCAATTGATATGATTGAGGGCGTGTGTTAGTCTTGTTGAATCTATGTTGATGTTAGGTACTCATTTTTTATTTTTCTCATATGAGAAAATTGCATGTTTTTTTACATTTAAAAGCTCTAAAACATAAATTTAAAAAAATTGCAAGGTGGTGTGCTGGTGAGATTGCTCAGGGGGTAGACTACTTACTGAATGAGCCTGATGACCTCAGTGTGACGCCAGGAATCTGCATAAAGATGGGAAGAGAGAACTAAGTACACAAAATTATCCTCTGACTTCTCCATATGTGCATCCCTACATAAATAATAATTTAAAATATAAAGATCTATAATGGTTTGACTTTTAAGGTAAATTCTGGGAGAAAAATCATAAAAGGCAGCTTTGGAAGCAATATTCCATTGCTGCCATTAGAATCTGGATTCAAGTAACATGTTTATTCAAATGCCTTCAAAATGATTGTGTTGAAAATAGAAGATATATGTTGCACGATTTTGATAAATAATTGGCTCAGTTTTAAATATCATCCTGAGGATATCCAGAAAGTTAGTGTGAACTCGCAGAGCTCATTTCTTGGTATCTTGTCCAAGTGTGAATTGAATGCTGTTTAATTAATCAGACAACAGAGCACACATATTTTTATACCATCTTTCTACATCTGATGGCATGTGAATGGAAACCACCCCAGAAAGGGGCATTAAAGGGTGTTTTCATTTGGGAGGAAAAGAAATAATTTATGTTTGTCCCTTTTAAATCCAGAACTGGCTATTGATGATAGATTCAAGGGTAGGGCATTACCTTCAGTTGTATTCCCATTAATAACTTTACCAGGCTGCAATGGCTGGTTCTAATCCAATGATCACATTCGTGGCCCTGGTTATGGGTCACAAAACCCAACCAAAAGTCATAAGCCTGGGAATGTAAGGGGTAGGAAAAGGAGAGAGGCTGTGTGGGGTGGGAAGGAGATAAGAGAAGGGGTAAGGGAGAGTAATTAGAATACATAATATGAATTTACGTGCTCATGCTGCCCTTTCAACCTGGCCATACCCACTCTTCCATGGTTCGGATCTGTCAAACTTCCCTGTTTCTATTGAAGCCCTTCTGAGCTCAAGCTTTCTGCTTAGAGACTCCCCTGAGCCCCACTGGCTAACCCCCCCTCTTAGCTCAGGTTGCTATTCTTCAGTCACTTCTCCAGTTACTCCCTTTTCTCCTAACTAGCCCCTCCCTAAACTCACCTCATCCTGCCTCCTCCCACCATACCTTGTGTGCTCCCTTAAAAACACAAATTTAAATTTTAAATTTTTTGTGATTGTTTGATCAATGCTTACCTACTAATATACATATAGAAGTCCCCATAGTGTCTAGGGCCTAATCTGCATCCTTAGCACCAAGTGTAAATAGAGGCCTATTCCATTCACTGTGTGACTGACAGAGATACCTCACCCCAAGCCCTTGAGCAACACTGTCATGGGTATTGTGGTCCTTCACTTTATAAAAGGAAAATGAAGCTTGGGATATTTGGAAAAAAAATTTGCTTAAAATCACCCAACTTGTAGGTGGGTGGTGGAACTGTACTTTTTGTGTGTTCCTTTGCATCAAAGTCCAATGCCTGTAACTATTCATCCTGTATACCACGTGGAAAAGCAGGTGACCATGCTGTAATATGGTTGATTCTGTTTTAATTAGGAACTTCCTTGTCTCAACCAGTTCTCTTGGTTTTATTTGTTTCTCCTCAAAATACATGGGATTTATGGATATGTACAGGTTTTCCTTTTTTTCAAATAGCTAAGAAGGGTCTGATCCTATCTTATATTTTTTAGTCAGTTTAGGAGAACGTTTGTACAAGCAATGCATCTCTGTTGCACTGCACGCTAGGTGTTTCTAGGTGCCATTGCTGCAACATGTTGTGTAGCCTGTAACAAGTCTGCCTAAGCACTGGTAACACTGAGGTAAGTCTGGTAAGCACTGAGGAGTAGAGA
Source organism: Pachyuromys duprasi (assembly GCA_028658305.1). Classification (NCBI taxonomy): domain Eukaryota; kingdom Metazoa; phylum Chordata; class Mammalia; order Rodentia; family Muridae; genus Pachyuromys; species Pachyuromys duprasi. Next base: position 36,026,040 of record CM053757.1, on the reverse strand, counting down.
AGAAGCTCTCTAGAACAAGTGATTCTCTGAAGCAATGGCTACCATTTCCCAGCCATGGCGTGGTTCTTAATACCAAGGACCAAGTTTCCCTTTGTGAACTAAACCTTTATTCGCGTGGACCAAGTTTTCCATGGCGTGTCTTTATGCTCTTTTTAACTATTTGTTGAGAAGTATGTATGATACTGACATCATCACAGGTAGCCCAAGGTTAGGTTCATATCTGCCTCTTTTATGCCGAGTATATATGTGTGTTTAGGCCCATGTCAAATTTCAAATGGTTTTTTGAATTGACACATTTGCAGGCAGGGTTCTCTAAAACGCATGCTACATGGCCATCTGTATTCCAGGTTATCTTGTAATGACATCATTGTATCCTTCTGTTTGAGCACTGTATATGGATAGGACTGGGATTTTTTGTTTGTTTGTTTGTCTGTTTGAATTGGAAAACCAAAAACAACTATGGAAAGAGAATGAAGCCACTTTAAGAGTGCTAACTTTTGCTCTGGGTCTGACAGACACCTGTGACCTCTAGTGCACCTTGATCTGTTTCCTCATCTGCTCGCTGAAAACAGTAATCCCTGCCTTGTCTCCCTTACAGATTTACTGTGCAAATCAGAGGCAATAATGGTCATGAGAACATTGTGTAAACAGAGCAATGCTGTTCAGATGTAAGATGCTTTAATTTAGAATGAACTTGGCTTCAGAGAGTGAGTCAACTACCATAGACAGCCATAGTCTGTGATTCTGACACTCCACAGGCAGCAAGGACTAATTAAAAGAGTAAGAGTTACAGAGTCATGACACAGAGGCTCGGAGGGAGAATATCCCTTGCTTCTAATCAGTGTGGAGGAGTAGAAGGCATGAGGCAACATTACTTTACAGGGAACAACAGAACTATACAACGGATAATTACATTACATTGCTCTGCACTGGTCTACAGCAGTATGCTTGGCATTAATTATAAAGTAGAGCATTAAAGGTTATTTGTAAACTCCTCCAAGGTGTTAAAGAACTTCATTCAGTAGCAGGCTCTATTTCTTTCAGTAGACAGGAGCAAGGATATGTATTTTTCTCTCTACCTTTGTAACAGTTTATCAACAGGGCATTTCATTTCTGGAGGCCCAATTCCATGCATAGTAGTTACAGGAATGTATGGTAAAGACATAAGAATTTGTAATTATTTCTGTATTCCACTTGTATTCTCTCAGCTTTTTAGATTGGATACCTTTCCCGGGTCACTCTAATTTTGCAGCCTTTGTGAATTTGGAGAGAGTTTGGATAGGTAGGTGGCATGCCATGAACACTAGCCCCATGCCCTCCTATGACAGCCAAGTTCTGCATTTGCTAGACATGTTCTTCAACCCTCCTCAAATCAAGAGACTTGCAGGGTGCAAAGACTTCCCTTGCTATCACTTTGCAGAGTTGCTGTGTTTTCCTTGTGATTCACAATGCAATGTTATTGTGGCTCATGGAGAAATGTTATTAACTTTAATTTACCAAAATTGAGTGCTCTATGAGACATTGAATCAAGCTGCTTTCTCTGAGCTCGTAAACACATTTATTAAAAGAAAGAGATTAGTAACTCACTGTGCCCTACCTGGGCTGATTCACATAAACCATGAAAATAACATTCTCAAAACCTAGGACTTGGTGTTTTATTCACTTTTGGTTTGTTTGTACTGTTCTGAGACCTATGCTATGAGACTAATAGAACTTATCAGACCTTTAAAATGTAACATTATAAAACAATTTGTCTTAGAGTCATTTGCTTAATGGGAGAAAACATGCACTTCATCCTTCCCCGAAAATCAGGATACTTTCTGATACATTTCTATAGCTGAATGTTTTCTGTCTAGGACATAGTGAAGGCTAATTAAAAAGGAATTACACGTTTTTCTTTAATGGCATTATAGTACTGGCCACCCAAATAGGATGGTCTATATGTCCTTCTAACCCTGATAATAAACCTGAGCACACTTTCACCCCCGACATAACTGTTCATTTATAATGATTTTCCTTCCAGATTGAGTTGCTTGGGAACTGATCCTCAATTTGTTAAGGTTTATGGTCCTATTCATGTGTGGAGTACTGGCTATGGTCAGCGTAGTGGTGCAGGTAATGGTTTAAAAAAATAGATGAATAATTTTTGCCTTTTGTCATTAACCCTTCTTACAGCCATGTAAAAACTAGAGTAACAAGTCAATGATTTAAAGTTGGGAATGACTTTAATCACCTTTTTTGAGGTAGTTACCTTGTTATTTGATAAATTGCATGCTGTGCCCACAATGGTTTGACCTTGTGCTTTGGAGTAAACCAGACTTGGGGTTAGATGCTCCTTCTAGTACCACTGGCTGTATAAACTACCTGTCTCATGTTTTTCTCATCTCTTAAATGCTGCTGTCAACAATGGAATGCTTATCTAACTTATGTACAGCATCCCTGGTCAATCTCAGATGAGCATGCATGATTATGATAGAATTAGATACATTTCTGAGAAATGCAAGGTCTTCTTCATGGAATGCTGTCTTAATCCTGTGTGAAGGCTACTTGAGAGTATAGATGGTGAGAAATCTAAGATTTATCTTTTGTGGGACGTATTTCCATTATTAAAAATTATCTCTTGTTTCTGTGTGGCAGATGTTATTTAATTATAGAAATCAATCTTTTTCTCCCATCTCCATCCCAAATTGTTCACGTATTGGCAAAGACAGGAAGTCTCTTTATTTCAACAGTGAACCCTAGAGTTCCAGGGTAGTTTACAAGCTGGTTAGTGTGGGCCTCAAATCATAGTTAACTGTCCAGTAAGCACTAGTTAACATTATTATTTTTATCATTGTTCCTCAGTCATATTTGCAGTTTCTTGTGAGTAGGTAGAACTGGCGCATTACTCCTCTAAAAGTGCTTTATTGGTTTTGGCTCATCAATATATTAGCTTCTTTGCTGACAAGCTGTTCAAGGAAGGGCAGTCACTTTCACATCATATACCAGGCCTGAAACCTTAGATGGAGGTTGGCATGGGTTGTGTTGGTGTATGGGATGGAGAAACCACAGAAAAGAGCAGGTTTGACATCCAGCTGACTGTTTTTCAAAGCATTTCGATCTTGGTTATGTCTCCCGTTTCTAGCATAAGTACTATAAGTTGCTAGCAGCACTGTAGCAGATTGGTCTGTGTCAGGCAGTTATACTATGTAGAATGTGATAGTTAATACCACGTTTGTCCCTCAGGCTTGGCTCACATGTTGGGAAAGCAGAGCAGAAAAGCCAACATGTAGCGTTCTGCTGAGGCTTCTTGCACATTCAGACTCCACTGTAGAGTAGGGTGGTAGCAAGGGTGCTGGGCTCGCAGACTGGAAACCCGCACTTCAGTTACAAGAGAAAAGCCATAACTGAATCAAAGAAGGGCTGGAGCCTAGAACTCAGAGTAGATCTCTAGCCACAAGCTAGTGTTTATTGAACAGGTGTTACGGCAAGCTATACTAAGCAATTTGCTTGTGTTAGAGCTCATTTAATTCTAGGAATAACCGTGCAAGTTAATCAATATTGTGTCCTTTATGTGAGGTGAGTGTATGCTAAATGTTTTGCATATATCATATAATCTTTATTATTTTCATTGAGAACAGTGATACTATATTTAGACACATAATAGATGAAAGTTGGAGGACTCAAGCTTATTAAATAGTTACTAAATGGTAGAGCATAGTGGCATATTCCAAGGGAGAATATGAGCACCCAAAACACTACACTCTTCTATTTCATATGTTGCTTCTTGTGGTTAATGCTTGGAATGCACATCATGTTTGATGAGCAACTTGTTCATGCTGTGTGTGTGCCTATTTCCTATGTGGTCTTGTGTACTCCCTGTGTGGCCTTGCACAGTCTCCTAGGTCTACTCAGATGGGGCCCCTGGCTCATGAACATGAGAGTAGCGGGAGAAACAAGGATGTCCTGTGTTCTTTGATTTCACGTGAGGGCAATTTGTGTTGTTCACTGACAAAGTCAATCCTGCCAAGATGCTCCACATTTATTATTTATGAATGAACTGATGTGTTTTCTCACATGTCTTTGTTTTTTTCCTTGTCTTCTGCACATAGTGGACAGGTCAATTGGTTTCAACTTTCACTCTATGTCAACCTCCAAATGTTGGTTATCTCTACTCATTCCTTAGTTTATTTAGTTGAACAACTCCTAAGCCATTGGCTCTGCTGATGAGAAAACTTTCCCTTGAGCTAATTCTACTGTATCTCTGCTCATAAGACTCAACAGACTGGTTTAGGACAAAGCAGCTTCCTGAAAGGAAGCCACGCAATGCTCCTCACCATCATCACCTTCATCTATCTCTCTATGATTATCACAATCTACAACATCATTTCTACTATATTTTTTCCGTCCCTTAGCATAATTTTCTCCAGCATATTTGTCATTATTCTACTCATTATTCCCACCAGTCTCCACTTCCGATATCATTGTCCATCACCCCCACCATCATCAGGAACCATCATCCCCTCCACCTGCCTCTCCATCATTCCAACCAGTTTTCACCATTATTAATTACCATGATCATGTCTACCATCACCATCATTCTCATCACAATTCTAATGCCTGCCATGTCTGTGGCACATTCATTGTATGACAGAAATTATGCTAAATACTGTTTCAAACTAATTTATGCTACACTGTGAGGCAAATATTCTTTTCCTTCCTTACAGATAGAAACCTGAATGTAAGGAAAGTAAATTTACCCCCAAACTCCTGCACCTTTATGTGGACATACCAAAATAAGACTGCTCTAGTGTTTGATGTTCAAGCCCAGACCATATGGTCATGTATGTATGTAACTACACTATTTGTTCTCTTCATGATTCTTACTGTCTTATCTAGGCACTCCTAGGACTGTTGAAAGCAGTATGTCCTGACCATTGTAAACAGGTGCTAGCCAGGCATAATGCTAACTACTTGGACATGTTGCCTAGTCATATCTTTATTTCAAGTTAGTTTTCAGAAACCTAAAGCAAAGCTATCTTAAGTGAATAATGCTTACTGTATCTTACAGTGGAGAATCCAGCAGTTCCCAGACTGTTCTAGCCATTATCTAAAACAATAACAAGAGGAGCAACAACAAGTAGAACTTTAATTTATTTTTATAAAATTGATCACAGAAAATAATATCAACATCTGTATTGCTCCATAGTTTGTAAGGGATTGCATATTTTATATAATCACTTATTTTCATACTGAGTTCTCCTGTAGCTTCAGGTGGCCTCAAACAGGCTGTTTTGCTGAGTGTGAACCTATCCAAACCTTCTGCCTGCACCTCCTAATGCTGGGGGTATAGGCAATCACCTTCACTTCTCTTCATGTGGTTCTGGGGATTGAATCCAGAGCTTTTGCATGTTAGGCAAGTACAGTACACATTAAACTGCATGTTTTAATAATAGTACAATATTGATAATGATATGATATGATAAGTATTATCTACTAAGTGTTTTCTGTACTCAGGCTTCATGAGGATTTGAATGATTTCTTCTCCTAGGGTCGTGAGAAATCTATAATGTTGGCATAAATAATGCAATAATGTTAATAGTGATTAACCCAAAGTTTTCCAACAGCTGGTAGAGTTACCTCCATCTAGAGGCTCATAATTTCTATTATATAGGCTGTCTCTTCAGTAGTGTCCTAAATCACTTCGTTGGTAAAACATATGTGTAATATAGTGAATTTTCATCTGAGAGTTAGGTCTTTATTTCTTTTACTTTTCATCTTAAAGTAGCAGCATATATTACCAAGAATATAGAAGTCATATATTCAGAAACACAGCAAAGATGAAAGGAGGTTATTGATACCTGGTACTTCATTTCGCCATCCCCAAGTTGGCACCCTGATCCTAGATTACTGCCACTCCTTGTCCAGAGCAAAGCTGTGTATAACTGAATGATGCTCCACATTGTTTCAAATTACAAAGATGTTTTTTTAGTTTTGTTTTTAGTATATTTAACACTTCAATTAAATTCTGCTTGGGAGATAAAAACCTTCATAATTTTCTCAAGGTTTTGATCATCTTGCTGTCAAGGCATGCTCATAATAATGAGTTGTCTAGTCTCAAGCTGGAAGAAGTATAATGAAACCTCTGGTTGCAAAACTCTTATTCTCAGCTGAGAAGCCAACCTCTTTAGATGACAAGCCCAGGAGGTGAAAGAGAGAGGACAGAAGTCCTAACAATCAAAAGTAAAAACAGAAAAAATCTCAGTATTCTTAAGTGATGTTATAACAGACATGAAGAAACAATGGACATTGGTATAGAAAGTTGAACCTTATAACCTCTCCTTGACTAGAGATGTATGAAACTGTTTATTCCCAGAGAGTGAGTATTCTCTTACAAGATCAGAGTTTCAGAATACCTATGTTGCAACCAACTATGTTCAAGGGATATGTTGTTCTGGATGGTGTTCCTTTTGTCAACCTGACAAAAGCTAGTTACCCAAGGAGAGGGAACCACAACTGACAAAGTGCCCTCTTGAAGACTGGTCTTGGATACGCTTGTGGGGGCATTTTCTCAATGAGTTATTGATGTGGTAAGATACAGCTCACTGTGAGTATTGCCATTCAAAGGCATGCGTGATTGGTTCATATAAGAAAGCAGGATGAACAATCCAGTAAGCAGAGTCTCCCATGATTTCTGCTTGAGATCCTGCCTCGAAGTTCCTGCCTTGAGTTCCTGCCTTGAATTCCTCCAGTGATCAACTGTGATCAGGGCATGTAAGCCAAATACACTCTTTCCTCCCTAAGTTATGCTTTATCACAATAGGAGCCCTAACTAAGAAGCAAGGATATAGGTTCATCAGGTTTAGTGGCAAAACCCAAAGAGCCCCATGCAAATATTAAAAGTATGTGGCTATAAAACAAAAGAGATCACAGAGTAGGACACTGTAATAACAGATGTGAATGAACATGTGCTGAGGTAGGAATTTCTCTAACATAATTTAAAGTTGAAATAGTAAGGGGAAAAGCAGACAATGTAGAATAATGTTTAGGTTATGGGGTAATCCCAAAGCATCTGTAAATCAATCAATCAATTAGAAGTCAATGTATCAATCTCTCTCACTCTGTATGTGAGTGTTTGTGTATACAAAATTATAGACTTTTTATTTTTAATTTTTAGTTTTTTTCTTCACAATTTATTCATTATATATCCAGATTGAAGCTTCCCCAGTCCCACCCTCCCTCCCTCTTCCCCTCATCCCCTTTCCCTAGTCCACTGAAAGTCATTCCCTTAGTATAAGCAAATAAGTATTAATTGATTGGCTGTTGTATCCTGAAATGGTAGACCCTTGTAACAGTAGTAAGACTTGACTCGCAGAAATTCAAAACAAGTGAGACTAATTAGGTAGTACAGAAATCTAGAAAACACAATTCCAAGAGAGTTCTAAGAACCTGAAAGAATAGAAAAGGTCATTAATTGAAGATTAGCCTGGATCATCTTAACTTTATATAATAAAGGAAATGCTCCACAGATATCCACACCATAGCCATCCTCCAATGTGGTGCCTTTTGATAAGCATTTATCCTCATGGTCAACCATTCATTTCAGCAGTAGATCAGATAGTTGATTGACAGGTCACCAGCGTGCTATAGAGTCAAGCCAAATTCCTCAAGCTTAACTAAGGCCCTCGTTTAAGTCTAGACTGCTAATGTTTCATTGACTAAATTGAATCAGTTTACACACACCAGATACCTTAAGGCCAGAGATAAGTCAAGATTTAAAAACCAAAGCTCCCTGATAGCTAGTTGAAACAGTTGGCTCTGTCCATCTTTGCAAGAAAGGGCTCTGTGTTTGCCTGATAGGTGAGATGTGTTGTTCTTTTAGTCAAAACTGATACTGAAGTCAGATACAGTGGCACATGCCTTAATCCCAGCACTCACAAAGGTGGAGGAAGGCAGATATCTGTGTGTTTGAGGCCAACCTGGTCTACAAAGTGAATCCAGGAGAGCCAAGGCTATACAGAGAATCCCTGTGTTGAAAAAAGAGCACAACCCCCCCCCAAAGAAAACCCCAAACAAACCAAAGTCCTGGTAATAAGGGTTATGTTAAGCTTTGTAAGAGTGATTGGATTGGGCCAGCAATATAACACAGGGAAAGCAGGTGCTGACTGGAGTTTGATCCACAGAACCCACAAAGCTAACTGACCCCTGTAAATTGTCCTCTGACTTTGACATGTGCCCTCTAACTAATATGCATGTGCACCCCACTGTGTGAATTCACAACTGCATGAGAGAGAGATAGAGAGAGAAGACAAGTTGGGCTGTGAGTAGTTTGATCTGAAGCACTACTCTGCTAGCATAAAGCAGATTTTAGGAACAGAAGTAATAAAAACAAACAAACAAACAAACAAACAAACAAACAAAAAACTTCCTTTTTATGTACCCCTGAGTACTGCCCAAACTACTCATGACATTAATGCTTACTTGGTGATTGTAACATGGTGCAGAGGTTATAGGCCTCATCTGTAAGATCTCTCAGAGCTAATTACTGTCATTTCCCTTTTACAGATGAGCCAATTGAAAGCAAACGGATTGCTCACGTGGCCACAGATAGAGCAGGTTGGGACTGAGGTCTAAACAGTTCCATTTTCTGTGAGTCTGGAGTCTGTTTTTTCAGTGGACTTGACCAAGTAGACTGCTGCTCCTTCTCCAGCACACAGGTCAGGCACGACTCAATCTGCCATCTTCCTAAGGCATGACACAGTAGTTTCAGTTTGTCTCTGGCAGGGCCTCTGACCTATATGCTTTTGTTATGGTCACGTGCAGTCCTCTACAGACCTGATTGCTAAGAATTATATCTGGACACATATGTCTGTGACTTGACTGGTAGATGCGTATGTATGCAGGTCAGCACCTGCTGGATGTACTTTTTTTGGGGATTCAAACCCCTCCTGTGATTTTTTCCAGAGTGTCTGTGAAGACCCTCTGAGAGGCAGGCTGAGGACAGCATGTCAATTGCCTCCACTCCCTCCAAAGCTCCATCCCGCTCCTGTAAATAGAGAAACGGTTACATCTGCTTCTCACCCAGCAGGGCCTATATTGCCAGTGGCATCTTGTCAAAATGAAGGCCTGTCTCTCATATTACAGATAATGCAAGACAAACTACATTTTCTACTTCCTGACAATACGATTTGCTGAAGATAAGGTCCAGGGAGAGTTCTTGTAGATTTAGCCTGACTTGAATCCTGTTATCAGGAAGATAGATTTTAGAGATCATTTCTATTAAGGTAAAGGACAGGAGGAGTGGCATCTTTTATTCAGCTGGAAGAACAGTAGCATGTGTGTGGTGTGCAACTGAACTGGTAAACACAAAGGAGGCACGCAGGTATGAAGGCTGTCCACAGAACATAAGGCTAATCTTGGAAGATACATTCTGTCTGCATTGGTTGTAATTAATTTTGATAGATTACTTCTTACTTTGCTGCAGGCTAAATTGTGTGCATGCCATGGTCTCTCAGCTACCAGCCATCTAGAGTTCATCTTTGCTGTTAGCACTGTATTTTTTTTTTTACTCTGTTGTCTAGTATTTTTTTCTTTAATTGACTTTCACTTATTCTGAGAACCAGTGCCTGAAATCATGAGTGTGATGCATCTAACTTGTATATGATACAACAGAATGCAATGCCTGACAACTAAATGTATATTTGAGAGGAGAGCATGATCTCATTTAGAATTCGGTCTGTCATGGATACCACTGGGCAGTATTCACCCACTCCCCATTTTAAGTGATAAAAATTGGGGAGGAGGTAGGTGGATATGAATTTTTCATTCAGAAATCTGTTTGCATACACACAAGCATGCATACACACAGAACTATATATAGTTCTATATCATGTTCCTCACATTTAAGAGAGAATTTTAGTGGTAAAATACTAAGAACTCTTCTCTTCACACCTTTTGCCAATTCCAGAAATAGATTATTATAGATTTATTCACTTACCCATCCATCCATCCATCCATCCATCCATCCATCCATCCATCTATCCATCCATCCAACAAATGGATATTAAATTATGTTATCCTAGAGCCAAATAACACTGACTATTAGGAGGTCCCTGACTTTATGGAGCTCAGAATCTATACTCAGAAATGTGTAAATAAAGTACCACTTCCTAGTGTGAAAATGCCGAATTGGAAGGGTTCTATAACAATGTGCATAGAGTCAAGCATTGTGGTGTGTTCTTATGAATCCAGTACTCAGGACACTGGACAATCATTAGTTTGAGGCTAGCTTGGTCTACCAGCAATACCCTATCTCAATATCCAAGCATGCATGTATGCATGGGCGGGCATGCATGTGTGTATGTGTGTGCGTGTGAATTTACTAGAAAGGATCTTCCCAACATATGAACTGAAAATCAAAAGCACGTTCTAGAACCACATGTATAATATAGTATTATACTTGCATAAGAATGTGAGTTAACATATAAATGCAAAGTTTTCCAGGAAGTGGTTCAAGCTGTGAAGAAAAGCTGTTGTGGAGAAGGTGTGATATAAGGTACCCCCAAAGTGATTGTATATTATCTTCCAAGGACATCTGTATTTTGTACATTTTCCATAAATTTTATGAGTAGCAAAACACCCAACAACTCTAAAAACATTCATGAGTAAAGCAAAGAGGAGAACGTAAAAGGTTTCACACAGAGGAAGGATGATTTGATTTTATCCAGTACACCATGGCTGCACAAACACACGGGACCGATTCTTGTGTCTTACTACTTAGTGGTTGGGTGACAGACAAAACTAGACTTGTCCCGTTCTGCTCAATCTCAAACCCTTTCAGCATGCCCCAGTTTCCAACCTTAGTGTTGCTCTGCAAGAACTGTTCCCCTCATCTCACCATCCACATCCAAGAACCAAATGCCTCTTATACACTGATATTCCTTTCTTCCTACTCCTTGCTGTTTGGCGAGACATTAGGCCAGCCCATGTCATGGCCTTCTTCCCATCCATTACAGATCTGTACTGGCACCAGACCCAGCTTTCTAAAGCATAATAGTAATATTTTTTCCATCTTGATTAGAAACCTTAAGTGGATCTCTTAGTCAGGGAATAAATACTAAGCGTGTTGCTAATTTGAATTCTCATGACCCAGCACAATGAGGCTCATCAATTGCATCTTTAAGGAGGATCTATGTAGATTTCTTTGCCTCCTTGAGTCATGATTTATGCCTTTTCAGTTTTTCCCTCCTAACATTAGTTTCTTAATTTTTTTCCTTTAGCATAAGGTTTCAAGATCCAATGTCTTATGTTGTAGCTATTGCAGTTAAATTGATCTTTATTCATTCAGTGCACCATAGCAGGGCTTCTGCATGAATGGTATTGTAGCATGTGTGAGAACAGGACACTGTGTAGCACAGACCATTGTTCAATCCCTTCCAAAGCTCAGGCAAATCCCAAGGAGACAAGAAAATAATATTATAGAATTTAAGAGGAAACCTGGGGTGAGAGAAAACTTGGGACCAAGAGAGAGAATGATAGACCTGGTGGTGAGCCAAGGACAGGGAAGACTGTAGGCTTAGAATTTAATTAAGCTGAGGAGGTGGTACTTAAGTTGGACCCAGAGAGCTTAGAAGAGCCAGCCATGGGGTATGTTTCAAGGTGGAAGAACATGACAAGCAGAAAATGCCATGATATTAAATAAGAATATATTCAGGGGTCTCAAAGAAGAGCAAACCTAAAGGAATAAAATAAAAGTCTTTTAGGGTAAGGGTCTGAAAGAGGAAATTAATTAAAGAAAGTCAGTGGGTGCAGTGGCAGTAGATGATGTTGGAGAAACCAGGGCTTCCAAAGTTAAAATTAGAATTTCAAAACCACATAAAGAATTTGGGTTTTATTTCAGTTCAATCTCATGTGTGTGTGTTAAGCAGAAAGGTGAGACTGTTAATCCAAAATTACAATTCCCCTTCACATTCCCCTTAGCACCTGGCAGAATGTTCCACTCATGACTGTTTCTGTGTCAGTGTGTGCTGCATTATTGCCCCTATGACTGTAATGAAGACTAACCACATTTTAGTATGGCTTGAGTCTAGTCTTCTTTATCTGAATTTTACATATACAGCAAGCTAACTAAGTATATAAAAAAGGTAATTTTTTGCAATCTATTTTCAGTCTATTAGTCAAATACTCAATGATGGCTCTTTCAATATTTTAAACTTTCATTGAAAGGATTTTTGGGCTTTTTTTTCCACCAAAGTTGTCATTTTCCACATATATATTTAAGCGCTTTTGTTATCGCTGAAAGAACTCAAGTTTTAGTACTTTAGAATGCATAGTAGACATTTGCAATTTGTAGATGTGGAAAACAAGACTTTGGAAGTTACACTATTTGTTCAAGGTCACCTATTCAGATGATTCTCACTTTTGGGTCTCTCCCTTGCTTGGACATATTGCTGCTCTTAATTTACCAAGGAATACCTTCTATTTAGGTTTTTATCCAGTACACTATCATTGCTAAAGAGGTAGCTTACAGTAATTTGCTTTATTTTCTTTTGGTAAAAAGTACTATTTGATTTTTAATTTTTAAAAATTCTTTAATAATTTTATGAATGTATATATCGATTTCAGTCATTTATATATCTATAGTAACCTCTTTCCTCCCAGTTACTTCTTCCACTGAAATGCTTCTTCCTTCCAGTAACACCTTCATATTTTCATTTCTTTCCATGTATATGTTACCCAATGGGTTTAATCAGAGTTTAATTAGAGTTGATGAAACTGAATGAGAAATTTACTCCTGTTTATTTCTTGGCTTAAAAGCCTGTACCACTCAGAAATCATTACTACATGATGAAATCCAAATTCAACTTTAGGAATGTTTGGTTTCCCTGGTTGAATCTTGGGAAGGGGGAATGGCATGAGGAACTGCAGGCTTTCCAGAACTAATGCAGGGCTTGGCCTTCTTGGGAAAGGAAGTGATTATTGTTTTGCAGATAGCTAGAGAGATGGTGGTTTGCAGTATACGTGCTGTGGAAGGAATACTACCTGTAGATGAGCAAGTTGTTTCCAGGGTAAGGGAGAGAGAATGACAGGTAAGCATTATGTGGTGATCACTCTTCAGAAGCAGGGCTCTTGAGGACAGTAATCCTTAAAGAAATGTGCATGTAACACTTTCGATGTCTTCAGTGTTCTGTCATTTTAACTTCACACACACACACAAAACAAACAAACAAACAACAACAACAACAAAACCCTACCAGGTTTCCAGGAGGGACGCCTTTGCTGAAGACAAGTGAACAAAGCTGAAAAAATGAAGGTGCATCATCAAATCAGTCTAGGGAGAGCTAGACTGAGAGGTCAGTGGTAGAAGTCCAGAAGCCATGATTTCAATCACATAGTGTTTCTAGGGCCTCTGTTCTAGCCACTCTTTCCTTCCATTGTGTGTTGGTGTTTTTAGAAACAGCCTAGTAGCTTACAAAATCAAGCCTTCCCTGTGCAGTAGACAAGACAAACAGTAAGCTGTAGAGACTGGTATTCCATGTCTTTAGCAAACTGTAAAATCTCTGTGGAGCCAGTGAGATGACACAACAGGTAGAGGCATTTGCCATACAAGCCTGGCGGCTTGAATTCAAGTTCCCGAGTCCATGTAAACGTGGAAGGAGAGAACTGATTTCATGGAGATGACCTCTTACCTCTACATGCGTGTCAACATTGTGGCACATATGTGCTCCCTCCCATTTTATACATACAGTAATGGAGCTTTGAAGTTCTTATGAGGTTTTAGGCATAGCACTTAGCATGTAGGGTCAAAGGTGAATAAGGTCTGGTAATTGCAAAGGAGATACCTCCAGTAGTGAGGATTCTATATTTTCAGAGGGGTAATTATACTGATAATTCCTAAGGAAGCTGTTATAAGATGGTGTAGGGGATCAAAAAGCAGGGAGCTTGTCTGAAAGTACCTCAAAGATGGCATTAATAAAGGACACTTTTGCATGAAGTCTTAAAGAATACTTATGGCTTAGTGCCTTGTTTTAGGTTTTGGATTGACTCAACTAAACAAAGAATGGAAGAAGGATTCAGCCATCAGGGAACAGCTTGTTCAGAGGCAGGGAAAAGGCACAGCAATCATGTGATTAGTGCATAAGATGAAACTGGAGAGCTAACTAAAAATGCTGGGGTTGGAAGATTGTGTTACTTGTCTGTTCACCCCAGTCTCATTTAAAGCCTGTAGCATGTCTATGGATATTCACATCCTAGATGCTAGAGGAAGTTTGGGCAGAGATCGTTATGATTATGCCTTACATCCTGTTTTCTGATTTTCAGTTTAGAATTCATCTGTCTTTAGACCGCTAACAACATTTCTTCATGTTTCAGGAGCTTAGGTTTTAACTTGTCCACCATCACAGTTTAGTTTTCACTACCTCATGCTTACAGAAAAGGTAACTTGGCAGTTTTGTTTTAGGGCTGCCGTGGGGGAGATCTTTCTCACATTTTTGCTGCCATTGCTGCCCATTTGTGTGCTAGTTCTGAGCTAGAGGTCAGCAGGGTGTGCTCTGAAATCTTTCTTTCCTATCTGGGCTAAGAACAGAAACAGAACACATCTGGGAGGCCATTTTTCCTTGGTCTCTGCTGTAGAAAAATCCTCACAAACATAGCTGCATATTTATTTTCTTACTGAGTCTAAAGTCTCATTTTATCAGCCTGAGCTTAAAGTCTTCAAGACTGTTTATTTTGCTATATTTATTTATTCATTTTACACCCTGACAGCAATCACTTCTCCTTCTAGTCCCTGCCACACACCCCTTCCCCCACTCTCCCCTCTCCTCAGAGAACGAGGAGGTCCTCTATGGATACCAACCCACCCCGGCACATTATGTCTCTGCAGGACTAGGAGTATCCTCTCGCAGTAAGGCCAGATAATATGCCACAGTTAGGGGAACTAGAGCCAAAGGCAGGCTTCAGAGTCCAAGAATGTTCCCGCTCCATTTTCTGGGGAACCCACATGAAGACCAAGCTATGCATCTGTGACATATGTGCAGGGGGACTAGGACCAGACCATTTATGCTCTGGTGGTTCAGTCAATATGAGCCCCCATGAGCCCAGGTTGGCTCTGTAGGTCTTCTTGTGTATTCCTTGACCACTTCAGTTCCCTCAGTCATCCCCCAACTATTCCACATGACTCCCGGAGCTTTGTCTAGTGTTTGGCTGTGAGTCTCTGCATGTTTCTGTCAGCTTCTGGGTAAAGCCTCTCGGGGGAGTTATGTTAGGCTCCTGTCTACAAGAAAAAGAGTAACATTAATAGTGTCAGGGATTGGTTCTTACCTACAGACTAGGTCATTCTTTGGCTGACCATTCCCTAAATTGTTGCTTCATCTTTGTCTCTGCACATCTTGTATGCAGGGGAAATTTTGGGTTGAAGGTTATCTTGGTGGGTTGCTATCAAGACCGGTTCTTTATGGACCCTTTGGTGATGAAGTTATTTTTTTCTTTGCTCCTTACTGTATCTAGTGATTACTTCTATTTTGTGAGTCACAGGCTTTTCCTCACCTTAAAGGCTATGTCCATCTCTCCTGCTATTGCCATGTACCTCTGCTTCTAGCTTGTAATGGAGGAATAATCAGAGTCATTAACAATCTGTGACCATCTATCCTTTACCTCATCTCCTAGACCTCATGTTACAAATATCCCCTTTGCTGTATGGGTTAATAGTCAGAAGTTCAAGGATTGAGATTAGAAGAGTTTCTGGAGGTTGTTATTTGGCAGCGCCCCTTTAAACCCTCTCTCAGCTTATAAATCATAAACTTTGGGGTATCTGTTCTCTCAGTGCCTCCTTGACCACATTGATGCCTCACCTATCTCTGGGGTTGAGAGTTTGTGCACAGCTTTTCCAGTGTGTACACAGATGGTTCTGAATTTGCCATAGAGAGACATGTCATCAAGACATCCCACGATTTAAGTTTGATAGCATTTGCAAGAATTGTTTGGGAAATGCTAAATAGAGAAATTAATATTTAGTGTGAACATACCTTAAATAACATCAGAGAAAGTAAAGAGCCAGAGTGGTTTATTTCTAATGATACTCACGTGCTTTATTGCTCTGTTTTGGAATGTTGTCTATTACATATTTAGATGATTTGTATACCTGATATATCTTCTTGCTAGATTGTAAGCTTCTTGGGGACAGAATACTTTCTAATTGTTAGTCTATCTGGTAGAGTACAAAAATAAATCTTATGTGTATGCATTAACTTTTAAGAGTGCATTTCCAAACCTAAGAGTGAGTTTCAGGGCAGAAACAAATCTTGGCCAAAATTAGACAACTAATAAGACACAGTGCTGATGTTCAAACACTGACTTCTGTGCTCATGCTTTTATCAATCCCATTATGATCATTTTCACTACTACAGTATGTGCAGGATGAATCATAATTATTGCTTTATAGCTAGTGTAGCACTTTTACATACATTATCTCATTAGAACTCCATTTAAAAAAAGGCAGGAAACCATCACCTGCTTCTCGATTTTAGCAATGAGCAAACAGGCTTAGAGTGGCCAAGTGTATCCATTAATTTACCCATTCAGGGTTCATTATGCAGACATTTGCTGAGACGCCGTGAGGTGCCAAGCTTGGTTATGCCCTAGGAAACAGTGGTAAGCCAAAACAAAGACCTGCTCCTCTGTAATTCCTATGGCACTGGATTATACATGCTGTGTCTACTCCAAACAAATTGAGTGTTTTGTAGAAGCAGATTATGGAAAACTGTTGGTAAAACTAGACAAAAAATTGGATCAATATACAATATCAACGTGCTTTTGATTCCTAGTAAGAAAATATCTCTTCAAATGGTGAAAAACATTTATTATTCATTGGCTCACATTGCTAAGACAAACAAGCAAAAATCAGTGGCAGTAAACGTACGATTCTAGGTGGACCCAGAGGTATATATGCTATTCTTAGAACTTGTTTAGATATATTTTTTATCAGTTGGTCCCCTTGGGTTATAAAGCTGTGTATTAGACAGACTTTTGCTTTTATTGTTGGACCAAGAAAAATAGAAGACTACTTGATCCCGATGGTGCCAAGAATTATAGATCCTTAGAAGCTCTTGGTTTGCCTCTGTTTAAATAAGCGTCAAAATATCACTGCCCTGGGCCTCAGGATGCTCTGATTAGTGAGACTGTACACTGTACTTCTTCCAAACCTCTTCCTACCCTGATCATGGAGGGAGCAAGGTGGAGCATTTGAAGCTGGAAGAATAGATTTCTGAAAAGCAAAATTTTAAGCAGTCGAAATGAGTAGATATTCCCTACAAAATTAACAAGTTAATGTAGTCAATAATTTGGGTGTTTTTAAAAGTCACCACACTATGCAAAGTGATACAATAAAAACCACAGGGCTTATGGAGAAAATGAGATTCTAGACACCACAATCAAAATTCATCAGGTGGCATACGAAATAAAGCATAGGAACAGTACTAAACACTACCATAACTTTATCCATTGATATTTCAGTAAATATGGTAATTCACCCTGAAAAAGAGCTGCAGAATGTTTTGAGGGATGGGCAAGGGGAGAGGTCCTACTTGTGAGTCATGGTGAAAGTGGTACCAGAGGGTTAGTTTACCTTTGCTCTCCTGTGCAGCCTTTGGGTCCTAGGGTATGCATTCCTGCCTTCTAGTAAAGGTCTTTGCAGTCATTTGTAGTTGATACTTAGTTCATCAGAGTTGAAAATTTGGCCCACATAAAGAATGCCTTCTTCAGTTAATTTCCATTGTTGTTGCCAGAAATCATTTCTATGGTTTTCTCATTTGTTCCTGTGGTTTCACCCAGTTGAAGGTTTTAGAAACTTGTGAAGATATTTGAAATCTACAAGCTTACTAGCACTGGGTCTCAAAAGAATGCTGGTCTGGGATTTGGGTTTTTTTTTTTTTTTTTTGCCTAAGACCTTCTTATATGTGACATTTGCTTTTTCATCGTGAGGAGTGCTGTTTCTGACTTTTCTTTCTATTTGATATTCATTCCATATGCTCAGCAGTCTTTGTAACTCTTCTATTTCCATAGGCCTTGGTTCTTATTGAATTCATAACACTTGACATTGTTCCAGGAATAGAGATTTATTTTCTCTCATTCTCTCTTGTGGTCTGCGGTGTGGATCTCATTTTGCCTGTTGCTCAGGAGGGTCACATGGTCTCTCATTTCTTTAAAAATGGTTCAGATTTTCCCTCAAGACTTAAAACTTTCCTTATATTGCACTTCTTGGCATTTTTGAATCCCGATTGTTAGTTGTGAGTGGGATATTGAAAGAATTTTTTTTTTCAATAGGAAAGTTCACAGTGTCAGAGAATAACAAACCATCACATTGTAGGATGAAACACGAGATGAACCGACTGGTTGCTGCCAGGTGCCTAGCATGTTTCTGTTTTGAATCTCCCTACATTTGTGGTTCTGGCACAGTTTTCTTTGTTTCTCTGTGTTTTTGATGTATAAAACTGTTCATATGGAAACGCAGAAATAAGCTTGTGCTCAAATTGTTTCTGAATGTCAACTCCATTCCAATACACTTTTCATGTCAAAGGAAAAAATAAGAACAGGTGACTAAAATAGAAGAGAATCAAACCCATGACTTATGTTTCAGCCAGTTTTCCCCATACACAGAAGCACCATTAGAGCTGCTGATACATGGATAGTCAGTGTTTAAAATATATGAGATACATTTTAATATAATCCTAGAGTTTGGATGTAGAATGAACCCCCAAATCATGGGTGGTAAAATATTTGTCCTTTATGTGGTGCTATTGGAATATTGAATATTGGGTGTATTGAGACACTATGGTCACTAGTAGTATGATCTTGAAGTAGATAGTAGGACTCCTGGCACTTTCTCCCTTTCTTTCCTTTACGGCTTCCATGAAGAAGGTGGGATTCCTCCATCCTGTGCTCCTGTTGTGACACACTGCTTTACCCTATAGCTCAAAGTGACAAGGCCAACCAACCATAAATTGACCAATTCTAAACTTGTGAACCAGAGTAGCCTTTTTCTTGTTTTAAGTTATGTTGGAGGTCTTATTACAGCTGGAAACAACCCAGATGCCCCTCAACTGAGGAATGGATACAGAAATTGTGACATATCCACACAATGGAATATTACTCAGCAATAAAAAACAAGGATATCATGAAATTTGCAGGGAAATGGTGGGAACCGGAAAAGATCATCCTGAGTGAGCTTTCCCAGAAGCAGAAAGACACACACAGCATATGCTCACTCATATAGACATATACTATAGGATAAACCTACTAAAATCTGTACACCTAAAGAAAATAATCAAGAGGGAGGACTCTGGCTAAAATGCTCAATCTCCATCCAAAAAGGCAAAGAGGATAGACATCAGAAGAAGGAGAAAACAGGGAACAAGTTAGGAGCCTGTCACAGAGGGCCTCTGAAAGGCTCTGCCCTGCAGACTGTCAAAGCAGATGCTGAGACTTATGGCCAACTGTTGGGCAGAGTGCAGAGTGGGAAATAGTGAGATCTGGAGAGGACAGGAGCTCCACAAGGAGAGTAGCAGAAGCAAAAAATCTGAGCACAGGGGTCTTTCCTGAGACTGATACTCCAACCAAGTACCATGCATGGAGAAAACCTAGAACCCCTGCACAAATGTAGCCCATGGCAGTTCAGTGTGTAAGTGGGTTCCATAGTAATGGGAACAGGGACTGCCTCTGACATGAATTGATTGGCTGGCTCTTTGATCACCTCCCTCTGTGTGTGTGTGGGGGGGCAGCCTTACTAGTCTAGGAAGACAATGCAGCCACTCCTGATGAGACCTAATAGACTAGGATCAGAAGGAAGGAAAAGAAGACCTCTCCTATTAGTGGACTTTGGGAGGGGCATGCGTGGAGAAGGGGGAAGAAGGGAGGGTTTGGGAGGGGAGGAGGGAGGGAGCTACAGGGGAGATACAAGTGAATAAAGTATAATTAATAAAAAATTTAAAAAAGAATAGTTTTTTAGCTGGTGGCACATGACTATAATCTTAGCACTGGGGTAAGCAATGGATCAGAGGCAGGTAGATCTCTGTGAATTTGAGACCATACTGGTTTACAAAGTAAGTTCAAAACAGTCAAGGCTACAGGGAGAAACTCTGTCTCTCTTAAACAAACAAATCAAAACAAAAACAAAAACAAAAACAAAACAAAAGAGTAGTTCTTTTTTTCTCCAGTAAGATTCTCTTGAAGAAACCTTAATTTTGTTTTGCAAATGGTTATTAATTGGATATAGCTTCTGGGTAAGGGATGAAGACATGTGTACATGTTTCCTTTTAACTCTAAGATCCCATCACATGCAGACCCCTTCAGGCCCTATGCATGGTGCTTCAGTGTCTGTGAGTTTATATGAGCTTTGATCCTGTTGATTTAAGGGGCATGCTTTCTAATTGTCCTCCATCTCCACTGGCTCTTACATTCTTTCTGCCTCCTCTTCTGTAGGGTTCCCTGAGCTTTGAGAGGAGGGGGTTGATAAAGACATTCCGTTTAGGGCTGAATGTTCCAAGGAAGGAGTGTGTTCTCTATATAATTCCAGACTGTGGGTCTCTGTACTTGTTCCCATCTGCTGAAGGAGAAAGCTTCTCTGATGATGGCTCAGCAAGGCACTGATCATATTTATCTTTCTTCTTCAGGGTTACCTCACTCAGGATGATGTTTTTGTAGTTCTATTCATTTTCCTGTGATAATAAATTTACACAATAGAATATTACTCAGCCATTAAAAGAAATGAAATCTCCACAGCCGCATTAAGAAATTATGTCTGCCTTTTTTAGTTGATTTTGTATCCAGCCACTTTACTGAAGGTGTTTATCAGTTGAAGGAGTTCTCTGGTTGAAGTTTTGGGGTCACTCATGTATATTATCATATCATCTGCAAATAGTGATACTTTGACTTCTTCCTTTCCAATTTGTATCCCCTTGATCTCCTTTAGCTGCGTTATTGCTCTAGCTAGAACTTCAAGTACTATGTTGAAGAGATATGGCGACAATGGGCAGTCTTGCCTAGTCCCTGATTTCAGTGGGATTGATTTTAGTTTCTCTCCATTGAGTTTGATGTTAGCTATAGGCTTGCTGTATATTGCCTTTACTATGTTTAGGTATGTGCCTTGTATTCCTAGTCTCTCCAGGACTTTAAACATGAATGGGTGTTGGATTTTGTCAAATGCTTTTTCGGCATCTAGGGAGATGATCATGTGTTTTTTCTCCTTCAGTTTGTTTATATGGTGGATCACATTGATGGATTTGCGTATATTGAACCACCCTTGCATGCCTGGGATGAAGCCTACTTGGTCATGGTGGATGATATCTTTTATGTGATCTTGGATTCGGTTTGCAAGTATTTTATTGAGTATTTTTGCATCAATGTTCATAAGAGAGATAGGTCTGAAGTTCTCTTTTTTTGTTGGATCTTTGTGTGGGTTAGGTATCAAGGTGACTGTGGCTTCATAGAAAGAGTGCATACCAAGAGTTCAAGCACATGGCCTAGTATGCATGATAATAACCTTGATCACCTACCACGGGTAGGGTTTTTTCATATTTTCCAACTATGAAGTTTTTGTTTTTTCTCACCCTCTGACAGAGGGCTAATATCCAGCATATATAAAGAACTCAAGAAGTTAAAAAGCAAGAAACCAAGTAATCCAATTAAAAAATGGGGTATGGAGATAAAAAGAGACCTGACTGTAGAGGATTATAGAATGGCAGAAAAACACTTAAAGAAATGCTCAATGTCCTTAGCCATCAGGGAGATG